>CM038142.1:110977889-111411196 GCA_021437245.1 Aegilops speltoides
CTTTTCCGACAGGAAGACTTTCACCGATTAGGAAAGTGCCGCACAGTTTCATTAGAATTTCCTAGAGGATTAGTAGGAAAGTTTAGTTGGTTCCTCCCACCCTCAGGCCTAAAAATCACGTATTTCATTAGGAAAGAGGAGAGGTGGGGCCATCGTTATTGATTTGGAAAGAGGCACGTCTCGGTCGGAAACAGATTTTGGACGCAGGAAGCCCTTCGCGCGTTGCCACGAGCGATCGTGAAAGAGTCTTCTCGCGAACTAAAACCCAAACCCTAGATCGACCCGATGGAGGGAGACTACCAGCAGAGCGGCCGGAAGCGCACCACTGAGACCCACGACCACGCCATCTGCGGCTCGTCCTCCGATCCCGCCGCTTCCCGCCGCATGGCCTACTTGACCGAGCCCACCACGTTCGTCTCCGCCGGCATGGGCCACGGGCAGGGGATCGCCGAACGGGTCAGGGTCCGCGAGCTTGATATGGCCGGGCACCGCCGTCTGGCCTCTGTTGTTGTTACAGATCCGGGCGCAGGGCTGCCCGCAGGGTACCTGGAGCACAACAAGGCTGGGGCCAAGATGATGGCTGCGATGGGGTACAAGGTCGGCACGGGCCTCGGCAAGTACCGCGATGGGATCCGCATGCCGCTGGAGTGCCCTTGGCGCCCTCGTAGAGCCGAGCTCGGCAGCAACCAGGACCCCATGCCCTCCTCTGCTGCGGAGGCCCTGCCAAAATCCATGATGCGTCCGTCTCTGCTACCGAGAACTTGCGTGTGATATGTGAATTAGTACTTTCAGATCAGATGTCGTCTTCTATTTCCATGTGTGTATGCTTTAAAGTTGCTCAATTAGTATCTCTAAGGGGGCAAACAGTGCTGTGAATTCTGTGGTTTATCGGTTCATGTTATTATGTACTCCATATTAGTAATTTGGGAAACCTATGAATGTTCTGCTGTCGTTTATCAGTTGACATTGCTAAGATCAGTAATTTGTTGACAGTTGCATCTTATGCTCTCATATATCGGTTGCTATTGCTATCTATCTGCGATTTGAAAAGAGTTGCTTCTTATGCGGGTTCAAACTGCTGCCACCTGTTTGCTGAAAGGCATATTTCACTGGACTTATGTTCTCCGAAAAAATTCTACATTTTCAAGTGCAGGCATGTCAATCCTGCAAAGGCACCCTCCTTTTTATGTTGCTCACTTATGTTAGCGAGCCACTTTGTTTTGCAACAACATTTTCTGGCTTTTTACTCACGGACTGATCTTTGGCTATACATTATATGGCAAGTGGACTACATTGCTGTTTTGCAACTTATGGAAGGGATATGAGAACTTGATGTAATGTGTCTGCAAGGATCACGGTATGAAGAGCTCAATCATCAACATAAAAATGGAAGAAATAAGGGAAGAAATGTTTTGCCAAATGCATGATGTGATATGTGAATTAGTATACTTTCGGACGTGTTTTATTTTCATGTGCATAGCTCTGAAGATGCTCAACTAGTATCTCCAAGGGGACAAGTAGTGATTGATGTGAGTTCTGCGGTTTATCAGTTCATTGGTAATTTGGGAAACTTAATAATGTTCTGCTGGCGTTTATCAGTTGCTGTTACCGATTATCAGTAATTTGTGAAACTTTGCATGTTATACGTCGTCGTTCATCAGTTGCTGCTGTTTATCTATGATTTGGAAAGGATTGCTTGTTCCATGGGTTAAAACTGCTGCCACCTGTTGCTCAAAGGCATAATTTCCTGTCCTAAAAAGAAAGGCATAATTCCCTGGATTTTGTTTTCAAAACTTTCTATATTTCCAAGTGTAGGCATGTCATCAATGCCGCAAAGCAAGGTTCGTCTATGGCCTTAGAGCATCTTCAACACAGACCCTCAAACCGCCTGCAACCGTCTGGACCGCTCGATCCGGGCGCATTTTTGTCATCCAACGCAGTACCCCATCGGTCTGCAGAGCTGTCCGGACATCCGTTTTCCCGCAAGCAGGGGCTTTGCGGGCTGCTGCCACGTACGCGTCCGCCACCCCAGTCCCATTCAAAACTCTCTCCACGTGAAGCGGTTGTCATGCATTCATGCCGGTCAGCGTCGCTCTAGAGCGGTCGTGACTCCACGACATTGATGCCGGTCAGAGCGACGCGAACGGACGAGCTGGTGACGCCACCTCAATGTCGACACGGTGACCAATAAGCCTACGCTGGTGATGCGCCGCATTGAAGCCGACTTTCCATGTATTCCCGTCTCTTTGCCTGGCCTGGTCGTGCTTATTTAAGTAGGGCTCCGGCATCATCCACGCCGCACCACTCCTCTTCCTCTCTGCTCAGAGCTAGGAAATGTTTGCTACAATGGTGGAAATAGACTCCCTCCTATTGAAGCAGGCCATCGAAGGAAATAATCAGGACCACTCGATCAACAGTGTCCTATTTAAAGAGATAAAGATATTTGCTCGTATGAACTTTGCTTGTTTTTGCATTGTTCATTGCCTTAAAGATTGTAATAAGCTGAGTACTTGTGTGATAAAGTTGCTTGAGACACAATATAGTTCACACACAAGTTCTTAGCTGCCATTGTTGTTTCACAAGAGCATGCATTGAAGATCTAAATCTCAACTTTCACTTGTACTCACCTTAATAGTATGGTTCGCCCTGTACCCTCCTTCATTTTTCTCACTTCAACAAATTATTCCTCGAACAACATATCAAAACTATTGCTTGTCGACACATTTTTTATGGGTCATCTTCCACATGACATGGAATCATCTCTTAACTCATCAGGGATCTACTTCCTGTTTATACCCATAAACACATTAGCCCCTTAATAGTTTTGTCCAACAATCTCCAACACTTTCAAGGGGCACTAAATGCACCTACAGAAACTTTATGTGTTATCCCGTGGCAACGCACAAGCATTCAACTAGTATATATTATTTGGCACTCGACTTTGTTGTTGTTTTGCAACTTATGGAAGGAATATGAGAACTTGGTTTAATGTCTCTACAAGGATCATAGTAGTGTATTTGATATCATCAACCTAAAAATGGAACAAAGAAGGTGCGATTAAAGGGGCCCACACCCTACCCGCATTCAACTCAATCCTCGAAACGACATATCCAAGGGCTTAACGGGGCACCTATAATGTCGCCCAAGCCCGCTACCCAGAGGAAGGGATCTAGGCACCGTACCAGTCTTCACTAGAATCCCTACTAAAGCACAAGGAAGACTCCATGTGCAAAGAAGTGGAGACGAGACACCAACCAGGGGTCAAGGCCCCTTCAACCAAAATCTTTGAGTATTCCGCTCTTGCCATCAACTCTTTAGTTTTTTATTTTCCCCATACTCTCGAGTTTTTTCACCCGGTACTACCATTTTTTTCAACCAAAATCTTTAAGTATTCCTGTTGGGTGAACCATGCTTCCTATAGCATCAAAAAATTCTTCTTGATACCACCGAGCTATGTTTCCTTTGAGAACCTCTTTGCTAGCTCAGGCACCTCTGGGCCCTTCTCGGTGTTACATCAGTACCAGGGCCTCGATATAGATTTGGTAATTTCGAGCATATTTTGTCATGTAACTCCGAGCTGGGACTTAGGCATTTCTGCAAAGTTTTACATTGAGAACCACTCTACTATTCCTGGTACATCCAAACTTCATTTTCTCCGATACTTCTGAGCCCGTTCACCCGTCGCAGAAAAGAGCCACCCTTTTTCCAGACACATCCACATTTTATTTTCTTGGCACTTTCGAACATTGTGTCTTTTAAAAGGATACTGGACAACTAGGTACCTCTGAGGAATTGCGTACTTCCGGGGACATGGTTTACCTTCCGAGGTTTTTCCTCAGGTTCTTTCATACAAGTTACTTTGTCTAGAGTAACGATCTTTTTTCTTTCTCTATATTTTAGACCCCTACACCTCTTTGTGCATGAGATTTGATTCAAGTCATTTTATGCACACTTGAGAACATAGTTTCCTTCTTTGAAGGCCAAGATCACCCTTTACTGAACCCCCTTCTCTATTGTTTGTCTCTCTTTTGCTTTAAGCCTATCTATGTGTGTGTATGTGTGTGTGCGAGATAGATAGATAGATAGATAGATAGATTGATAGATAGACAGAGAGAGAGGGGGTGGAGAGAGAGTGAGAGCAATTTTGTTCTTGAAGTTTTGGAGGCCCTAGGGCGAACTCAATGAATGGGCCCATCATCGTCATTGGAGGAAAAAAATTGATTCCATACATTGATAGAAAAATTCTTGCAAACCTAGAGTTAACAATGATAATTTTCCCCGCTAAATAATATATGATAGCGATGTCGTACTTCAGGTGTAAATCAAATATCATAGAAGTTAAAGAGCATAACAAAAACAAAGGCCATGGTAACTATAACCTCCAAGCCTCCAACAACCATGAGAAACGTATCAAGATCAATGTTTTCCAACAATTCCACATCCTTCCCAATACAACATATTGCCAATTCATTTAGTCTTTCTTGTGACATAGTTGACCCCAAATAGTTTTCAATAACTTCATTTTTTTCTAAAGTCGTTCAATTGATGTTACAGTCACATGCCCAGTTAAGAGAACGCGATACGCAATTAAGACATTTGGATAACATTCAACAACTCTAACAAACTCAAATATATGATCAACTGTCATGAGTGTATTTGGCAATGTCATCTGCGATACTTTCAGTTTAGAAACAGAACCATACAGGTCAACATCTGTTGAGTTGCCATGAGAATAACTCTTTGTGAAATTAGTGCAACATCTTCTCAGATCATTATCATCCAAGGACTTCACATTTTTGGAGTTGAATAAGAAGCTAAATATCCCCCAAAATGACTTAAGCTCGTCAAATCTGTTGGTCGGGGGATTAATTTCAACATCTATCAGCATGAGAAAGTATTTAACTCTAAATGGTTCCTCCTCAACTGCTTGTATTTCTTCCATTTGATCATTTTACTCGTGTCATTAGTTTCATCAAACAGTTTTTTTTGTAACATGACATTTTACAGGAAATGCGGGCTCCATATCCATGTTCGATGCATACTAGTGGTTGGGCGGCACCGCTTGAGAGAAAGTTATGTGCATGTTTTCATTTAAAAGAATATGGAGTCCTCACCTCCATCTAGAAAAACATTTAAAAAAATTCTCACCTCCATCTAGAAAAAGAAGTAAAAAGAAGAAGAAAAACTCACCAACATAGCCTACCAGCGAGCACTACTTTGTGTAGCCCTCCATTTAAAAAAATGTGTGGGGTCATCACCTCCATCTAAAAAGGAAAAAACACATTAAAAAATTTCCTCACCTCCATCTAAAAGTAATATCCCAAAAGCTTTTTGACCGCAGCCAACTAGCTTGCGCCACATGGCACAGCTGGTTGGCCGCCCTTCACGCGACGCTTAATGGGTTTAGTTCATATTCCTTGCTCCGAGGGGTTTCAAAGATGACCACTTTTGAAGTTTTGATAAGTTTAAAATTTTCACCAAGTTTCAACCATTACAAGTTGATTATACTCTAGACGTATCTATGAATAGTGGCTGCAGTAATGAAAGCTTCCATTATCCAAAAATATACAACAATGAAGTATTGCAAAAGTAAACACTCACTTACTAGCTGGATGTCCCTGTTGAGGAACGTAGTAATTTCAAAAAATTCCCTACGCACACGGAAGATCATGGTGATGCATACCAACGAGAGGGGAGAGTGTTGTCCACGTACCCTCGTAGACCGAAAGAGGAAGCGTTAGCACAACACGGTTGATGTAGTCGTACATCTTCATGATCCAACCGATCAAGTACCGAACGTACGGCACCTCCGAGTTTAGCACACATTCAGCTCGATGACGTCCCACGAACTCCGATCCAGCAGTGCTTTGTGGGAGAGTTCCGTCAGCACGACGGCGTGATGACGGTGTTGATGATGCTACCGACGCAGGGCTTCACGTAAGCACCGCTATGATATTACCGAGGTGGAATATGGTGGAGGGGGGCACCGCACACGGCTAAGAGATCAAGAGATCAATTGTTGTGCCTAGAGGTGCCCCCTTGCCCCCGTATATAAAGGAGGGAGAGGAGGAGGGGGCGGCCAAGGAGGAGGAGGCGCGCTATAACGCCCCGGATTCGATGCGCCAGGTGTCCGCCAGTTATTCGCCGTCGTTGCCATGTCATTTGCTTGTGTGTTGCATTTTATCATGTCATCATGTGCATCTCATTTTGCATACGTGTTCGTTTCTTGCATTTGAGCATTTTCCCCGTTGTCCGTTTTGCAATCCGGCACTCCTATGTACTCCGGCGCCCCCTTTTTTTTGCCTCTTCTCTTGTGCGGGTGTTAAACGTTCTCGGAATGGACCGAGGTTTGCCAAGCGGCCTTGGTATAGCACCGGTAGACCGCCTGTCAAGTTTCGTGCCATTTGGAGGTCGTTTGATACTCCAATGGTTAACCGGGTAACCGCCAGAGCCTCTTTTGTGTGCAGCTCGACACCCCTTCCAAACTGGCCCAAAACCCAGCAAACTCCCCTCCATTCTCTCGGTCGTTCGATCACGATCGTGTGGGCGAAAACCGCTCCCCATTTGGACACTCCTAGCTCCCTCTACCTATATATTTGCCTTCCCCTCCGCATTTTTCGCGGTACAAACCCTAGGCCTCTTCCTCCTAGCGCCGCCGGACGCGTCCGCCGACGGCCGGACATGTCCACCACCGCCGCCACGTCGCCCGGCCAATCCCAGGGCGACACGTCACCTCCGCGCTGCCCCCGCAGCAAATCCGCCGCCGCCATGTGGCACGCCGCCACCCACCACCGCCGGCCTGCCAGGGTCCGACCGCTGCCCGCCCGGCCGATCTGGGTCCGAGGCACCGCACCAAGCGCCGCCGCCGCTTTGCACCGCCCTCCGCCGCCTCCCTCCGGCCGTCTCCCCGTCTCCGGCATGTTCTCCGGCGAGGTCCGTGGATCGGGACCAGATCCACCAAGCCCCCGATCCAAACGCGCAAGCCCCGTCCCGGATCTCGTCATCCCGCTCCGTCCGATCCCGTTGACTTTCTCGGAGAGGTTGATTTTCCACCAAGTCCCTGAGTTTTAACTTTCTGTTGCCATGTTCGACATGCTATAACTTGCTGCATACTGCTCCGTTTTGTGTGTGTAATATGTCATATTATTCGCCTCGACGAGTACTTCATTTCATTCCATTGCATCATTTTCATTTGAGCTCATCTTGATGCCTGAATCATCGTTGCAAGAGTGCATGTTGCTGTTAATCTGCTGAAACTGCTATAACATGCTCATTTGTCATTTTTGCCATGTTTGATGTGTGCATCCTATGAGGTTGATGCCTACATGTGTTTTGATCTATGTCATGCCATCTTTACAGTGGTGCCATCCATGTATTTTTGTGACTTGTGTACTGAGTGCATCGAGTTTGTTAAGTAGGGTAGTTGCTGTCCCTGTTTTCCTGACTGATTCTGTTATATTTTGTTGCTATGTTAACCTGCTGCTACTAGTCATTCTATGCATAATCTGGAGATGTTCACTAAGGATGTTTTGTTATACATGTTATGCTCTATCCATTAATGCTCCTGGTTGCATTTATAGCCTGCTTTAGCTTGTTGTAATCTTGCTCTAAAACTGCTAAATAATGTTGCTGTCAGCCTGTTAACATTAAGTTCAATGTAGCCATGATTGTTGCTAGTGATCCATGCACCCTATGAACTTGTTCTTGCCATGCTTAGCTTCATAAACATGTCTTCTTACTGTTGGTTGCCTTTCCATGCCATGTATTGCTGGTTCAAGCTCACCAACATGCCTACTTATTGTTGTTCCTGCCATGTATGAATCTGTCATATAACTTGCCTTGTTTACATGGGTGCCACCATATCTTCTGATCCTTTTTGGCTCATGGTCAGTAAGGGACTTTTGTTCTATGCATTTAGTAGTATCATTCCATGCCTTTGTTTGCCATGTTAAGTTCCTGTAACATGTCATTTGATAGCTCTAAACATTGCAACCTGATGTTATTTCTGCTAAAATCTGAAACTGTTAATATTTGCAATCTTTCCATGTCATTTTGAGCATGTTCTAGTGAATTCTGGAGATAGCTCAGTGTTCATGTTTTGTTATGCTTTACCTGTACTTCATGCCCATGCCTTTTGTTATTACGTTGAGATGTTGTAGCTTGTTGTTTTGGTGCTTGCAATATGCCTAGTTGCTGTTTTGGACAGATTGTTGTTATGCCTTGTATAGAGTGTATGTGTTGAACCGTTGCTCCGTTTTGAGTGTGCTTTATATGAGACTTGCTTGTTTTTGCATGTAGCTTCATACTATCATGTTGCATCCTTGTTTTGGAGTGTGTGCTTGAGGTTTGAATGCTTTTTGCATCAATGCCATGTTTAACTTGTTTTGCTCATATCCTCTAGGCCATAGCTCCAAATCTAATGAACTTTATATGTAACTTGACTAGAATCTCGTGTAGATCATCTTGGTGCATCTTAACTTGCTGTTTAACAACTTGAACATAAGGTTTATTCAGTTCTGGACCAATTTCTAAATTTGCATATGAGGACTTACCGGAATTGTTATATGTTGTTCCCGGCCTCATTTAAACTTGCCTTGATGTGTTGCTCTTGTTTGCATCATCTCTTGCCATGAGTAGCTTCATGTAGTCTTGTCATGCATCATGCTTGTTGTGCATCATGTCTTGTCCATGTGTGGTGTGTTTACCATGTTGTGTGCTTCTTCTCGATAGTTCCCGTGTCGTTGCGATCGTGAGGATTCGTTCGTCTACGCATGGTTCGTCTTCGTGGCTTCATCTTCTTCATGGACTCGTTCTTCTTCCTAGCGGGATTTCAGGCAAGATGACCGTCACCTTGGATCTCACTACTATCATTGCTATGCTAGTTGCTTCGTTCTATCGCTATGCTGCGCTACCTATCATTTGTTCTTCAAGCCTCCCAAATTGCCATGTCAGCCTCTAACCTTTTCACTCTTCCTAGCAAACCGTTGCTTGGCTATGTTACTGCTTTGCTCAGCCCCTCTTATAGCGTTGTTAGTTGCAAGTGAAGTTGAAGATTGCTCCATGGTGGACAGGATTATGTTGGGATATCACAATATCTTTTATTTAATTAATGCATCCATATACTTGGTAAAGGGTGGAAGAATCGGCCTTATGCCTGGTGTTTTTTTCCACTCTTGCCGCCCTAGTTTCCGTCATACCGATGTTATGTTCCCGGATTTTGCGTTCCTTACGCGGTTGGGTGATTTATGGGACCCCCTTGATAGTTCGCTTTGAATAAAACTCCTCCAGCAAGGCCCAACCTTGGTTTTACCATTTGCTTCACCACCACCTATACCTTTCCCTTGGGTCGGCCAACCCGAGGGTCATCTTTATTTTAGCCCCCCCCCCCCGGGGCCAGTGCTTCTCTAAGTGCTGGTCCGAACCGAGCGATGTCCGGCGCCCCCTGGGCAACCAGGGTCTATGCCAACCCGACGTCTGGCTCATCCGGTGTGCCCTGAGAACGAGATATGTGCAGCTCCTATCTAGATTTGTCGGCACATCCCGGCAGCTTTGCTGGTCTTGTTTTACCATTGTCGAAATGTCTTGTAAACCGGGATTCCGAGACTGATCGGGTCTTCCTGGGAGAAGGAATATCCTTCGTTGATCGCGAGAGCTTATCATGGGCTAAGTTGTGACACCCCTGCAGGGTATAAACTTTCGAGAGCCGTGCCCGCGGTTATGTGGCAGATGGGAATTTTTTAATGTCCGGTTGTAGATAACTTGACACCAGACCCGAATTAAAATGCATCAACCGCGTGTGTAGCCGTGATGGTATCTTTTTGGCGGAGTCCGGGAAGTGAACACGGTTTTTGGGTTATGTTTGACGTAAGTAGGAGTTCAGGATCACCTCTTGATCATTGCTAGCTTCACGACCGTTCCATTTGCTCTCTTCTCGCTCTTATTTGCGTATGTTAGCCACCATATATGCTTAGTCGCTGCTGCAACCTCACCACTTTACTCCTTCCTTTCCGATAAAGCTTTGCTAGTCTTGATACCCATGGTTATGGGATTGCTGAGTCCTCGTGGCCCACAGATTACTACAACAACAATTGTAGGTGCAGGTTGCGATGATCATGACACGAGAGCGATGTTTGCTTGTTTTGGAGTTCTTCTTCTGCTTCTTCGATCAGGGGATAGGTTCCAGGTCGGAAGCCTAGGCTAGCAGGGTGGATGTCGTTTGAGCTTCTATTTGTGTTTCATCCATAGGCGGATGATGTTCTTATGTATGATGATGTTGTATTCGTGTGGCATTGTATGCCTTTTGTATGTATCCCCATCTATTATGTAATGTTGATGTAATGATATCCACCTTGCAAAAGCGTCTTCAAGATGCGCTTCTATCCTTGGTGGCACCTTCGAGTTCCTTTAGGATAGGGTCGCATCTTGGGCGTGACACGCGCCCAAGGGGGGCAATCCTACTCCAAGTAGGATTCGCCTCTATTTCCTAGTCCAAGTAGGAGAGGGGAAGGAAGGGGAGGAGAAGAAGAAAGAAAGGGGGTCGGCCCCCTAGTCCAATTCGGTTTGGGCTAGGGGGGCCGTGCGCCCCTAGCTGGCCGCCTCTCATCTTCCTCCACATGGGCCTATGAGGCCCAATAACCCCCCGGGAGGTTCCGGTAACCTCCCGGTTCTCCGGTATTTATCTGATAACCCCCGGAACTCATCCGGTGTCTGAATATAACCTTCCAATATATCAATCTTAATGTCTCTACCATTTCGAGACTCCTCGTCATGTCCGTGATCACATCCGGGACTCCAAACTACCATCGGCACATCAAAAAACAAAAACTCATAATACCGATCGTCACCGAACTTTAAGCGTGCGGACCCTACGGATTCGAGAACTATGTAGACATGACCGAGACACGTTTTTGGTCAATAACCAATAGAGGAACCTAGATGCTCATGTTGGCTCCCACATATTCTATGAAGATCTTTATCGGTCAAACCGCATAACTACATACGTTGTTCCCTTTGTCATCGGTATGTTACTTGCGCAAGATTCAATCGTCGGTATCTCAATACCTAGTTCAATCTCGTCACCGGCAAGTCTCTTTACTCGTTATGTAGTGCATCGTCCCGCAACTAACTCATTAGTTACATTGCTTGCAAGGCTTATAGTGATGTGCATTACCGAGAGGGCCCAGAGATACCTCTCCGACAATCGGAGTGACAAAATCCTAATCTCGAAATACGCCAACTCAACATGTATCTTCGGAGACACCTATAGAGCTCCTTTATAATGACCCAGCTACGTTGTGACGTTTGGTAGCACACAGAGTGTTCCTCTGGTAAACGGGAGTTGCATAATCTCATAGTCATAGGAACATGTATAAGTCATGAAGAAAGCAATAGCAACATACTAAACAATCAAGTGCTAAGCTAACGGAATGGGTCAAGTCAATCACATCCTTCTCCTAATGATGTGATCCTGTTAATCAAATGAAAACTCATGTCTATGGCTAGGAAACACAACCATCTTTGATCAACAAGCTAGTCAAGTAGAGGCATACTAGTGACACTATGTTTGTCTATGTATTCACACATGTATTATGTTTTCGGTTAATACAATTCTAGCATGAATAATAAACATTTATCATGATATAAGGAAATAAATATTAACTTTATTGTTGTCTCTAGGGCATATTTCCTTCAGTCTCCCACTTGCACTAGAGTCAATAATCTAGATTACACAGTAATGATTCTAACACCCATGGAGCCTTGATGCTGATCATGTTTTGCTCGTGGAAGAGGCTTAGTCAACGGGTCTGCAACATTCAGATTCGTATGTATCTTGCAAATCTCTATGTCTCCCACCTGGACTTGGTCCCGGATGGAATTGAAGTGTCTCTTGATGTGCTTGGTTCTCTTGTGAACTCTGGATTCCTTTGCCAAGGCAATTGCACCAGTATTGTCACAAAAGATTTTCATTGGACCGATGCACTAGGTATGACACCTCGATCGGATATTAACTCCTTCATCCAGACTCTTTCATTTGCTACTTCCGAAGAAGCTATGTACTCCGCTTCACATGTAGAACCCGCCACGACGCTTTGTTTAGAACTGCACCAACTGACAGCTCGACCATTTAATATAAACACGTATCCGGTTTGCGATTTAGAATCGTCCGGATTAGTGTCAAAGCTTGCATTGACATAACCATTTATGACTAGCTCTTTGTCACCTCCATAACGAGAAACATATCCTTAGTCCTTTTCAGGTATTTCAGGATATTCTTGACCGTTGTCCAGTGATCCACTCCTGGATTACTTTGGTACCTCCCTGCTAAGCTAATAGCTAGGCACACATCAGGTCTGGTACACAGCATTGCATACATGATAGAGCCTATGGCTGAAGCATAGGGCACATCTTTCATTTTCTCTCTATCTTCTGCAGTGGTCGGGCATTGAGTCTGACTCAACTTCACAGCTTGTAATACAGGCAAGAACCCTTTCTTTGCTGGATCCATTTTGAACTTTTTCAAAACTTTATCAAGGTATGTGCTCTGTGAAAGTCCAATTAAGCGTCTTGATCTGTCTCTATAGATCTTGATGCCCAATATATAAGCAGCTGCACCGAGGTCTTTCATTGAAAAACTTTTATTCAAGTATCCTTTTATGCTATCCAGAAATTCTATATCATTTCCAATCAACAATATGTCGTCTACATATAATATCAGAAATGCGATGATCCCACTCACTTTCTTGTAAATACAGGCTTCTCCAAAAGTCTGTATAAAACCATATGCTTTGATCACACTATAAAAGCGTTTATTCCAACTCCGAGAGGCTTGCACCAGTCCATAAATGGATCGCTGGAGCTTGCACACTTTGTTAGCACCTTTTGGATCGACAAAACCTTCTGGTTGCATCATATACAACTCTTCTTCTAGAAATCCATTCAGGAACGCAGTTTTGACATCCATTTGCCATATTTCATAATCATAAAATGCGGTAATCGCTAACATGATTCGGACAGACTTAAGCATCGCTACGGGTGAGAAAGTCTCATCGTAGTCAACCCCTTGAACTTGTCAAAAACCTTTCGCAACAAGTCGAGCTTTGTAGACAGTAACATTACCATCAGCGTCAGTCTTCTTCTTGAAGATTCATTTATTCTCGATGGCTTGCCGATCATCGGGCAAGTCAACCAAAGTCCATACTTTGTTCTCATACATGGATCCCATCTTAGATTTCATGGCCTCAAGCCATTTTGCGGAATCTGGGCTCATCATCGCTTCCTCATAGTTCGTAGGTTCGCCATGGTCAAGTAACATGACTTCCAGAATAGGATTGCCGTACCACTCTGGTGTGGATCTTACTCTGGTTGACCTACGAGGTTCAGTAGTAACTTGATCTGAAGTTTCATGATCAATATCATTAGCTTCCTCACTAATTGGTGTAGGCGTCACAGGAACCAGTTTCTGTGATGAACTACTTTCCAATAAGGGAGCAGGTACAGTTACCTCATCAAGTTTTACTTCCCTCCCACTCACTTCTTTCGAGAGAAACTCCTTCTCTAGAAAGGATCCAAATTTAGCAACATAAGTCTTGCCTTCGGATCTGTGATAGAAGATGTACCCAATAGTCTCCTTTGAGTATCCTATGAAGACACATTTCTCCGATTTGGGTTCGAGCTTATCAGGTTGAAGTTTTTTCACATAAGCATCGCAGCCCCAAACTTTAAGAAATGACAACTTTGGTTTCTTGCCAAACCACAGTTCATAAGGCATCGTCTCAATGGATTTTGATGGTTCCCTATTTAACGTGTATGCGGCCGTCTCTAAAGCATAACCCCAAAACTATAGCGGTAAATCATTAAGAGACATCATTGATCGCACCAAATCTAGTAAAGTAAGATTACAATGTTCAGACACGCCATTACATTGTGGTGTTCCGGGTGGCGTGAGTTGCGAAACTATTCCGCATTGTTTCAAATGTAGACCAAACTCGTAACTCAAATATTCTCCTCCACGATTAGATCATAGAAACTTTATTTTCTTGTTACGATGATTTTCCACTTCACTCTAAAATTCTTTGAACTTTTCAAATGTTGCAGACTTATGTTTCATTAAGTAGATATACCCATATCTGCTTAAAACATTAGTGAAGGTGAGAAAATAATGATACACGCCGCGAGTCTCAATATTCATTGGACCACATACATCAGTATGTATGATTTCTAATAAATTTGTTGCTCGCTCCATAGTTCCTGAGAATGGCGTTTTAGTCATCTTGCCCATGAGGCGTGGTTCGCAAGTACCAAGTGATTCATATTCAAGTGATTCCAAAAGTCCATCAGTATGGAGTTTCTTCATGCGCTTACACCAATATGACCTAAACGGCAGTGCCACAAATAAGTTGCACTATCATTATCAACTCTGCATCTTTTGGCTTCAACATTATGAATATGTGTATCACTACTATCGAGATTCAATGAAAATAGACCACTCTTTAAGGGTGCATGACCATAAAAGATATTACTCATATAAATAGAACAACCATTATTCTCTGATTTAAATGAATAACCGTCTCGCGTCAAACAAGATCCAGATATAATGTTCATGCTTAACGCTAGCACCAAAAAACAATTATTCAGGTCTAAAACTAATCCCGAAGGTAGATGTAGAGGTAGCGTGCCGACCGCGGTCACATCGACTTTGGAACCATTTCCCACATGCATCGTCACCTCGTCCTTAGCCAATCTTCGCTTAATCCGTAGTCCCTGTTTTGAGTTGCAAATATTAGCAATGTAACAAGATATCAAATACCTGTGTGCTCTCATGAGCATTAGTAAGGTACACATCAGTAACATGTATATCACATATACCTTTGTTCACCTTGCCATCCTTCTTATCCGCCAAATACTTGGGGCAGTTCCGCTTCCAGTGACCAGTCCCTTTGCAATAGAAGCACTCAGTCTCAGGCTTAGGTCCAGACTTGGGGTTCTTCTCCTGAGCAGCAACTTGCTTGCTGTTCTTTTTTAAGTTCCCCTTCTTCTTTCCTTTACCCTTTTTCTTGAAACTGGTGGTCTTGTTGACCATCAACACTTGAGGCTCCTTCTTGATTTCTACCTCCGCAGCTTTTAGCATCGCGAAGAGCTCGGGAATAGTCCTGTTCATCCCTTGCATATTATAGTTCATCACGAAGCTCTTGTAGCTTGGTGGCAGTGATTGAAGAATTCTATCAATGACACTATCATCAGGAAGATTAACTCCCAGTTGAATCAAGTGATTGCAATACCCAGACATTTTGAGTATATGTTCACTGACAGAACTATTCTCCTCCATCTTGTAGCTATAGAACTTATTGGAGACTTCATATCTCGCAATCCGGGCATTTGCTTGAAATATTAACTTCAACTCCTGGAACATCTCATATGCTCCATGACGTTGAAAACGTTGTTGAAGTCCCGGTTCTAAGCCGTAAAGCATGGCACACTGAACTATCGAGTAGTCATCAACACGCGACTGCCAGGCATTCACAATGTCTGCAGTTGCCGGCGCGGGTGGTACACCTAGTGGTGCTTCCAGGACGTAATTCTTCTGTGCAGCAACGAGGATAATCCTCAAGTTATGGACCCAATCCATGTAATTGCTACCATCATCTTTCAACTTAGCTTTCTCAAGGATCGCATTAAAATTCAACGGAACAACAACACAGGCCATCTATACTATCAGGTACTAAGTTCATGATAAATTAAAGTTCAATTAATCATATTTGAAAGTGCAACTAATCCCTGGGTGGTTTTGGTAATTAATAACAACATATATATCATTGAACTAATAGTTTCTTGAGAACATTTCAGAAAGTTCAGTGATATGGGTATGGCAATGACTGAAGAAGTGGATCCCTCAAAATGCTAAGGAAAACATTGGCAAAAGCTCAAGACTCCATTTTTGGTTTAGTGATCCAAGATCACATTGAGTCTATAGGAAAGCCAATACTATTAAAAGGGATGAGGTTATGTTAATGATCCGTTGCTCAAAGTGCTTAGTGATACATCTCCCAAACCATCGCAATCTTTCATTCCAACATACACTCATAAGTAATCTCGGTCCCACCAATTTCCTAAACTCACCACACCGAGATGAACCACCTCAGCCACAAAGCCAAACCCTAGTAATTTCGGATTTTCCGATTCGAACTCGGTCTCACCGAAACTAGTGTTGCCAAGCTTCAGAACCTTCGTCATCAAATCGGTGTCACCGAGATGATAAAGTCGGTCCCACCGAGATTGGCAAACCCTAGTCTTTGGAAGAATCGGACTCACCGAGATTGTATTTTCGGTCCCACGAAAATCCCAACGCTCACAAGATTTGAACTTTCGGTCTCACCGAGTTGTCAACTTCGGTCCGACCGAGATTGGTCAAATGTGTGTAACAGTTGGATTTTGTGTGGAGGCTATAAATACCCTCCACCCCCTCTTCATTCGTGGAGAGAGCCATCGAAAGAACTACCACTCCTACCTTACATTTCGAGAAGAAAACTACCTACCCTTGTGTTGAGATCAAGTTGCTCCACTCCCACCATATGAAACTTGATTTCTAGCCTTCCCAAGTTGCTTTCCACTCAATCCTTTCTTCCACCACAGCCAAATCGGTGAGGAGAGTTGAGTGTTGGGGAGATTATCATTTGAAGCACAAGAGCAAGGAGTTCATCATCACCAACACCATCTATTACCTTTTGGAGGGTGGTGCCTCCTAGATTGGTTAGGTGTCGTTTGGGAGCCTCCGTCAAGATGTGGAGTTGAACCAAGAAGTTTGTAAGGGCAAGGAGATCGCCTACTTCGTGAAGATCTACCCCGAGTAAGGCTAGTCCTCCGTGGGCGTATGCCATGATGGCATAGACAAGGTTGCTTCTTCGTGGACCCTTCGTGGGTGGAGCCCTCCGTGGACTCTCACAGCCGTTACCCTCCGTGGGTTGAAATCTCCATCAACGTGGATTGACGATAGCACCACCTATCGGAACCACGAGAAAATTCTCCGTGTCTCCAAATTGCGTTTGCTCTTCTCCACCTCTCTTTACTACATGTGAAATTTACTTTCCGCTGCCAATACTCTAGAATTGCATGTGTAGGGTGATACTTGACTTGATCATTATCTTGAAATCTGCCAAAACTTGTCTTAATCAAAAGGCTGAATTTTTATATTGTCAAGTAGTCTAATCACCCCCCCTCTAGACATACTTTCGATCCTACAAGTGGTATCAGAGCTTTTGTCTCCATTGTATTGGTTTCCATTGCATTGGACTCCATAATCTTGGTTTCACAACCTAGGAGAGTATGGCGTCTAGTGAGGGTAATTTTCGTAGAGGTCCTTACTTTGATGGTTCAAATTTTGCTAGTTGGAAGCATAAAATGAAAATGCATATTCTTGGACATAACTCTTAATCACCCTTGTCCTCTGTCCTGGGAGTTGCAAGTAGTTTCGTGTTTGTAGTATCTTTGGAGGCCGTCTTGCGCGCTGACCGTAGGGGTGGGCTGTGATCACGGTAGGCACGTGGCGGGTAAACCGGGCGCCTGCTTGGTGTCACGGAACCCCTGTACACATCGTTTGGGGCTGTGAGCGAAACTTGGCCGAACTCCTCATAGATGGAACCCAAATAGGCGATAAACCTGGACTAGGGACTTGAGTGTTTAGGTAGGTCGTGGCCGACACCCACGCTGGGCTTCCGCTTGAAGGTTGCCGAGTACATGTCGGTAAACGGCGGTAAGTGGTGAGAGCGTGTGAAGAAGTACACCCTGCAGGTTAATATGATCTATTGAATAGCCGTGTCCATGTAAAGGACTTCGGGTTGCTTATATCAGTTCATAGACAAGTGAAAGTGGATACTCTAAAATACGCAAGATAAGCGTGAGTGCTATGGATGCCGTTCTCGTAGGGAGACGGAGCGGATCCATAGTGGTGTATTGGTATGGTGAATATGTGGACTCGTGTGCGCCACCTCAAAAGAGTTACTTGCAATAGCGTTCAGATAGCCACCGAGTCAAAGCTGGCTTGTCTGCAGCTTAAACCCCACCATCCCTTTGTTGATAATGATGCATATGTAGTTAGTTCGATGTAAGTCTTCTTTGGGTACATTTGTACTCACGCTTGCCTATTTTATGTTTTTGCAGAGAGACTTGGTCTCGCTAGTAGTTCCACGTGGACTTGACGCTTAGTTTGTTACCTCAGCTACGATCTTGTGCCCTCGGCGAGATCGGTAGATAGTCGCTTCTAAGCCTTTTTCATTTGTAGTTATCGTACTCGGACATGTTAGCTTCGCTTGTGCTTTGATTTGTATGTTTCAATGTTGGGTCATGAGACCCCTGCTTGTAATATCTCGCTCCTCGGAGCCTAATGAATAAATACTTGAGTCGAGAGTCATATTGTGATGCCATGTTGTATTTGCACATATCGAGCATATTGTGTGTATGTTATTGAAATGCTTGATATGTGTGGGATCCGACTATCCGTTGTTTATCTTTAGTAGCCTCTCTTACGGAAATGTCTCCTAGTGTTTCCACCGAGCCATGGTAGCTTGCTACCGCTCCGAACACTTAGGTTGGCGGCATGTGTCCTTCTTCGTTCTGTGTACGTCCTTCGGAAATGTCACGCGATGAATACCGAGTCCTGCTAGCCCAGCTACAGCCTGGATTCACTCGTGATGACCGACACGCTCGATCTTCGGGTCATGGATGCTCGTCCTCGTAAGTTTGTGCCACTTTGGGTTTACGACTAGTCATGTCGGCCGGGCTCCTTTTCATATGGATGCTAGCGACACTATCATATACGTGTGCCAAAAGGCTAAACGGTCCCGGCTAAGGTAAGGCGACACCGTTGGGATACCGTGCGTGAGGCCGCAAAGTGATATGATGTGTTACAAGCTAGATCGATGTGACATTGAGTCGGGGTCCTGACAGCTTTGGTATCAGAGCCTGACTGCCTGTAGGATTACCAAGCCAAACTGGTTGAAGTTGTGTCTAGAAATGCTTTAGTTATGTAAGGGAATTGATTGTGGGTTGGAACGTAAGGCTCTTTTTACTCCTTATACCTCATGGCCTTCTGATCTGAGTCAACCTCTTCTTTTCTACGGGGTTTAGAACTAGGCCTTCTCATCTATCTATCAGGATGACGTGTTACTAATCCATTGACTTATAGAATTGTTAGTTTCAAATCTCAGCTCAGAGTTACTACTTCCGTATGTTCATAACTGTTGATCTCGAAACCTTGATATTGTGCTTCGGAGTGGCTATGCCACCATTTTTGTTGTATGTCTCCAAACTTTTGAGCATTTACAGCCGTTATGCTGTCCGAGTCATCCCAGGTTTCTAAACAATCCGATGCACTTGCAAATCCTTTCCCTCTAGTTTTGGTGTTCCTTTGGGCCAGGTTAATCACACTAATTGCTGAGTTGAGGTATTCCATTGCCTCGACATATATGTTGGAATTATTATTATGACCCTAGGTGTCTTAGGGGATCATCTAGTAATCTAGCCATGATTTGTATCCCAGTGTGATGACTCTGGCCATTATTCTCGAAAGCATCCCGTGATGCCACTTAGTTAGTAGGTATTCTACTCCTGGGTTCTTGATCCAAGATTCACTCTACTTACTTCGTGTTGATAGTGTTGCCAGTTCCTTTAGGTTATTAGTAACCTTACGATAGTCCTCGAGGTCTGTGGTATTTCCTTCTTCCAAATACCGTGAACCTTTTATGGCAGAAGTTTGTTGGATCAAAGGATCACAACGGGAGTGCTCCCGATGAGTTCTCCTTGCTATATCGTGACTCAGCCAGTTCTACCTTTCCGCATGGATTATCCGGAAGAAATTTGTTGAACTTGGTTCGACATACTAATCTATGCATCCACAACTCAGAAAATCATATGTTCCTTTGAGTTGTTATCTTTAGTTGTGTCCTGACCCTCGTCTATCATTTGATAGTCAAGATTATGCGTGCATTCGTTCATCGATGCCTATTATTCTTGTGGTCCGTCAAGCCATTCTATTCCGGAATGACTTGGAGAAACAAACTCGAAGACTTTGTCCATTTCTAGGATTGGGTCAAAGCGGTTGTACTCTGCAGATCAAATTGCCGATCTAGCTTTTGCTCTATTCTACCTTGGAGTATTACCATCTTTATATCAAGAATGTCATGGGAATTGCACACCATCCTATGAACTCTTGATGCAGTGATACTTCTTGCCATCATTGTTCATTCCTCGGTTTCCGTGTTATTGTAACCGGAATGCCGACAAGTGAATCGTGATGTGTGAAATCAATACTGCTAGCAACTTCGTTGCTTGGTAGTTATATGGACGATAACCTCATTCTTAGCGTGTTGGTTCTTGAATCATCATTCTAAGATAGATCGTGCCACCTAGTCCTTATTTCCGGTGCACCCTTCGATCAATGAGTTAGGATTGTGTCAAACCCTTGCTCTATTGATCATATCGTCTTGCCCTGAGAAGCAAGATTGTTCTCGAGCGTAGTAACATATCGGTGGATCGTGATTTTTCGGGTATCTTCCCAGAGGTATCACCAGGTTGTCACCTGGCCGCTATGTTGAGTTCGTGATCAAGTTGGTTTTCTTATAAACCACCCCTTCTCCAAGAATTCGTGTTGGATACCCCCTGAGTTGGTTGGTTAAGCTAAACAACAACTTGGAGAGTTGGAAGATAAAAGCTTGTACGAATCAGTTCATTCCAAAGGGTTGTCCTTTTGCGTGTGTTGAAGAAAGACGATATCTTCATTGATTGATCCTCGTGATCAGTTGTTGGACTTATTGTCTTGCCAAAACTTTGATTTGAGTATGGGCTATCGTCAAATCAAATCGGAACCAACAATGTTCGTAATGTTGTCTTACTCGTGGATTTTCCTCAAGCATACACCATTATATCTTTGGGGTCTGACCAATACTACCACCTTGTCCACATAGTTATGGAATTCCATCTCCATGGGAGTCTGGATGAATTGTTGCTGAACCCATCGACAACATCCTTGTCTTCTCCATAATTTTGTTGAACATTAAGCTAGTGTTGGAAACTTTTGAAAACATTTGTTCATGCTAGCTCATGAAGCATATATTCGGATGTAAGAAGTGACTTCCTCTAGTTCATGTGCATTTGATGCAAGTTGCCGCAGTGAATTTGAGAAAGCCAATGTTGCCTCCTCTAGAACCATCTCAAGTCAGTCATGCATGTGCGAAGTATGCTATGGTTTGATAGGCTCGCTACCTCCATTCTATTTGTGTCCCTAGCTCACCAAGCCACTGATTGATTTGTTCAAGGAGAAGAAGCTCCTTCTTAAGAGTATACCCTTTGCAAGGACTTCGGTATCCTCGATGATGGTTCCCCACCGGAACTCGGTAGTGTTTTATTGTAAGACTACCATGGAATCATGTTTGTCTGGGACAACGTGTTCCCATGTTTGTAGCAAAATCAGCTCATGTTTTGGAGCTTGCTATCGTAGTTCATTTCCCGAGAATCTCGCGACGTCGTCTCGTCGGTTTGTGTTGCAAACTTCCATTTTTCTTTCTAGACTCGATGAGTCTGGAATAATCTGACACCAACCAGATCTGAATCTCAGGCAGATATGATGGTTGGAACGCTTCCCAAGAATTATAATATTGGTCTCTATAACCGTAAAGAGGATGTCGTGGCCAACACACCCGGTAGGAAGACCTATTATTGTAGTATCTTGATTGAAGAAGTTGGCCACTTCCCCATAAGGACTTCGTAGGATTTACTCCCTAGTTGTGCCTTATGATTTTTGTGCTCCCGAAGTCCGACCTGTTACTTGATGTTCTAGATATCAAACCATATCAATGAATGGGATATGCTAGCACATCAAGGAGAACATTAGAAGCGGAGTGCTAAGTGTCCCTCGGTCAATCATCCAGATTTTGTTCCCTTGGTCTCGCTAAGGTGAAATCTGAGAAAGTGTTATCTTCCTTTGCATCTGCATTGTCCATCGCTACTCATCATGGTAGTATGTTGTGTTATCAGCACCCCTGACCGGATGTTGGTAAAACCTTGATGAATATGGAAATGCTCAAGTTCTTGAGAGCACGCACAAGCATTAGGTGCAATCGTAGTTACTAACCGGGATTGCTCTCAATTCCCTCGGTTATGCTATAACCATTCCAACGATGAGATTCACTCTCTCTCGCTGAGCTTCTCCTAGCTACTAAAATCATCCCTTGTGTTGTTTTCAACAAGGTAATCCACATCATCCACCCTGGCCCGAGAATGTCATTCTCTCGGACCCCTTCAACTGATCGTCTATGAATTGCCTTAGGCTGGTATAAAGAGTTTCAATGATCTTTGAATCAAATGTAATTCTTTTTGCCACTTAAGAGGATATTTCTACAAGTCACCTCTCCAAGGTGCCCCGTGATGGGATCATAGTAATTGTTCCCTCACTACTCTGAAACCTCGTCAAGTTATGTCTTCTGTCCTTCCTGAAGCATGTCTTGCCTCTCAGCTCCAGAGATGTTTCTACGTCTCATTCTGTGAGTTGATCTTGTGATCCTTGAGATGATCCTAAGATGCTCGAACCTCAAGAAGATCGATTCCTCCAAGGTCCTTCCCTTCTTCTCATCGTCATGTTGGATGTAGTTCTCAAAGCAAGACGTCAAGATCAATTGAAACACTGAATCAGCATCCTCGAGTAAGACATCTGGATCATGAAGATCGTGTTAGTTTGTACCCCTCTGCCTTCTTACTCACGCCTTGAATCTCGGCCGAGATTCTTGTTTAGTGGGGTGAGTTGTCACATCCCCGGTCCCGGTATGCAGTAGGCTAGTCCTTCATGTGTGCATCATGTTTAACTTTTCAAATGAATTTGAAATGGGGATGTTCAAACCCTAGCACCAAATGGAATTCAAATAGGTTCAACCTAAAAATAATTTTAGTGAATCCAAATGGCTTTAAAAATGTTCATCATTTCGGAAAATGCTAGAACCATAACCAGAGGTGTTGCACATTTTCCATGACATATTTGGGCTCTGAATTAAATCATATGGTATTTTCATTTGGGCATTTGAATACTATAAAATATTTGAAATGCTCAAATAGTCATAAACTAAAATGTTTACTGTGGTATATATTCTAAACAGTAGCCATGATTAGTTTCATAATTTTTGAAACTGCCTGAGTATTTTTAATAATGCCACAAACTTGCAGAAATAATAGAAAACATTATTAAACAGAAAATCAGAGAGAGAAAGAACCTACCTGGCCCAGCTCTTTCAGCCATTTACCTGGTGCCACCAACCGGCCCAGCCGGCCCAGCCCATCTCCACTCCCTCTGTCGCCTTCCTCCTCGCGCCAGAAGGACGCGAGGCGTGTGGCCACTGCGGCGCAAGACGCGCCCGGCCACCTCCTCCCTGTCTGGCTGCCCCTTCTCCCTCTGGACGCCCTGGACGTCGACACGTACCTTCCCCGGCCCCTCTCACTCTCTCTCGTTCTTTCCCCTCCTCTCCCTCGCTCTCTCTCACCGCGCCCGAAGGCTGCTGCCGCCATCGACGCTGTTCGCATGTGACCACGCCACCCTCGCCTCGCTGACGCGCCCAGAGGCTCGCGCCGACTCCTCTTCCACCTCACGCAGCCACGCCCCGCGGGAGCAACTACAACGCCGCCACCGCCGCCGTTTTCCCCGTCGGCCACCGAAGATCGTCGCCGGCGATTCACCGCCTCCCGAGCTTCCCCGCGCCCGCCGACCCCTCCGTTAGCCTCTCTGTGAGCTTCCGCGTCGAACCCGTCCCCTCCCTCTCTCGTTTACGCTCGCTAGCTCCGATCCCCACCATGCCGTGAGCTCACCGCCGGCGTCCTCTTCGCCGCCGTCACTTTAGCTCGCGGTAGTCGCACCTGAGCACACGGTCGTGCTCCTGGTTACGCCAGGAAGCCGTAGACAACCCCATTCGGGCCCCTCGTGCTCCGTAGCCCATGCCTGTGCACCACCGAACTCCGGCCGCCGCCTCCATGGTCGTGGCCGTCGTTTCCGGCGACCCCGCGGCCTCCCGAGCAGCCAGCTAGATGCGGGCGTGTGCGGGCTATCTTCTGGTGGCCTTCGCATGTCCACCCGCCGCTTGTAGCGCAGCCCCGGCGAGCCTCCGCCGTAGCTTTGGTCGCCGCCGGCCAAACTCCGGCGGGCCGATGTGGCCACTTAGTTAGGGGTTAATCACCCTATGAGCCACTGCCATGTGGGCCCCTGCGCTTAATTAGGATTAGTTTACTTTCCTGTTAAATTAGTGTTAACACCGTGGGACCCACGCGTCACCTTTGACCATGTTGGCGACGGGTGTTGACCGCCCCACTGTTAGTGTCTCTAACTAGCCCCAGTCACTGACCAGTGGACCCCATTGGTCAGGTTTGACCTGGAGGCGCCCTGTTGACTTGCTGATGTCACACTGACGCCAGGCTGACGTAATTAACTATTTTCTGGAATTAAAATAAATCAGGAAATTCCAGAAAATGATTTAAACTTCAAAAATTCATAGAAATTCAACCGTAGCTCAGATTGAAATAATTTATATATGAAAAATTATCAGAAAAATTCAAGGAATCCATCTGTACCATTTTCATGCATGTTTGAACAATGTTTGTCCTCTGTTTTGGACAAAACAAATAAAGGGCATTTAAATAATCATATATGGAGTTTGAATTTGAATCTTATATTCAAACCAATTTCATTTAATCTGTTGCTAGTTGCATTAGCCCAAAACACATTCATATTGCCATGTCATGAGCATGCATCATATTGTGCATTGCATTGATTGTATTTCTTCTCTATTGCCGGTATCTGTCCCCTCTCGGTAGACGCTGCATCGATGATGTGATCGCTGACACCGATGAAGACTCAATGCTATCTTCGAAGTGCTGCAAGCAAAACCCCCTTGTTCATTCCGATAAAATCCCACTCTCTCGCTCCTGCTCTCTTTTACTGCATTAGGACAACAACGAATCATTTGTTACTTGCTGCGATAGCTGAACCCCTTATCCATTGCATGACCTGTCATTCCACAAGAATAGATGAAACCCACTAGCATGAGTAGGAGTTGTTTGAGCCTCACAGCCTACTCATACATGCTTGTTTGTCATGCCTGCCATCGCTTAGAGTTGAGTCGGTCCGATTCATCGAGGATGAATCGGAGGTGTGGGAACATGTCCCACTGTGTGTGAGCTAAGTGTGTGAACACGATTTGGTAAAGGTAGCGGTGAGAGGCCATGTAGGAGTACATGGTGGGTTGTCTCATTGCCGCCGCCCTCGTGAACTGAGTTACGTGTTTGTGATCCATGATTCAGCTACTACCACGCATTGGGCCCGAAACCAATGGACCCTCTCGGCTTCTTAATCACCCTTGTCCTCTGTCCGGGGAGTTGCAAGTAGTTTCGTGTTTGTAGTATCTTTGGAGGCCGCGCTTGCGCTGACCGTAGGGGTGGGCTGTGATGCGGTAGGCACGTGGTCGGGTAAACCGGCGCCTGCTTGGTGTCACGGAACCTGTACACATCGTTTGGGGCTGTGAGCGAAACTTCGCCGGAACTCCTCATAGATGGAACCCAAATAGGCGATAAACCCGACTAGGGACTTGAGTGTTTAGGTAGGTCGTGGCCGACACCCACGCTGGGCTTCCGCTGAAGGTTGCCGAGTACATGTCGTAAACGCGGTAAGTGGTGAGAGCGTGTGAAGAAGTACACCCCGCAGGTTAATATGATCTATTGAATAGCCGTGTCATGCGTAAAGGACTTCTGGGTTGCTTATATCAGTTCATAGACAAGTGAAAGTGGATACTCTAAAATACGCAAGATAAGCGTGAGTGCTATGGATGCCGTTCTCGTAGGGAGACGGAGCGGATCCATAGTGGTGTATTGGTATGGTGAATATGTGGACTCGTGTGCGCCACCTCAAAAGAGTTACTTGCAATAGCAGTTCAGGATAGCCACCGAGTCAAAGCTGGCTTGCTGCAGTTAAACCCCACCATCCCCTTTGTTGATAATGATGCATATGTAGTTAGTTCTGATGTAAGTCTTGCTGGGTACATTTGTACTCACGTTTGCCTATTTTATGTTTTTGTAGAGAGACTTCAGTCTCGCTAGTAGTTCCACGTGGACTTCGACGTTTAGTTTGTTACCTCAGCTACGATCTTGTGCCCTCGGCAGGATCTGGTAGATAGTCAGGCTTCTAAGCCTTTTTCATTTGTAGTTGTCTGTACTCAGACATGTTAGCTTCCGCTTGTGCTTTGATTTGTATGCTCTGAATGTTGGGTCATGAGACCCCTGCTTGTAATATCTCGCTCCTCGGAGCCTAATGAATAAATACTTGAGTCGTAGAGTCATATTGTGATGCCATGTTGTATTTGCACATATCGAGCATATTGTGTGTATGTTATTGAAATGCTTGATATGTGTGGGATCTGACTATCTGGTTGTTTATCTTTAGTAGCCTCTCTTACCGGGAAATGTCTCCTAGTGTTTCCACTGAGCCATGGTAGCTTGCTACTGCTCCGGAACACTTAGGTTGGCCGGCATGTGTCCTTCTTCGTTCTCGTGGTCCGTTCTTCGGGAAATGTCACGCGATGAATACCGAGTCCTGCTAGCCCGGTGCTACAGCACTGGATTCACTCGTGATGACCGACACGCTCGATCGTCGGGTCATGGATGCTGTCCTCGTAAGTTTGTGCCACTTTGGGTTTACGACTAGTCATGTCAGCCGGGCTCCTTTTCATATGGATGCTAGCGACACTATCATATACGCAGCCAAAAGCGTAAACGGTCCCGGCTAAGGTAAGGCGACACCCGTTGGGATACCGTGCGTGAGGCCGCAAAGTGATATGATGTGTTACAAGCTAGATCGATGTGACATTGAGTCGGGGTCCTGACATGATGCTACCTCTGGACCCGACCATCGACCCTTCTGAGCCGTGCATGGTCAGGCGCACCCAGTCCATGGAAGATCTTGACAGTTGGCTCCAGTCCGCCCTGGTGGTGTACGCTGGCGGAGTGCGCCGGGACCTTTCCCTGGAGTTCATTCTCGACGCTCTGCACACCAAGGCTGACATTGAGGCAGAGTGGGTGTCGATTCATCGTTTTAGGCCAGAGGACTACATCGTCGTCTTTGTGAGGCAGGAGCACAGGAATAGGGTCAGTGCGATGCCTGTAGTTGATCATAGAGGGGTGCGGTTGTTCTTCAGGCCATGGAACCGCCAAGCTCAGGTGGTGCACGCCGCATTTCAGTTCAAGCTCAGGCTGGTGCTCGAACGTATTCCTCCGCATGCGTGGGATAGGGAAGTGGTGGAGTGTCTGCTTGGTTCTTCCTGTCTGGTGGACATGCTGGAGCCGGAGACGTGCTTGAGTGCAGACTTGTCTGCATTCAAGCTCTTTGCTTGGACGGCGCAGCCGGAGGAAATCCCCTCGCTCTGGTGGCTGGCGGTTCCTGAACCGGGCATGCGCTCACCGTTGATGGAGCCTACGACACTGCAATACAAAGTGCTCATCCACCTAGACGAGGTCTCGAGACTACACCACAGTGGAGGAGCCGGTGTACTGGCGTTTCTTCCGGCAGCGGCCAGAGCGGCATCCCCTACTCGAGCGGAAGTGGGGGAGTGGGGGCGGGCGAGGAGCAAATTCTGCTTGCAGAGATTGGAGGTTTGGCGTTCGTGATGACATAGGCCAGTTCGCCGACCGGCCATGGCAGCGTGGCCGCCGGCTGCGGCTTGGCGGGCAAATTGGTACAGAGGCGCGGTGAGATGGATTGGAGGCTGCCTCGCATGCCGAACCAGTCCGCACCGGTCCCCGCCATCTGGCCCAGCGTGGTGTGGGACATGATCACAGTTAGGCCGTCAGCTTTTGACCGTTTGACAGACCAGCTGAAGCGCCTATCGCTGGTGGCAGCCCAATGGCTAGACCGACGAGGGGGCTACGCAGGGAGCAGCCACACCCTCTCACCGGGTTTCAAACTTGGAACAGAGTGGAGACCAGAGAAGATGAGGGAAGGGATCCACTGGACGCGACATCAGGGGGGCCATCTGCCGAAGCTGCCCCGGCAGTGGACAAGAGGGAGGTGACCCCACTCCAAAGCAGGGAGCTGACAGCAAACCTCCGGAGGCGGTTATGGGGCAAAGCCAGAGAGATGGAGTCACTTTCGAGGCTGGAGCCCACCTAGGGTCAACTAGGGTGGCCATGGCACCGCAGGGGCCACAAGAAATCCCATCGCGGTTGGTGGAACTGCTTGCGCCAATCCAGAGGGAAGCTGTAGTGGCGGGCCGAACTAGGATGGAGCCAATGAGCGAGCTGGTCGCGGCTCCCGATTACGTGGAGACAACTAATCAGACCAGGGAGAGGATCCTCAAAGAAGCAATGATTAGCTGCGACGCTGGGGCCACACTGAGCCGGAGATCATGCGGATGGAACCCGTTGATGGTTCTCATGCACATGCAGGGCCGCTGATTGGGCAAGGCGGTGGTGACTGAGGGAGTCCTGGATTAAGGGGTCCTCGGACAGCCGGACTATATACTTTGGCCGGACTGCTGGACTATGAAGATACAAGATTGAAGACTTCTTCCCGTGTCCGGATGGGACTCTCCTTTGCGTGGAAGGCAAGCTTGGCAATTCGGATATGTAGATCTCCTTCTCTGTAAGCGACTCTGTGTAACCCTAGCCCCCTCCGGTGTCTATATAAACCAGAGGGTTTAGTCCATAGGACAACAACAATCATATTCATAGGCTAGCTTCTAGGGTTTAGCCTCTACAATCTCGTGGTAGATCAACTCTTGTAATACGCATATCATCAAGATCAATCAAGCAGGAAGTAGGGTATTACCTCCATCGGCAGGGCCCGAACCTGGGTAAACATCGTGTCCCCCGCCTCCTGTTACCATTATCCTTAGACGCACAGTTTGTGACCCCCTACCCGAGATCCGCCGGTTTTGACACCGATGGTGACCAAACCATTTCTCCCCTTGATCCCATTTTGACGCTGCCCCGCGCGCAGCTATCTGGCCCTGATCCAGCAGGCCAGGAAGTCGAGTGCACGCAAAGCATTCTGGAGCCGCAAGCCACATCGGAGGCGGCAGATGTGCACTTGTTGGGAGGTATGACAGATCAGGAGGCGATTTCTTATGGGAGGCTCAAGGCGTTTTGCACCAACATCATGAAGAAGCTGGCCCCACCATTGTTGAAGGAAGTCGAGGCATCCTCTCTACGTCCCGACGCAGAGCCTTTCACGCCCAAACGGATGACGAGGGTGACCAAGCGCAACGCGGCTGCTTCCACGACCAAGGCGAAACCTACGGAGAACGTTCTTCTGTGCACTTTGGGATTGGTTCCTGACGACATGGTGCCGAACAAGGAGGCAGTCAACGAGCTCAAGTGGCTGTTCAACTCCACTCTGAGAGAGAAACACGTACGCGTCCTAGCGACACTGTTTGGCAAGACCTTGCTGTCGACGGGGGAGCTCGCGCGAGGAAGGAATGAGGTCGTGTCGGTGGTCTGAGGATTGATAGGCCGGTGCTGGAGTCTGATCTCAGTTTCCTATGGAGTGCAACCCAGAAATTTTATGTTGGAACGTCTGCGGGCTGAATAATCCCGCGAAGAGAAAGGCGGTTAGGGAGTTCTTGCCCTCAGTCAAGATCAACTTAGTGTGTCTCGAGGAGACCAAACTGGATGTTTTCGACCCTTTCGTGGCTACGCAATGTTTAGGCCTGCCCCTGGATAGTTTTGCTTACTTACCTGTAGTGGAGACCCATGGTGGTGTGCTTCTTGCTTGGGACACCTTGGTGATTACCTTCGGTCAGATTCAGTTAGACACTAATTTCCTAACAGGACGCGTCCACAACAAGAACGGAATGGAGTGGTGGATCTCCAGCGGTCTATGCGCCGCAAGGGGACGACCTCAAGATCCAGTTTCTCCATGACCTAAACGCTAGGCGTGCTAGTTGCCTGGGGCCACGGATGATTCTAGGGGACTTCAATGTGATCCTTCGCGCGATGGATAAGAACAACACTAACATAAACAGTGCATTGATGGCTAAGTTCAGAGGCTTTGTGGACGACCATGAACTTAAGGAACTATACATGCACGGTCGGATGTTCACCTGGTCTAACGAGAGGGGCACTCCGATGCTCACTAAAATCGATAGGGTATTAGTTTCAGTAGACTACGAGTTGGCGCACCCACTTGCTGCAGGCGCTCTCCTCGAGAGTTTCAGACCACGCGCCTCTGCACCTTTCTACTAATGCCCACTTCTATCAGAAGAAGCACTTCCGCTTCAAGGTGTACTAGACTAAACTAGATTGTTTTGACGATGCAATCCAGGATGCGTGGGTGTGCGATGAGTCCATTGTGGACCCCTTCAAAAAACTTGATACCCTATTTAGAAACGCGGCGGCATACCTTCAGGCATGGGTGCAATGGAAAACAGGTAATATTAAGATCCTCATGGTGGTGGCCAACTGGGTGATCTTCAGATTTGACCAAGTGCAGGAAGTGAGGATCCTGACTAACATGGAACTATGGGTACGGAGAACCTTGAAGCTCGCCCTCCTCCGGTTGGCTTCGCTTGAGCGGACCATCAAACAACAAAGATCACGTATCAGATGGCTAAAAGAAGGGGGCGCGAATACAAAACTCTTCCAGGCGGTGGCCAACGGAAGGAGATCTAAGAATTTCATCCCTAAAATCAGGCATGGATTAGAGATTGTCATAGATCAAGGGAGGATGGAGGAGGTCTTCGGGGAGGTCTACAATAATCTATTGGGTAAGGCACTAGCTAGAGATCATTCACTCGATTTCCAGTACTTGAGTTTGTCACATCTTGAGCTTTCTGAGCTTGAAGCCATATTTACGGAAGAGGAGGTTTGGGAGGTTATCAAGGAAATCCCTCCAGATCGTGCGCCCGGCCCCGACGGCTTCATTGGTATCTTCTAACAGAGAGCGTGGCTGGTGATCAAGAAGGATATAATGGCAACGCTGTTGAAACTCTTCGTGGGGTATTACAGGGGATTCGGTAGGTTGAATAAAGCTCACATGGTGCTGATCCCTAAGAAGTCCGATGCCATTGAGGTGGGTGACTACAGGCCAATCAGCCTCCCCCATAGCTTTTCCAAGCTGTCCGCCAAACTGCTCGCCACTCGGGCACGCAAGAGGATGCACGAGATCATCATCACAAACCAATCAACACTTATCAGAGGCAGAAGGATTCACGATAACTTCCTTCTAGTCCGCCAGGTGGCCCGCAAGATTCATAATTCAAAGACCTCTGGACTCTTCCTTAAGTTGGATATCTCCAAGGCATTCGACTCACTATCATGGGCATTCTTGATGGAGGTTCTAAGAGTGAGAGGGTTCGGAGATAGATGGATTCAATGGGTAGTCGCCTTGCTGACCACGACGATTATGAAAATCATAATCAACGGTGTTCCAGGACGATCCATCTTCCACGCCCAAGGGTTGAGGCAGGGGATCTGGTCTCACCCCTTCTGTTTGTAATAGCCATGGATGCACTTACGGCCCTTGTCTGCAAGGCATCTAAGGAGGGCACACTCAGTTCGTTTCGAGGAATTTCGCCTTTGCAAATGCTGTCAGTATATGCGGATGATGTTGCAATCTTCATCAAGCCATCCACGCAAGATCTACACTGCATACGAGCTGTCCTGGATGCTTTTGGCATAGCTTCTAGCCTAAGGATTAACTACGCCAAATCTGCGGCGATCTTGATCAGAGGAACCGAGGAGGAGAGACATCGGGTGGCTATCATCTTGCAGTGCCAGATGGGTGCTTTCCCCTGCAGATATCTGGGTATCCCGCTTGCAATTAAAGTTCTCACGCGAGGGGATTGGCAGCCGTTGGTAGACCAGGTGAGGAAATTCATCCCAGCCTGGCAACATGGATTGATTCAGAGGCCTAGATGCCTTGTTCTCGTCAAGTATGTGATCTCGGTAAGGCCGATCCACCAGCTTTTGGTTCTTGATGCGCCGAACTGGGTCTTCGAGGACGTTGAAAAATGGATCGCGCCTTTTTTGGGCAGGGAAGGAGAAGGTGAACGGAGGCCAATGCCTGGTTGCCTGGGAGATGGTGTGCAGGCCAACTTATTTTGGCGGTTTGGGGGTGAAGGATCTCAGGATATAGGCAATTACTCTTAGGGTCAGGTGGGAGTGGCTGCGCCAAACGGATCAGAGTAGGTCATGGCAGGGCATACCAATGGTGGAAGACGATGAGGCTAAACTGGTGTTCAGCTCTTTTGTGAAGATCTCGCTGGGCAATGGCGAAAAAGTACTCTTCGGGAGAGATAGGTGGATCCACGGTTGTACGGTCGCCGAAATTGCTCCAATGATCATGGAGCTCGTCAGCACTCGGGACCGCAACATGATATGTCTCCATCGTATCTACTTTTCCAAATACTTTTGCCCTTGTTTTGGACTCTAACTTGCATGATTTGAATGGAACTAACCCGGACTGATGATGTTTTCAGAAGAACTGCCATGGTGTTATTTTTGTGCAGAAATAAAAGTTTGCGGAATGACCTGAAACTTCACGGAGAATATTTTTGGAATATATAAAAAATACTGGCGAAAGAATCAAGACCAGGGGGCCCACACCCTATCCACGAGGGTGGGGGCGCGCCTACCCCCTGGGCGCGCCCCCTGTCTCGTGGGCCCCTTGAGGCTCCACCGACCTCAACTCCAACTCTATATATTCATGTTCGGGGAGAAAAAATGAGAGAGAAGGATTCATCGCGTTTTACGATACGGAGCCGCCGCCAAGTCCTAATCTCTCTTGGGAGGGTTGATCTGGAGTCCGTTCGGGGCTCCGGAGAGGGGAATCCGTCGCCATCGTCATCATCAACCTTCCTCCATCACCAATTTCATGATGCTCACCGCCGTGCGTGAGTAATCCCATCGTAGGCTTCCTGGACGGTGATGGGTTGGATGAGATTTATCATGTAATCGAGTTAGTTTTGTTAGGGTTTGATCCCTAGTATCCATTATGTTCTGAGATTGATGTTGCTATGACTTTTCTATGCTTAATGCTTGTCACTAGGGCCCGAGTACCATGAAATCAGATCTGAACCTATTATATTTTCGTGAATATATGTGAGTTCTTGATCCTATCTTGCAAGTCAATAGTCACCTAGTATTTGTTATGATCTGATAACCCCAAAGGGACAAAAATCGGGACCACTCTCGGTGATGACCGTAGGTTGAGGAGTTCATGTATTCACTAAGTGTGCTTTAGTCCGGTACTCTATTAAAAGTAGGCCTTAATCTCCCTTAGTTTCCAATAGGACCCCGCTGCCACGGGAGAGTAGGACAAAAGATGTCATGCAAGTTCTTTCCCATAAGCATGTATGACTATATTCGGAATACATGCCTACATTACATTGATGAACTGGAGCTAGTTCTGTGTCACCCTATGTTATAACAGTTGCATGAGGAATCGCATCTGACATAATTATCCATCATTGATCCAATGCCTACGAGCTTTTCACATATTGATCTTTGCTTAGTTACTTTTCTGTTGCCACTATTACAATTACTACACAACTCTACTGTTACCTTTGCCACTATTACCGTTACTTCCATACTACTTTGCTACTAAATACTTTGCTGCAGATATTAAGTCTTCCAGGTGTGGTTTAATGGACAACTCAACTGCTAATACTTGAGAATATTCTATGGCTCCCCTTGTGTCGAATAAATAAATTTGGGCTGAATACTCGACCCTCAAAAACTGTTGCGATCCCCTATACTTGTGGGTTATCAAGACTATTTTCTGGCGCCGTTGCCGGGGAGCATAGCTCTATTGTTTGAGTCACTTGGGATTTATATCTACTGATCACTATGAGAAACTTGAAAGACTGAAAAACCAATATTTATTCTTCAACTACGAGGGGAGGTAAGAATCTGCCATCTAGCTTTACACTTGATTCACCTTCTGTTATGAGTAAACTTGCGACACCTAAACCTGCTTCTGCTATTGATTCTAATATGTCGCATGTTATTGATGATGCCACTTCTGCTTTGCATGATATTTATGATGAAACTACTTCTATGCTTGATAATACCGTGCCACTAGGTGAATTTCTGGATGAACAACTTGCTAGGGCTAGAGAGAATGAAATTATTGAAACTGATAATATTGATGAAAGTGATGATGAAGATTCTCCCCCTAGATATGAATTTCCTGTTGTGCCTGAGGTTATGTTATGGATGAAGAAACTGCTAGAGATTTTCTTGCCTGCAATGATAGATATGATCTTAAGAAATTGTTAACTAAGCTAAAAGAAAAGTATTTGAATGCTAGAATGAAATATGACCCTACTTTTGCTACTTCACCTATCTGTATTTCCGATAAGGATTATGATTTCTCCGTCAATTCTGAGATAATTACTTTGGTTGAATCTGATTCTTTTTATGGCTATGAATCTGAAACTGTTGTGGCACATCTTACTAAATAAAATGATATAGCCACCCTATTCACTCATGAGGAAAGAATTCGTTATTACTATATCCATAAGTTATTTCCGTTCTCGTTAAAGGGTGATGCTAAGACATGGTTTAATTCTCTTGATCCTGGTTGTGTGCGTAGTCCCCAGGATATGATTTATTATTTCTCTGCTAAATATTTCCCCGCTCATAAGAAACAAGTTGCTTTAAGGGAAATATATAATTTTGTGCAAATTGAAGAAGAAAGTCTCCCACAAGCTTGGGGGAGGCTTCTCCAATTACTTAATGCTTTGTCGAATCATCCTCTCAAGAAAAATGAAATACTTGATATCTTTTATAATGGACTAACCGATGCTTCCAGAGACCACCTGGATAGTTGTGTTGGTTGTGTTTTCAGGGAAAGAACTGTTGATAAAGATGAATTGCTATTGAGTAATATGCTGAGTAATGAAAATGATTGGACACTTCCTGAACCAACTCCTAAGCCAACCCCGAAGAAGAGGGGTATTCTATTTCTCAGTCTTGAAGATATGCAAGAGGCAAAGAAATCTATGAAAGAAAAGGGTATTAAAGCTGAAGATGTTAAGAATTTACCACCTGTTGAAGAAATTCATGGTCTTGATAACCCGACACAGGTAGTAAAGGTAAATTCTCTCTATAGATATGATAAAGCTGAAATCCCATCTACTAAGTTTGCTAGCCAATGCTTGGATGAGTTTGATGACTTTATGGTTAAACAAGAAAACTTCAGTGCTTATGTTGGTAGACAATTGAAATGCAATGCTTATGTGATTGAACACTTGAGTGATTATACGTCTAGAGTTAAAGGTGAACTTAAACTTATTAGTAAACATGCTTCTATGGTTACCACTCAAGTAGAGCAAGTGCTTAAAGCTCAAAATGATTTGCTCAATGAATTAAATAATAAGAAAAATGATAATGATGTTAGAGTTGTGACTAGAGGGGGTAGAATGACTCAGGAACCTTTGTATCCTGAGGGCCACCCTAAGAGAATTGAGCAAGATTCTTAGAGAACTAATGTTGATACACCTAGTCCTTCTAAGAGGAAGAAAAAGAAAAAATGATAAGACTTTGCATGCTTCTAGTGAACCTGTTGTTGATAGACCTGAGAATCCCAATGATATTTCTATTTCTGATGCTGAAACACAATCTGGTGATGAGCATGAACCTAGTGATAATGTCAATAATGATGTTCATGTTGATGCTCAACCGAGTAATGACAATGATGTAGAAATTGAACCTGCTGTTGATCTTGATAACCCACAATAAAGAATCAACGTTATGATAAGAGAGACTTCATTGCTAGGAAGCACGGTAAAGAAAGAGAACCATGGGTTCAGAAACCCATGCCTTTTCCTCCTAAACCATCCAAGAAAAAGGATGATGAGGATTTTGAGCGCTCTGCTGTAATGATTAGACCTATCTTTTTGCGTATGCGTTTGACTGATATGCTTAAAATGAATCCTTATGCTAAGTATATGAAGAATATTGTTACAAATAAAAGAAAGATAACGGAAGCTGAAATTTCCACCATGCTTGCTAATTATACTTTTAAGGGTGGAATACCTAAGAAACTAGGAGATCCAGGAGTACCAACTATACCATGCTCCATTAAAAGAAACTATGTCAAAACTGCTTTATGTGATCTTGGAGCCAGTGTTAGTGTTATGCCTCTCTCTTTATATCATAGACTTGATTTGAATAAGTTGACACATACTGAAATATCTTTGCAAATGGCTGATAAATCAACTGCTATACCTGTCGGTATTTGTGAAGATGTGCCTGTTGTGGTTGCAAACGTTACTATTTTAATGGACTTTGTTATGCTTGATATTCCCGAGGATGATAGTATGTCAATTATCCTTAGTAGACCCGTTTTGAATACTGCAGGGGCTGTGATTGATTGCAATAAAGGCAATGTCACCTTTCATGTTAATGGTAAAGAGCATACGGTACACTTTCCGAGGAAACAACCTCAAGTCCACAGTATCAACTCTATTAGAAAAATTCTAAAGATTACTATTGGAGGTTTTGAATTCCATCTTCCTACTGTCAAGAAGAAATATGATATTCTTATTATTGGGGATGTGCATATTGCCGTTGAGGTAACCTAGTGCTATTCGAAAATTCTCTGGTTTCATGCTATTCGGAATGAGTTTGTTAACAAGACTTGATCAACCTTGTTAGTGGATTCCTTTTGATGAGCATGAGATGGATGAAGTTAGAAAGCACAACTCTCTGTACCCTCCTTTTACTTTCTTTTATTTAGATTAAACAAAGCAAAAATAGTATTTTCTGTCTATTTTCTGAATTTTCTGTGTAATAAAAAATACCCCAAAAATAAAAGTTCTCCAAATGCTCTAAAATTTAAATATGATTTTTTTGGTAGAATTTTTAAGAATATCTGGCACTGGGAACACACCTGAGGGGGCAACCACCTGGCAACGAGGTTGCAGGGCGCGCCCTTGCTTCGTGGGCCCCACGTGGCCCCCTCCACTTATTCCTGCATCCACACACTTCTTCTTCCTCCAGAAAAAATCATCCACCAGCTCAAACCCGAGTTCTATCTTGTTTTGCTACTTAAAGATTTTTGATCTCCTTGCACAAAGCTCCATTCACAAAACTGCTTTGGGTGATTGTTCTTCGGTATGTGACTCCTCCAATTGTCCAATTAGTTTTCGTTCTAGTGCTTTATTTATTGCAAATTTTTGTTGCTTAGGTGACCCTGTTCTTGAGCTTGCATGTCAAATTTATTTGGTACCAAGTAGTTCTAATGCATGATATAGTCTCTAGGCACTTGTGAGAGTAGTTGCTATCAATTTTGTTGAGTTTGGTTCACTTTTATTTTGAGTCACTAAAAATTTCACAAAAAGTTCAGAGGAAAAAAATGTTTAGGAAAATGTACCAAGGTGGTTCCTCAAGGAAGCAAGCACCAAGGCTCGCGATACGTGAGCCGGACAATGAACTACCAAGGGAAGCTCAAGTGCGGCCATGTGAATGGCCATCAGAGGAGTTTATGGTCAGAGCGGGTATCAAGGATGAATTTGACGCGTATGTGTGTAATGCTGAACTTGAAGGCTTCATGTCAGATAAGTGCCCTAATATTACTACCTAACTGATTCCTTTGTGAGAAGGTTGAAATTTACATCATCACACAATTCTCACACTGTCCTATTAGATCTTTATGATAAATCTTATACCATGGACTTAAAAAGATTTTAATATTTGCTTGCAAACTCCCACAGTGGGGCAATGCTAGTGAACCTCGCAAATCTAAATATAAAGACTTTCTTGCTAGTATAACTGTGGGGGAATCTAGAGAAATCACCCAAGCTACCATAAGGAGCATGCACTTTCCTGCCGTACATTATTTTGCTCTCTTTATAGGTAGATGTATCAACGGTAAGGATGAGGCATGTCACATGTGTGTCCCCAATCTTAGAGTTCTCAAGAGTGATGTATTAGGAGATAAACAATACAACTTGGGGGCTATTACTGCACGAAGGTTCCATCATAACAGTATTAGTGGAGATTTGTTTGGTGGAATTTTTGCAACCTGTGTAGCTAATTATCTTGAGATACCCATACATGAAAATGATATGGAATTGCCTCCTGCTTATTTATATTATAATGGTATGGTTCATCATCAGTTTATTGAGAGGAATGAACAACCTCTCTAGTACCAACTAATCTTTGACAGACGTCGCGCTGTCCATATTGCTCTCCCTGCTCCTACTTTCTTTGACTTTCAGGCAAAAAGGAAATATGTCATAACCAGGAAAGAGGCAAACGAGTACGAGAGGAGGGTGGAAGCAGCTCGCCTCCAAGCTGCAGCTCGTGAGGCAGTAGTGGTTGCATCTCAGTACGACCCCAGTTACAACTTCGGATATCCATCGGGCCATCCATGGGCATAGGAAAACTTAGGCCAAAAGACTAAGCTTGGGGGAGTACGTATTTCTCACCGATATTACATTCATGTTCACGCACTCATGCTAGTTGTCGGTGCTCATACTTTTTCATTGTACTATCCATGCTAGCTTATTTTCTTTTGTAAGCTTCTTCTTGTGTGTTTGAAAAACCTTAAGAAAAGCCAAAAAATTAGTTGTAGATTTTAGCTAGTTTACTTTCCATGCCTGTAGTACTAGTAACTAAAAGAAAACCCAAATAGATTTCTCGTTCTTCTTTTACTTGTTGGGAGCTTTCCCGTGTAAATAGTTTTATTTGTTTTCTTTTCTTTGGGGGTCGAAAGGAGAACACCATAATGAAAATGTTGAAGTGGCTCTAATATGCATTATTGTTGATTTAACCAAGAGCCCATATTACCTTGTCTTCTTGTGTGTATTAAAATGCTTGCAGATTCCAGCTTAGTCCAATGCACATGCATTATTATTATTATCACCACCGTTCGGTCGTGCAACTAAAAGGCAATAATGACGATATATGATGGATTAGTTGAGATGAGAGAAGCTGGTATGAACTCAACCTCTCTTGTTTTTGTAAATATGATTAGTTCATCGTTCCTGATTCAGCCTATTATGAATGAAACATGTTTGCAACGACAATTAGAGATTATAGTTGCTTATGCCATGCTTAATTAGCTAGGAGTTTATAATGGTCTACCTTGCGTGCCAAGATGATATTAAAATTGTTGTGATGTGGTATGATAGGGTGGTATCCTCCTTTGAACGATTCGAGTGGCTCGACTTGGCACATGTTCACACATGTTGTTGAAACAAATCAACATAGCCTCCACAATATTTATGTTCATGGTGAATTATATCCTACCCATGCTTGCACTCAGTGTTGATTAATTTTAATGCAGGTTCATGACTGTAGTCGCTCTCTAGTTGGTCGCTTCCCAGTCTTTTTCTAGCCTTCACTTGTACTAAGCGGGAATACTTCTTGTGCATCCACTTCCATAAACCCAAAGTTATTCCATATGAGTCCACCATACCTTCCTATATGCGGTATCTACCTGCCGTTTCAAGTAAATTTGTATGTGCCAAACTCTAACACTGCTAGAGAAAAGCTTACTAGTGGTGCTGGTTTTTTACATACCAGTAGCGCGGGTACCTGCGCTACTGCTAGGGCGCTACAGCTATTATTTAACAGTAGCACATTTCTAAACAAGTGCTGCAGCTAAAATACTTATTAGTAGCGCTGCTTTCTCCACCAATGCTACTATTATCATCACATAGTAGTAGCGCCCTATTTTCTCCCCATGCTACAACTAGGCAAATAGAAATAAAAAATAAAAAAGCAATCACTGCAATATTCATGGAAATCAAGACAAGTCCAAAGGTAAATAAACTAAGTTCACAGTAACCATCTCACAAACATTAACGACAGTACCACATTTAATATAACCACACAATCTCACAAACTCATATAGTAGTCAACAATGCATGGATAGATCATAGTTGATAAGTCTACTAGGTAGTCATACTAGCATATATATGGTTCAACAGCTACACGCATGCATATGTAGTTCTTGATGATGTCGATGACGACCATCATCCTCAAGCCTGGGCGGTGGATGTTCCTGATAGTAATTAGGATTGCCTGTCCAACATGAAGATTCTTGCCGACGAGGAAGCTCTTCCACCCAACCGAGTTGAAGTGTGTGCGATCGTCCGTGTCCACGCCGTATGCACAAGTGGTGACGGAGCCCCTTGCGGTAAGGCGTATTCCAGCAGAGCCTTCTTCATCGGGCTTGATACCACAACTCTTAGATAGGCTCTTTGGCAATTTCTGAATAAGAAAAACATATCAATTAATAAGTAGCCTCACACATTCTACACGAAGCATATATATCATCGGACTCTACACTAAGTATATATATCATCGGACTCTACACTAAGTATAACAATAAAGCATATAAGATTCACTAAGCATATAAGATTCACTAAGCATATATATCATCGGACTCTACACTAAGTATAACAAGAAAGCATATAAGATTCACTAAGCATATATATCATTGGACTCTACACTAAGTATAACAATAAAGCATATAAGATTCACTAAGCATATATATCATCGGACTCTACACTAAGTATAACAATAAAGCATATCATCAAATTACTCTAAAAACTACAGTAAATGCAACATACCATGATATGCCGATCAACCATGGAACTTGTCAGGCGGGTCATGAATGGCACCTCGACGAAGTCAGCACGTGGCGGAATGATGTCCCATAGGTTGCACACCTCCTCCTCGCTCAACTTCATTCTTTGAGCTACGATGGCATCACCGAGTGGGTCGTCATCATCCTCATCATCCTCATCATCCTCATAATCTTCTGCTTTGTTGACATAAATCACGACCAGCTTGTGTCTTTCAACTCTGAAGGAGAAGCTGATCAACTCACCACCGGTGATACGCATGTTGTCGATGAAACGGACCCATCCGCGTCATCTTTCGTCCTTTCTCGATTTCCATAGTGTAGGGGCCCCCAGGAGCCTCAAAGGTCATAGAGTCTCCAGTCAGATTGTTTAATTCTGACCTCAGATTGCATGGGATGATCTGAGTACAAAAAGCAAAATGGTATATACATGATGAAAATGATGCATTAATGCCAATAACACTAAAAACAAAATAGTAGTTACTAGTTTCATATAATTTATTACCGCCGCATGAAGAAAACTAGACTCGAAGTAGATGCCAAACAGCGGGCCAATTACAAGGCTGTTGGCGCACCTTGACTTGCACCGTCGACATGGTGGTGGTGGTGGTGGCGCCATTGCCCTAAAGCAATATGATTAAAGGATTAATGATCCAAAAAGTAAACATAAAGTTTCCATAGCTAGAGTTTACATGGCAAGCAAAATAACAACTAAAAAGTAAACATAAAGTTCAGTCCAAGGGAGCACTTTATATATTCCCACATCCAAAAGTTGAACCAGCTTAGGATCTTCCATAACACAATAAGTAAACATCCATTCCACCTTTGGCATCAGATGCACAATAATTAAAACTATAAAAGGCAAACACCCCCCTTTTCGATCAGATACAACTCTCTGTCTATCTGTGTTTTCTTTTTCTGAAATTTACCAAAAATGGGCTCACTAACAGCATCATAACAACTTGGCAATTTGAGCATCACCACATACATATACTCTCTTCAACCTGAAAGAGTATCGAACCAAGCATTGATTTTTCCATGAAACCACATAACAGTGAGGGCTTCTTGGTCATATCTTTATATGCGTCAACAAAGAAGCTAGTGGCAGTAGCCAAGAATTGAAACCCTCAACCGTTGCTGTCATATCAGAGCTAAAAAATGCTCACGATTGTACGGTCGAGCACTATGGTTGTTCCAGCAAAGCAATGACAAGTAGTTACAAGTACTACATCAATGATCCTAAATGTCGGAAACAACTGTCACGTATTGTTACAACGTGATACGATGGGACGCTCTCATCCTCGGTCGATCACGTTAGCTAGCTTGAGCGTGTGGAGGCGTTCACGCAACCACAGACGATGGATAATCATTCCCATTGCAGAAGCCTATCATCTACACAAAACGGCACACGACAATCGACGCCACCCGTGGCTCCTCTCTGGAAAAGGCACGACATGGACGCCCCCTCTCTAAACCCTAGAACAGGCACCGCCTCCGCCACCACTCCTCCAGGGGCAGCAGCCAAGAATTGAAACCCAAGTTTCAATTATATGTGCTAAAAGCCTCTACTTCTAGCTACTCCTCTCTACTCTCTCCTAAGTTTTGGTGAGCAACAAAAAGCCTCTACTTCTCTCACCTAACCCTCTCTCTACTCTCTCCCCAATCACGCGACGAAACATGAAAGGCCAGCACACTCCATATAGGAACAACACTTGAAGTGTGCATGACAAATCCTAAGATCTAGTAACATATAAGACGATATGTGATACTAATTAACAGTAGGATCTAGAGATGCATATGTGATACTAATCCTATTAATCCATATGTGATACTAATCCTATTAATCCATATGTGATACTAATTAACAGAGGGGGCGGAGCGCCGCGTAGGGGCAACAAGGGGAGTGGCGAGCCACCGCGGCAAATCGATTGGAGCCACCATGCAATCCCTAAATCCCAAAACATGGCGAGCCGCCACGGCAAATCTATTGGAGCCTAGCTAGTGTGGCGCGCGCAGGGAGGAGGAGATCGAGGGGGACTTACGGGGCTGGAGCGTCGGAGGAGGCGAGAGGCCATCGCGTGTGGTGGTGGCGTACGGCACCGTCGACGGGGGTGAGGCGGCCGGGGACGAACCCTAACCGCGGCGGGGTCGTCGGGCGGAGGGGATCGATTGTGAGAGTGAGGGGGTAGTGCAGAGGCACTCGGGCCGGTTTTCTTTTGCTATAGTAGTAGCGTTGGTTAGAGGCCGGCGCTACTGCTAAGCCCACCAGCTGTAGCGCCCGTTCAAAACAAACGCTACAGCAAAGTGGGCTACTGTTTTTGCCCTGCGGCCCATGTAACAGTAGCGCAGCCCAAGCAAACAAACACTGCTGTTATATATTAGTAGTAGCGTGTTTTCTGCCCAGCGCTACTGGTAAATACTAGTAGCGTGGGATCGTAAAAACGCGCTACTGGTAAACTTCTATCTATAAGCATTTTCCTAGTAGTGTAAACCTTCAAATGAAATTCTGTTTTGTGTGCTCGAATAGCTCATGTATCAACTAGGGTTGTCTGTATGTTCCATGCTAGGTGGGTTATTCTCATGAGGAGTGGACTCCGCTCCTCACTCACGAGAAAATGGCCGGTCACCGGGATGCCCAGTCCGATGCTCAAATCAAAATAGTTGCAAACAAAACTACCCCAGGACTATTGCTAGTTGGAGGCACCCGTTGTTTCGGGCAAGCCATGGATTGATGCTTGTTGGTGGTGGGGAGTATAAAATTTACCATTCTGTTTGGGAACAACCTATAATGTGTGTAGCATGGAAGATATCGAGATCTCTTGGTGGTTATGTTGACAATGAAAGCATGCCACTCAAAAAATTATTTATCTCTATTTCAAAAATCGAGCTCTGGCACCTCTACAAATCCCTGCTTCCCTCTGCGAAGGGGCTATCTATTTACTTTTATGCTGATTCATCATCCTCTTATTAAAAAGCACCAGTTGGAGAGCACCGCTGTCATTTGCATCCATTACTATTAATTTACATTGAGTATGACTATGACTGGATCTCTTTTACCATGAATTACAATGTTTAGTCAGTCCTTGATCTTCAGAGGTGCTCTGCATTTATGTTTTGCGGTCTCAGAAAGGGCTAGCGAGATACCATCTTGTTATATCATATTATGATTGTTTTGACAAAGTGTTGTCATCCGAGATTTATTATTATTGCTCGCTAGTTGATTATGCCATTCATATGAGTAAACATGAGACCTAAGTGTTATTGTGAATATCGTTAGTTCATAATCTTTGCTGAAAGCTTGAATGCTAACTTTACATATTTAAGGCAACAAGAGCAAACAGAGTTTGTAAAAGTTTTTCTTTATCACAGTCAGTTTGTCAACTGAATTGCTTGAGAACAAGCAAAGGTTTAAGCTTGGGGGAGTTGATACGTCTCCATCGTATCTACTTTTCCAAACACTTTTGCCCTTGTTTGGACTCTAACTTGCATGATTTGAATGGAACTAATCTGGACTGACGTTGTGATCAGCAGAGTTGCCATGGTGTTATTTTTGTGCAGAAACAAAAGTTCGTGGAATGACCTAAAACTTCACGGAGAATATTTTTGGAATATATAAAAAATACTGGCAAAAGAATCAAGACCAGGGGGCCCACACCCTATCCACGAGGGTGGGGGCGCGCCTACCCCCCTGTGCGCGCCCCCTGTCTCATGAGCCCCCTGAGGCTCCACCGACCTCAACTCCAACTCTATATATTCACGTTCGGGGAGAAAAAATTGAGAGAGAAGGATTCATCGCGTTTTATGATACGAGCCACCGCCAAGCCCTAATCTCTCTTGGGAGGGCTGATCTGGAGTCCGTTCGGGGCTCCGGAGAGGGGAATCCGTCGCCATCATCATCATCAACCTTCCTCCATCACCAATTTCATGATGCTCACCGTCGTGCGTGAGTAATCCCATCGTAGGCTTCCTGGACGGTGATGGGTTGGATGATATTTATCATGTAATCGAGTTAGTTTTGTTAGGGTTTGATCCCTAGTGTCCATTATGTTCTGAGATTGATGTTGCTATGACTTTGCTATGCCTAATGCTTGTCACTAGGGCCCGAGTGCCATGAATTCAGATCTAAACCTATTATATTTTCATGAATATATGTGAGTTCTTGATCCTATCTTGCAAGTCAATAGTCACCTACTATGTGTTATGACCCGGTAACCCCGGAGTGACAATAATCGGGACCACTCCCGGTGATGACCGTAGTTTGAGGAGTTCATGTATTCACTAAGTGTGTTAATGCTTTACTCTGGTACTCTATTAAAAGGAGGCCTTAATATCCCTTAGTTTCCAATAGGACCTCGCTGCCACGGGAGGGTAGGACAAAAGATGTCATGCAAGTTCTTTTCCATAAGCATGTATGACTATATTCGGAATACATGCCTACATTACATTGACGAACTGGAGCTAGTTCTCCTATGTTATAACTGTTGCATGAGGAATAGCATCCATCATAATTATCCATCACTGATCCAATGCCTACGAGCTTTTCACATATTAATCTTTGCTTAGTTACTTTTCCGTTGCCACTGTTACAATTACTACAAAAGTGCTACTGTTACCTTTCCCACTATTACCGTTACTTCCATACTACTTTGCTACTAAATACTTTGCTGCAGATATTAAGTCTTCCAGGTGTAGTTGAATTGACAACTCAACTACTAATACTTGAGAATATTCTTTGGCTCCCCTTGTGTCGAATCAATAAATTTGGGTTGAATACTCTACCCTCAAAAACTGTTGCGATCCCCTATACTTGTGGGTTATCACAACACCAGAACGGTTTGATAGGCCTTGATCGACAATGCGTGGGCCTCCGATGTGCGAGGCAACATCTCCTTCACGGTGCACATTCAGATTACAAATCTCTGTCTTGCGATAACCATAGTACCTGCAACGAGGAGCAAGCAGACTATTTTGCTTGGCCAGCTGACATGACCAGGGCCTACACAACAAAATTGGTGTATCAAAGGTTGTGTTTGGGCCTCACAAGATCACACACGGTGTCGTGCATATGGAGGAGTTGGGCACCGTTGCGGTGCAAGAATTTTGCATGGCTAGCGGTGCAGTATAGGTTATGGACATCGGACAGGCGAGCTCGATACAGACTGCAAGACCAGCCTTCCACTTGCTTCACATGTCTACAAGAGGAGGATAACATCGACTACATACTCGTTCAGTGCGTCTATGCTAAGGAGGTATGGCATCGGTGCTTCGACATCTTCCAGATAAACATCGACCTTCCTACGAACTTGAGCAGGTTTCAAGATTGGTGGCTTCAGCAGAGAAGGAACCTCTCCGGCAGGACCGTCCGAGGATTCAACTCCTTTATAGGGATGGCTTGGGCATTGTGGAAGCAAAGGAATGCAAGGGTGTTTAATCGACAACATCAACAAAAAACTCCTCCATAGTTAGTTGATCAGGTACTCCAAGAGATTAAGGATTGGAGAACGGCCGGTTTTGGTGTCGGAGGTAGATCCCTTTGTGAGAGAGTAGCCTAGGTGCCTCGGGTTGGTCTGGTGTCAGTGGGTTGCCATTTGGGATGTTCGCATCTTGTAATGGTCTCTTGTAATTAAACTTTCTGCCTTCTATAAAGCTATGGTACGCCATTGGCGTGCTGTCGAAAAAAAAAGAGTCCCGATGTAGAAATGGGCCCATTTCAACCTGGTGTGTCTTTTGGCCTGGTAATGGCCCGTGTTGCACAAGGGCCATTTATGGTCTGACGTGACATTTGGACCATTAATGACCCATGATCTCGGTGGCAACATTTCAGCCCAACCTGACTTTGTGACAATTAAAGGCATGTCGTACATTTCGGCCCGTTGGTGCCTCTACTGAGCTTTCGGCCTATTAAAGGCCTATGATATGATTGGGAAAACCAAGGCCCGAGGTATGTTTCGGCCTGATAATGACATGAAATGTAACTAGGCCTATTATGGGTCGAGGTTTATTTCAGCCTACTAATGGCCCGAGGACTACTCTTAAAAATTGAGGCCCAACATGCTTCTCGGCCTACTAAAGGCCCATGGTATCTTGTGGGCCAACACATGCCAATAGAATATTCAGCCTGTTAATGGCCCAAAGCTACGTGGGCCGAACTAAAGTTGGGCACGCTAAAGGCCCATTAGAGTTATGGGCCTAGGCATAGAGTATCCATGCACGGCCCATACGGCAGGTCCAACGCAGGCCCCAGTATAGCTTGTTGTGGACCGGCCCAATTATGGGCCGTTGAATGCAGGTGTAACACCCCGATAATTATGCTACAATGAATCCCTGACTGGTGATGCCATGTCATCCCATTTTGCTAAGCTTAGTCTCTCCTGGTTAAAACCTAAGTCAAATTCAAATTTAAATACAAGTCAAATTTGTAATTCTTCAGAAGGTAAATTTAAAATGTCCGTTGGGTTGCAAATATTCACTAACTAATTTTCATGAAGAAACCAATATTTCTTCTTATTATTAAGATTCCCTTATCTTCATTTAAAACAGAACCAACACCGTTAAGGTGAGCTTTTTTGATTTAAACAAATAGTTAAACATTTCATGATAAATTGAAACTGTTTGTGATAGCTCAAAATGTTGTCTCATATTTATGTGCCAATTTTCAAATTCAACAAAATTCAATTGGTTTTAAAATAAATGCAAAGTAGAAAAGAAACAAATAAAATAAAAATGTAAAAGAATAAAAGGAAAAGGAGCTAAACTGTTGTGCATATGGGCTCAAGTGTCCACAGTGCCCCGAAGCCCAGCCAATGACAGCCTCTCCCCCACCTCTGTACAATGGGGATGCAGAGGCCTGGGCGTGGCTTGCATCCATGGTACCATGGCCATGGATGGCCTCCACATGCCCCCTCGGCCTACAAAGGCATCCACCAAAACCCTAGCATCCGTCAAGCTCATTCCCCCTTCGCCTCCTTCCTCTTCTTCTCGGAATCGAGCTCGAATTAGTCACGGTCACCGCTGCCTCGCCATCATCGTCGCGGTCACAGCCAACTCCGGCGTGTGACAACACGTCCAAAGGGTCCACCGTGGATGGTTTCGTCTGCCCCGAGGACTAGCTCAAGCCGGACGTCCTTGAGCCGACGCCATCTTCATATTCTTCGTCCGCCACAGATATCGCCGACGCCTCGGCGTCACCATCGCCTCTCGGCCTGTCCCCGGCCTCCTCGAGAACGCCTTCCGCCCCGTGGTGAGCTCCTCCCTCGAATCGCCCTTCTTTTGGCCTCGATCTGTCGTTGTTTGGCCTCCCCCCGCGTTCGGCTCATAGTAGACGGAAACGGGGAGTGGTAGGCCGTCCCTCGATCCCGATTCATCGACCCGGAATCGAATTCGGGAACGAGGTCGGATTCGGTATGATTCGATGAAGATTCAGCGTCCCCGCAGCCTGCTCCTCGATTCAGGTTCCAGGATCCAACAGCCAAAATGCGAGGCATAATTTACCCACGCCGTCATTTCTTTTCCCAAGGACTCCTCGTTCTTCCTCCAATCCATTAATTGCGAGGGATCCAATAACAGTAAGGAATGCTGACCGTCAGAGAGTCGTCGTTCTTCAGGAACTGTGTTCCTCGACCCATGGTACCGTACTGGGTTCATCGTACCCAAACAAATTGGATCGCGTCCCCGCTATAAAAAAATCATTCCAGACATGTATACCCTCGTTGTACCCTATCTTTTTCAGCCAGCAACTCTCGTCCCTCGTTCCCGTTCCTCGTTCCCACCGTACCGGAAACATGGCAACTATGGTAAGGCTGCCATGACTGGAGCTCCACTCTGTGCACACATGCACGCCCACACCCTTCCTCGCCTAGGACGCGCCTTGGCTGCGCTTGCATGCCCTCCTGCGCCCGCTGGCGTGTGCAGTGGCGCCAGCGCCGCCACGGCCCCTGTGTTGTTGCCTCTGCTTCTCCTATCGCTGTTTCGCTACCCTCATCCACTCGCCACCTCCCAAGACGCTGCCGCTGCTCTCTTCTATGTGCTCAGCCTGCCGCCACTACCGCCGCGCCCGCCAGACCACACCCAGCTTCCCAAGACGATGGCCGCCACCGCTGGCCTCTTTGGTTAGTGCACCCACCGTGGCCTTGGGCCATTGCACATAGGGGCCGGCCGGGCTAATTGGGACCGGCCCATGTTTCTTATTAGTAGATTAGTTAGATGGCCCTATGAAAAGTGTACATTTAGAAATTTTAGGTCAAATTATGGAGTGGAGTAAAATGCATTGGGAAGATGCAAGCCATCATCTCTCTCCTCTTTAATTACCCAATCCCCAATGAGCTAAGGGGGTGTTTGGTTCCAAGGACTTTTTTGTGTTGGGACTAGAAAAAGTCCCTAGCATACCAAACAGGGTGGGACTTTTTTGGGACTTTTTGCTAAAAGTCCTTAGAAGCACCTCCTTGAGAGTCTTTTTCAAAAAGTCCTAGGGACTAGAAAAAGTCCTAGGACTAGAGAACCAAACACCACCTAGGTGCATGTAGAAATTAAGGAGAGCATGAGTAGAATGTTATTAATCTTGATTATCGTGTGATGAGAGAAAAACATTTTTTCTACTTTAAAGTGCGTTGGGAAGATAGAAGTACACTTTTTTGTGGACAAATTTTAAAGACAAACATATACTCTTCACCGGAGGAGGGAGTAGATGCAGGGCAAAAGACAATCATTGTATCTCTTTTGGTTAATGTGCATGGCATGTTCATATCATTGATACATCCATTTTGCATCATGTTTTCCTACTGTTATTTATAGTGTTTTTAATCAATATAAAACTTTATGGAGCAATTCTAATATTTTCTCTCTCTTAGTATGCAAGATTTACATGAAGAGGGAGATTGCTGGCAGCTGGAATTTTGGACCCGAAAAAGCTATGTCAGAGATACCTATTCTGCACATCTCCAAAAGAGTTGAAATTTTACGGAGATCTTTTATGGAATAAAGAAAAATATTGGAGCAATGATGTACCAGAGGAGGCCACCCAGGTGCTCACGAGGCACCAGGGTGCGCCCACCCCCCAAGGCACACCCTGGTGGCTTGTGGGGCCCCTAGCCAACCTCAGGTGCCCAACTTCTGGTATATAAGTCCAATTGCCCTAGAAAAAAATAAGGAGAGGACTTTCGGGATGGAGCGCCGTCGTCTCGAGGTGGAACTTGGGTAGGAGCACTTTTGCTCCCCGGCGGAGCGTGTTTAATGATTCTATTTGAGGATAGGAGTATCAAATAATTTTAGTGATTTGCTACAGTAGAGAATGATAAGGTTTTTGCATTGGTTTATACTAACTTATCTCACGAGTTCTTATTGAGTTTTGTGTGGATGAAGCTTTTGAGATTTAGGAAAACCATGACATGAGAAGAATTAAGGAGACACAAAAGCTCAAGCTTGGGGATGACCAAGGCATACAAAGATAATATTTCAAGAAGTCTCAAGCATCTAATCTTGGGGATGCTCAAGTAGGCATCCCACTTTTCTTCTTCAACAATTATCGGTTGTATCGGTTGAGCCTACGTTTTTGCTTCTCCACATGAGTTGTGCTATTCTTAGAATGTAATTTAATTTTGTTTTGCTTGCTGTTTTAATAAGATACTTAGATCTGAAAGTTTTTAAATAAAATAGAGTCCTCAAATAGTTGTCAGGGAGGCTAAGTAAGCGGTACGCACATCCCGTCAACGAAGCTCTTTTCCGTGGAATTGCTCTAGTGCTTCAAATATATCTTTTTGAGCACGGTGTGCTTTAGTATTTTTTTAATAAATTATCTCTTGCTTCACTTAAATTAATTTGAGAAAGAAAATTATGCTCATGATCTTCACTTATATTTGTTTGAGCTTTTCAAAAGCAACATATGAAAATTAGTTCCAAAGTGATAGATATCCAAGAAGGATATAATAAAAACTTTCATGAAGATCATTGTACAAAAATAAACTTGATTCTTAGTAATAGTTTTGAGATATGATGATGTGGTATGTGAGTCATCTTGATGAGTAATTATGCTTTAGTAAGAATATTTGTGTTAAGGTTTCTGATTCCCTATGCAAGCGAGAAAGTCAATAATTATGCAATGAAAATATATCTTACTTGTGATGCATTATTCGGTGTTAATTATGCTCAATGCTCGCTTATGAGATTATTTGTTTCTTGGTTGGTCGCTTCCCAATCTTTTGCTAGCCTTCAATTTGCACTAAGTAGGATTACTACTTGTGCATCCATAATCCTTTAAACCAGTTTTGCCACATGAGTCCACTATACCTACCTATATGCGGTATTCTTTTGACGTTCTAAGCAAATTTGTATGTGCCATCTCTAATTTTCAAAATAAATCTCTCTTTTCTGTGCTCATACTGCTCGCGAGGCAGTGAGGGGTGGCCAATATTTTCCATGCTAGATGTGTTATTCTCACAATGAGTGTTTATTCACTTTTCATTGCACGAGAGTAAGGCAAAGGTATTAGGGATGCCCAGTCCCGAAATGAAAAATGAATTTACTTTATGTTGTCAAATAATAAATTCCTTGGAAAGTGTTGGTATGGAGGGAAACAATGGATTCGGCTAGCCATGGAAAGTGAAAGTATGGTGGAAAAAGGAATACACTTTATTTTCTGTTTGGGAACCGCCTATGATATATCTAGCATGGAAAGAGTTTGGAGCTCTAAGTCGTTTTCATTGGTGGGAAAAGTATGCCACTGAAAATGTTTTTATCTCTCAATTTTCGCTTTGAGCTTTGGCACCTCTACAAATCCCTACTCCCCTCTGCGAACGGCCTTTCTTTTACTTTATGCAATTTTTATTTTGAATTTCAGTCTCCATCTTCTCTTATAAAGCACCAACTAGGAAGCACTATGATCGTACTTGAGCATTGGGTGTAGCTAATATGCGAGTATGTTTCATGAATGGATCGATGATTGAGCATCATGGGCTAAGGGATAACTTATTTTAGCGTTGATATTCTGAAAGACATGGTTACTTGTTGATATGCTTGAGTATTTAAGTCTCATGTCAAAACTAGACTATTGCTCTGAACCATATAAAAGTCCCAATGTCCATGCTATAAAGAAAAGAATATGTGGTGAATATGATAGGTAGCATTCCAAAACAAATATTCTATTTTCAATTGCTACTTTATCACGATAAGTTTTATGAGAAAGAGTTGTTGTTATGATGCTAGGAAAAGTGATTGAAATTATCATTGATCAAACTTATGCACTTTGCTAGCACTCACACTTCATAAATTATTTATTTTATCATTTAGCTTGGGGATGCTGATATGTCGCCAATGTATCTATAATTTATGAAGTATTCATGCCATGTTTACAACAATTTTATATGGTTTTGGTATGATTTGCATGGAACTAACCCGGACTGACGCTATTTTTAGCAGAACTATCGTGGTGTTGTTTTTTGTGCAGAAACGAAAGTTCTCCAAATGAGCTGAAACTTTTTGACGATTTTTTTTGGAACAAAAGAGACCCGCGAAGCTTCGTGGAAGGACCAAAAGGTGAAGGAGTTGGGAACAAGACACTGGGGCATGCTTGGGCCCTTGTCCATGCCCCGGTGGGTTGTGCTCACCTCGAGACCCATCTTAGTGTGAAACCAACGCCAAAAATTCCTATAAATAGAGAAAACATCAGGGGTTAACCTAGATCAGAAGTTCCGCCACTGCAAGGCTCTGTAGCCACCGAAAACCAACCTAGACCCTTTTCGACACCCTGTCGGAGGGGGGAACCATCTCCGGTGGCCATCTTCATCATCCCGGCGGCCACCACGATGAGGAGGGAGTAGTCCACCCTCGGGGCTGAGGGTTTGTACAAGTAGCTATGTGTTTTATCTATCTATCTCGTGTTCTTGAGATGTCACGATCTTGATGTATCGCGGGCTTTGTAAATATAGTCGAATCATCTGGTGTTTTCCCCTCTCTATCTTGTGATGAATTTATTTTTTTCCTTTGAGATTTTGTTGTTATCGGATTGAATTCTTTTATGGATTTCAGAACACTTGATATATGTCTTGCAATTGAATACTCGTGGTTATAATGGGGTATCGTATTGATTCACTTGATATATGTTTTGGCACTCAACTCGTGGATTCCCAAGGTGACATTGGGGTAATCTATGCATAGGGGTTGATGCACGTTCTTGTCTTTGTTTCTCCGGTAGAAATCTTGGGGCACTCTTTAAGTTCTTTGTGTTGGATTGAATATTATGAATATGAATTTGCTTTGGTGTTATTTTAGTATGAACTCTTGGTTAGATCGATCGGAAAGAATAGCTTCGTGTTATTTTAGTATGAACTCTAGGATAGATTGATCGGAAAGAATAGTTTTGAGGTGGCTTCGTACCCTACAAACAATTTCGTCTTATGTTCTCCGCTAGATAGGAACTTTGGAGTGATTCTCCGTTGTACGTCGAGGGACAGTTATATGATCCAATTATATTAGCACTGTTGAGAGATTGCACTAGCGGAAGTATGGACCCTAGGCCTCATTTTCAAGCATTTCAATACCGATTGTGCCGGTTTACTATTTTCTACCTTGTTGTTTTTATTTATTCATATTATAAAAATATATTTCTACCATCCATATTACACTTTTATCACCATCTCTTCGCCGAACTAGTGCACCTATACAATTTTCCATTGTATTGGGTGTGTTGGGGACACAAGAGATTTCTTGTATTTGATGGCAGGGTTGTTTGAGAGAGACCATCTTCATCCTACGCCTCCCACGGATTGATAAACCTTAGGTCATCCACTTGAGGGAAAATTGCTACTGTCCTACAAAACTCTGCGCTCGGAGGCCCAACACATGTCTACAAGAATAAAGTTGAGTAGTAGACATCAGAACCTGGCAGGCTGAGAAGTCAGGCACGTGGTACGCCAGTGAGGGCCATGGGGAACCAGTTGGCCATGACCTTGTCGTCACCACCGGCCGCCCAAACGGCCTCCTCATAGGCCTGGAAGAAACCTGCCAATTCCGCTACACCGTCGTAGCAAGGCGGCATCTTCGACCTAAACTTGGGCAACCACTGTACATGTCGCAAGCCAGGGGTTAAAGTCCAGAGCCCGCAACGCCTCTGTGCGTGCTCGTCGGTCCGGTCGGAGGAGTGGTGCTCGCCATGGGAGCAGGTTGGCAAGGTGAAGAAGATGGCGAAGGAAAGCTTCGATGCACCCCTACTTGGCGCGCCAAATGTCGGATTCAGGGTTCCGCAGACCCTTGAGAGGTTCGAACTCTGGGGTGCGTCCAAAAAACTCTCCCTTTCTAGTCTGCCTACTCAATGATTCCATGGCCTAGCTCGACGAACCCAGGGGACAAGAGACACAACAGTTTATCCTGGTTTGGGCCACCTTGCGGTGTAATACCCTACTCCAGCTTTGTGGTGGATTGCCTCGAGGGGCTGAGGATGAACTAGTACAGTGGTGGAACAAACTCAGGAGGTGAGGTGTTCTTGAGCTCAATGAGCTGGTGAGATGGTCAGGATGGAATCGATCCCCGCCTTCTCTATGGTGGTGGCTAAGTCCTATTTATAGTGGCCTTGGTCCTCTTCCCAAATGTAGGCAGGAAGGGATCCCACAACGGCCAAATTTGAAGGAAGACAACTAGTACAAGCTATACTCACAAAAGTGGTCTTCACCTGCAAAAGGCTCTGGTGGTGACGCTGCGGTGGGCTTCGCGATGACCTCCGTCCTGCCGTCCTGGCGGTCTTGGTCTTGTTGCACCAATATGGAGACCTTTGCTTGATTCCTCGTGACACCGCACATGCGCTTTCCTCCATAGCACCAAAGAAGAAACTGGTACACTGCACCCGCTGGCGCTCGCATGGCCTTGGTCGTCATGGTGCACGTCATATGAAACTCATGAGGTGCATCTTGCATAGATATCTCCGCTCCTCGGGAGCCAGCCTAGCGAGGCCACCTCCCAGGGAGGTCTTGGTGTCGTCCCCCTCATGAGGCTTGGCCCCTCGCAAGGGTCTTGGGTCGTTGTTGCTGAAGCTGGGCCGTACCGGGCCATTGACGGAGCCACGCTATGGGCCACAGGCAGGCAAGTCTGGGTACCCCCGTTCCCAGGACACCGACAATAAGGTACATAGTATTCCCCAGCAAGTCTTTAAGGGGGGAAGCTTCTGAGGTACGCTACCCAACCTTCCTCAGCAAGATATCCACCGAAGCCTTTGAGCATAAGCCATCCAGTCTTCCTCAGCACGATATCCCGGTGGTTTCCAACGCAAGATGCCCAGTCTTCTTCAGTACGACACTGGTGTGATGCCCCCGATACGATCGTACACTAATCATACTCGCAAATGTATACGATCAAGATATGGGATTCACGGGAAGATATCACAACACAACTCTAGACACAAATCAAAATAATACAAGCTTTACATTGCAAGCCAGGGGCCTCGAGGTCTTGAATACATAGCTCGATACAGAAGAGTTAGCGGAAGCAACAATATCTGAGTACAGACATAAGTTAGACAAGACTGCCTTAAGAAGGCTAGCACAAAGGCAACAACAATCGAAGAGGCAAGGCCTCCTGCCTGGGACCTCCTAACTACTCCTGGTCTTCGGCGACCTCCATGTAGTAGTATCCGTCGGCGGTGGCATCTGGCTCTAGGGATCCACCATCTGGTTGCAACAACTGGAAAGAACGAAGAAGGGGGGAAAGGGGTAGCAAAGCAACTGTGAGTACTCATCCAAAGTACTCGCAAGCATTAGATCTATTATAATTATGCATTGGTATCAATGAAAGGTATGTATCTGTGGACTGAACTACAGAATGCCAGAATAGAGGGGAAGGCCTAGCCTATCAAAGACTAGCATCTTCAAGCAGCTCCAAGCATCTTGCAGCATGTAGAAGAGTAAAGAATAGCAGTTTATATTTAACAAGCATGTTGTATCATTAACACCGAGAGATCCTTCCTCGACTCCCTGCGAGAAAGCAATCCCGGAGCCACATATCCATCACATGTCTCAAGGAACCAGTTTTAGTTATAATAGATGAGGATACAAGTCTGTCCATTATCATGGACACGGTATTCGAATATATATCTTCCCTGCAGGGGTGCACCATGTTTTCCAACACGCTTGATTACTCTGGCCGAACACACTTTCCTGGGTCATGCCCGGCCTCGGAAGATCAACACGTAGCAGCCCTACCTAGGCTCAGCAGAGAGGTCACCGCCGGTTTACGTCCTAAGCACTCCGGGGTCTGGGCCCATTGCCCATTGCACTCTGGGTCGTTGTGTGCAGGGTGGATACCAGCACCACCCATGTAGTGGAGGGCACGATCCCACCGTGCCACAATGTTGAACTGGACATCTGACAAAGCTTCGATTGGTACCACAACATCGAGGCCCATATCTATTCTCGTGTGGTGGTCAGTGCGTAAAGGCCAAAGGGCAACTCAGAACAAATACCCAAACCTGTTAGTGCATTGGGGGCTCGCGGAGACGAGCAGAGACTCACGATAATGTGACCCCGTCGCCCCGTCTCATGGACTTATGACAAGGGCCCAGAATGCCCGGCCGTGCCACGTAGAAAACTCACGGGTGCTCTACGGGCCCGCCCGACTTTCACATCAACTCGCGGGTACCCCTCAGGGCCGACCCGACTTCAACAATGGTCTCAAGTAAAGTCAAGGTAACCGCATCAAGGGCAATACCTGAGGAATCACCCTCCATGGATTCCACTCGATGTAATCATCAAGGTGAACATATGAGGAACCACCCTCGAGGTTCACACTTGAGGTGTTGCACGATAGAGTCGTATCGAGAATGGTGAAGGAGGAACCACCCTCGTTGACCACGACCGAATAGCTGCACTACAGAGTTGTCATCAGGAGTGAGTTCTGAGGTATCACCCTCGACACTCCATCGTAGCTCTGCAGAGTCAAGCAACAAAAGGGGCGTGATGTGATGTGAGGTGTCGAGCTCTGGTCGTCGATCATGTTGATTGACTCGTCGATGATGAAGCAGGGGCAACAAGGACATGGTGGGGGTCACTGTTGGATCACTAACCAACCTATGCTAAGCAGTTTAGGATAAGCAGGTAAGGTACAATGAGCAGGTTACAAAAGCAGGCTATGCATCAGAATAGGAGCAAACAATAACAGTAGCAAAATCTAATGCAAGCATGAGAGAATGGAACGGGAGATATCGGGATGATCAAAGGGGGAGCCTGCCTGGAAGCTCCGCTGAAAAGGAAGAAGAGTCGTTGATGATGTCGATCACAATGGCATCAACAGCAGTCTCGTGGTCTACCGGAGAAGAGAGGGGGAAGAAATAGTAAATACAGAGCAAACAAGTGCATGAAATGACAATAAGTAGAGCTAGGGGTGTGCTAACACAGGGCTACACGATACAGGCGAGGGGGCATAACATTCGGGAAAGCTTTCCTAAAGTTTGGCATTTTCGGACAGATGAAACGGAGGGGGACGATTGCAGGTTCGCTATGCTAGGGACGTTTGGCAGATGAACGGGTTGCATATTCAGATTCGTCTCGTCTTTGTGAGCAACTTTCATGTAGAAAACATTTTCATCCGAGTTAGGGTTTCTTTTATATGATTTTTCAAAGTTTTAATACTATTTTGAAATTATTATTAATTCGAAAATACAGGTTAAATGCTCGGTGCACCCAGCAAATGGTACACAGAATTGCACCCAGTGGCTGACAGGTGGGCCAGGGGTCCCAGTTGACGAGTCAACATTTGAGTGGTCAACAAGGGGTGGGGGCCTGTCATACTCACAGCTAACTAATTACAGATTATACAGTTTAATTAGCAGATTAAGTTAAACTAATCAAGTTAATTAGGATAATCAAACAACGTCAATTAATTAATTGTTTTTACAAATTTGTTTTTTTGGTTTATAGAAAAGGGGGCATGGGGACCGCTGGCAGTGGCACAAGGCTAGCCTAGCGGGCGGGTTAACGGGCGCAGCCCCTGGGGTCGGGCGCAGGCCCCGAGTGGGCGCTCGCCCAGCAGGGCCGGCGAGGCCATGGCCATGACCGGTGGCGGCCCTGGGCGGGTGGCTGCCGGCGAGGAGCAGGCCCGCAGGTGAGGGGGAAAGGCGGGCGGCAGACTGCGGCGCTGGGCCGGCAGGGCATAGCGCGATGGAGGCTAGGGAGGCGGAGGAGGGATGCGGCCGCGGTGGGGCCCAACGGGTGATACGTCTCCAATGTATCTATAATTTTTGATTGTTCCACGCTATTATATTACCCGTCTTGGATGTTTATGGGCTTTACTTTACACATTTATATCATTTTTTGGGACTAACCTACTAACCGGAGGCCCAACCCGTATTGCTGTTTTTTTGCCTATTTCAGTATTTCGAAGAAAAGGGATATCAAACTTAGTCCAAACGGAATGAAACCTTCGGGAGTGTGATTTTTGGAACGAACGTGATCCAGAGGACTTGGAGTGCAAGTCAAGAAGCTGCCGAGGCGGCCACGAGGGTGGATGGCACGCCCACCCTTACAAGGCGTGCCCCCTATCTCGTGGGCCCCTCGGGCAGCCACTGACCTACTTCTTGTTGGAAATATGCCCTAGAGGCAATAATAAAAGGTTATTATTATATTTCCTTATTTATGATAATTGTCTTTATTCATGCTATAACTGTATTATCCGGAAATCGTGATACACTGTGAATACATAGACCATAATATGTCCCTAGTAAGCCTCTAGTTGACTAGGTTGTTGATCAACAGATAGTCATGGTTTCCTGACTATGGACATCAGATGTCGTTGATAACGGGATCACATCATTAGGAGAATGATGTGATGGACAAGACCCAATCTTAAGCATAGCACAAGATCGTGTAGTTCGTTTGCTAGAGCTTTTCCAATGTCAAGTATCCTTTCCTTAGACCATGAGATCGTGTAACTCCCGGATACCGTAGGAGTGATTTGGGTGTACCAAACGTCACAACGTAACTAGTTCACTATAAAGGTGCACTACGGTATCTCCGAAAGTGTCATTGGGTTGACACGGATCGAGACCGGATTTGTCACTCAGATGACGGAGAGGTATCTGGGCCCACTCGGTAATGCATCATCATAATGAGCTCAAAGTGACCAAGTGTTTGGTCACGGATCATGCATTACGATGCGAGTAAAGTGACTTGCGTAACGAGACCGAACGAGGTATTGGGATACCGACGATCGAGTCTCGCAAGTAACGCATCGATTGACAAAGGGAATTGTATACGGGTTGATCGAATCTCGACATCGTGGTTCATCCGATGAAATCATCGTGGAACATGTGGGATCCAACATGGGTATCCAGATCCCGCTGTTGGTTATTGGCCGAGAGCTGTCTCGGTCATGTTCAAGATGATTCCCGAACCCGTAGGGTCTACACACTTAAGGTTCGGTGACGCTTAGGGTTATTAGGAAGACATGTATGTGATTACCGAATGTTGTTCGGAGTCCCGGATGAGATCCCGGACGTCAGGAGTTCCGGAATAGTCCGGAGGTGAAGATTTATATATAGGAAGTGCTGTTTCGGCCATCGGGAAAGTTTCGGGGTCACCCGGTATTGTACCGGGACCACCGGAAGGGTCCCGGGGGTCCACCGGGTGGGGCCACCCATCCTGGAGGGCCCTGTGGGCTGAAGTGGGGAGGGGACCAGCCCCTGGTGGGCTGGTGCGCCCCCCTGGGCCCCCCTCTGTGCCTAGGGTTGGGAACCCTAGGGGAGGGGGCGCCTCCACTTGCCTTGGGGGGCACTCCACCCCTCTTGGCCGCCGCCTCCCTAGAGATCCCATCTCTAGGGCCGGCTACCCCCCTGTGGGCCTATATAAAGGAGGGGGGAGGGAGGGCAGCCGCACCCTTGAGTCTTGGCGCCTCCCTCCCCTGCTACACCTCTTCCTCCTCCCGCGGTTGCTTGGCGAAGCCCTGCCGGAGTACTGCTTCTCCACCACCACCACACCGTCGTGCTGCTGCTGGAGTCTTCTTCCTCAACCTCTCCTCCCCCCTTGCTGGATCAAGAAGGAGGAGACGTCATCCGCTCCGTACGTGTGTTGAACGCGGAGGTGCTATCCGTTCAGCACTTGGTCATCAGTGATTTGTATCACGGCGAGTACGACTCCATCATCCCCGTTCTCTTGAACGCTTCCGCTCATGATCTACAAGGGTATGTAGATGCAATCCTATCACTCGTTACTTAGATGAACTCATAGATGGATCTTGGTGAAACCGTAGGAAAATTTTTAATTTTCTGCAACGTTCCCCTACAGTGGTATCAGAGCTAGGTCTATGTGTAGTTCTCTATTGCACGAGTAGAACACAATTTTGTTGTGGGCGTAGATGTTGTCAACTCTCTTGCCGCTACTGGTCTTATTTTGCTTTAGCGGTATTTTGGGATGAAGCGGCCCGGACCGACCTTACACGTACCTTACGTGAGACAGGTTCCACCGATCGACATGCACTAGTTGCATAAGGTGGCAGCGGTGTCTGCTCTCCCACTTTAGTTGGAGCGGATTCGACTAAAAGGGTCCTTATGAAGGGTAAATAGAAGTTGAAAAATCACGTTGTGGCTTTAACGTAGGTAAGAAAACGTTCTTGCTAGATCACCTATAGAAGCCACGTAAAAAACTTGCAACAACAATTAGAGGACGTCTAACTTGTTTTTGCAGCAAGTGTCTTGTGATGTGATATGGCAAAAGTTGTGATGAATGATGAATGATATATTGTGATGTATGAGATCATGTTCTTGTAATAGGAATCACGACTTGCATGTCGATGAGTATGACAACCGGCAGGAGCCATAGGAGTTGTGTTTATTTTTTGTATGACCTGCGTGTCATTGAAGAACGCCATGTAAATTACTTTACTTTATTGCTAAACGTGTTAGCCATAGAAGTAGAAGTAGTCGTTGGCGTGACAACTTCATGAAGACACAATGATGGAGATCATGATGATGGAGATCATGGTGTCGTGCCGGTGACGAAGATGATCGTGGAGCCCCAAAGATGGAGATCAAAGGAGCTATATGATATTGGCCATATCATGTCACTACTATATAATTGCATGTGATGTTTATTATGTTTATGCATCTTGTTTACTTAGAACGACGGTAGTAAATAAGATGATCCCTTACAACAATTTCAAGAAGTGTTCTCCCCTAACTGTGCACCGTTGCTAAAGTTCGTCGTTTCGAAGCACCACGTGATGATCGGGTGTGATAGATTCTTACGTTCACATACAACGGGTGTAAGACTGTTTTACACATGCAAAAACACTTAGGGTTAACTTGACGAGCCTAGCATGTATAGACATGGCCTCGGAACAGAGAGACCGAAAGGTTGAACATGAGTCATATGGAAGATACGATCAACATGGAGATGTTCACCGATGATGACTAGTCCGTCTCACGTAATGATCGGACACGGCCTAGTCGACTCGGATCGTGTAACACTTAGATGACTAGAGGGATGTCTAATGTGAGTGGGAGTTCATTAAAATAATTTGATTAGATAAACTTAATTATCATGAACTTAGTCTAAAACCGTTGCAAATATGTCTTGTAGATCAAATGGCCAACGCTCATGTCAACATGAACTTCAACGCGTTCCTAGAGAAAACCAAGCTGAAAGATGATGGCAGCAACTATACGGACTGGGTCCGGAACCTGAGGATCATCCTCATAGTTGCCAAGAAAGCATATGTCCTAGATGGACTGCTAGGTGAAGCACCCATCCCAGAGAACCAAGACGTTATGAACGCTTGGCAGTCACGTGCTGATGACTACTCCCTCGTTCAGTGCGGCATGCTTTACAGCTTAGAACCGGGGCTCCAAAAGCTTTTTGAGCAACACGGAGCATATGAGATGTTCGAGGAGCTGAAAATGGTTTTCCAAGCTCATGCCCGGGTCGAGAGATATGAAGTCTCTGACAAGTTCTACAGTTGTAAGATGGAGGAAAATAGTTTTGTCAGTGAGCACATACTCAAAATGTCTGGGTTGCACAACCCTTTGTCACTGGACATTAACCTCCTGACGAGGCGGTCATTGAGAGAATCCTTCAGTCGCTCCCACCAAGCTATAAGAGCTTTGTGATGAACTACAATATGCAGGGGATGGTGAAAACTATTCCAGAAGTATTTTCAATGCTGAAGTCGGCAGAGGTAGAAATCAAGAAAGAACATCAAGTGTTGATGGTCAATAAAACCACCAAGTTCAAGAAGGGCAAGGGTAAGAAGAACTTCAAGAAGGACGGCAAGGATGTTGCCGCTACGGTAAACCAGCTTGCCGTGAAGAAGTCAAGCAATGGACCCAAGCACGAGACTGAGTGCTTTTATTGCAAAGGGAAGGGTCACTGGAAGCGGAACTACCCCAAATACTTAGCGGACAAGAAGGCCGGCAACACTAAAGGTATATTTGATATACATGTAATTGATGTGTACCTTACCAGTACTCGTAGTAACTCCTAGGTATTTGATACCGGTGCCATTGCTCATATTTGTAACTCATAGCAGGAGCTGCGGAATAAGCGGAGACTGGCGAAGGACGAGGTGACGATGCGCGTCGGGAATGGTTCCAAGGTCGATGTGATTGCCGTCGGCACGCTACCTCTACATTTACCTACGGGATTAGTTTTAAACCTTAATAATTGTTATTTATTGCCAAGTTTGAGCATGAACATTGTATCTGGATCTCGTTTGATACGAGATGGCTACTCATTTATATCCGAGAATAATGGTTGTTCTATTTATATGAGAGATATGTTTTTTGGTCATGCCCCGATGGTCAATGGTTTATTCTTAGTGAATCTCGAGCGTAATATTACACATATTCATAGCGTGAATACCAAAAGATGTAAAGTTGATAACGATAGTCCCGCATACTAGTGGCACTGCCGCCTTGGTCACATTGGTGTCAAGCGCATGAAGAAGCTCCATGCTGATGGACTTTTAGAGTCTCTCGATTATGAATCATTTGACACATGCGAACCATGCCTCATGGGCAAAATGACCAAGACTCCGTTCTCCGGAACAATGGAGGGAGCAACCAACTTATTGGAAATCATACATATCGATGTGTGCGGTCCAATGAGCGTTGAGGCTCGCGGAGGATATCGTTATGTTCTCACTCTCATTGATGAATTGAGTAGATATGGGTATGTCTACTTAATGAAACACAAGTCTGAGACCTTTGAAAAGTTCAAGGAATTTTAGAATGAGGTAGAGAATCAATGTGACCGAAAGATAAAGTTCCTACGATCAGATCGTGGAGGAGAATATTTAAGTCAAGAACTTGGTACACACCTAAGGAAATGTGGAATCGTTTTACAACTCACGCCGCCTGGAACACCTCAGCGTAACGGTGTGTCCGTACGTCGTAATCGCACTCTATTGGATATGGTGCGGTCTATGATGTCTCTTAGCGATTTACCGCTATCATTTTGGGGATACGCTCTAGAGACAGCTACATTCACTTTAAATAGGGCACCGTCTAAATCCGTTGAGACGACACCGTATAAATTATGGTTTGGGAAGAAACCTAAGCTGTCGTTTCTAAAAGTTTGGGGATGCGATGCTGATGTCAAGAAACTTCAACCTGAAAAGCTCGAACCCAAGTCGGAAAAATGCGTCTTCATAGGATACCCTAAGGAAACCATTGGGTATACCTTCTACTTAAGATCCGAGGGCAAGATCTTTGTTGCCAAGAATGGATCCTTTACGAAAAGAGTTTCTCTCGAAAGAAGTAAGTGGGAGGAAAGTAGAACTCGATGAAGTACTACCTCTTGAACAGAAAGTAGTGCAGCTCAGAAAATGTTCTGTGATGCCTACACCGATCGGAGAGGAAAATAATGATGATGATCAAGGTACTTCGGATCAAGTTGCTACTGAACTCAGAGGTCCACAAGGACACGCTCCGCACTGCAGTGGTACGGCAACCCCTGTCTCCGGAAATCATGTTGTTAGACAACGGTGAACCTTCGAGCTATGAAGAAGTGATGGCGGGCCCAGATTCCAACAAATTGCTTGAAGCCATGCGATCCGAGATAGAATCCATGTATGAAAACAAAGTATGGACTTTGACAGACTTGTTCGATGATCAGCGAGCGATAGAAAACAAATGGATCTTTAAGAAGAAGACGGACGCGGATGGAAATGTTACCATCTATAAAGCTCGACTTGTCGCTAAGGGTTATCGACAAGTTCAAGGGGTTGACTACGATGAGACATTCTCTCCCGTAGCGAAGCTGAAGTCCACCCGAATCATGTTAGCAATTGCCGCATACTATGATTATGAGATATGGCAGATGGACGTCAAAACGGCATTCCTTAACGGACATCTTAAGGAAGAACTGTATATGATGCAGCCGGAAGGTTTTGTCGATCCTAAAGATGCTAACAAAGTATGCAAGCTCCAGCGATCCATTTATGGGCTGGTGCAAGCATCTCGGAGTTGGAACATTCGCTTTGATGAGATGATCAAAGCGTTTGGGTTTATGTAGACTTATGGAGAAGCCTGCGTTTACAAGAAAGTGAGTGGGAGCTCTGTAGCATTTCTCATATTATATGTAGACGACATACTCTTGATGGGAAATGGTAGAACTTTTGGACAGCATTAAGGCCTACTTGAATAAGTGTTTTTCAATGAAGGACCTTGGAGAAGCTGCTTACATATTAGGCATCAAGATCTATAGGGATAGATCGAGACGCCACATAGGTCTTTCACAAAGCACATACCTTGATAAGATTTTGAAGAAGTTCAAAATGGATCAGTCCAAGAAAGGGTACTTGCCTGTATTGCAAGGTGTGAGATTGAGCTCGGCTCAATGCCCGACCACGGCAAAAGATAAAGAAGAGATGAGTGTCATCCCCTATGCTTCAGCCATAGGATCTATTATGTATGCCATGTTGTGTACTGGACTGATGTAAACCTTGCCGTGAGTTTGGTAGGAAGGTACCAAAGTAATCCCGCAAGGAACACCGGACAGCGGTCAAGAATATCCTGAAGTACCTGAAAAGGACGAAGGACATGTTTCTCGTTTATGGAGGTGACGAAGAGCTCGTCGTAAAGGGTTACGTCGACGCTAGCTTCGACAAAGATCTGGATGACTCTAAGTCACAAACCGGATACGTGTATATGTTGAATGGTGGAGCAGTAAGCTAGTGCAGCTGCAAGCAGAGCGCATGGCGGGATCTACATGTGAAGCGGAGTACATGGCAGCCTCGGAGGCAGCGCATGAAGCAATTTGGGTGAAGGAGTTCATCACCGACCTAGGAGTCATACCCAATGCGTCGGGGCCGATCAAACTCTTCTGTGACAACACTGGAGCTATTGCCCTTGCCAAGGAGCCCATGTTTCACAAGAAGACCAGGCACATCAAGCGTCGTTTCAACTCCATCCGTGAAAATGTTCAAGATGGAGACATAGATATTTGCAAAGTACATACGGATCTGAATGTCGCAGATCCGTTGAGTAAACCTCTCTCGCGAGCAAAACATGATCAACACCAGAACTCTATGGGTGTTCGATTCATCACAATGTAACTAGATTATTTACTCTAGTGCAAGTGGGAGACTGTTGGAAATATGCCCTAGAGGCAATAATAAAATGTTATTATTATATTTCCTTATTTATGATAATTGTCTTTATTCATGCTATAACTGTATTATCTGGAAATCATGATACACGTGTGAATACATAGACCATAATATGTCCCTAGTAAGCCTCTAGTTGACTAGCTTGTTGATCAACAGATAGTCATGGTTTCCTGACTATGGACATCAGATGTCGTTGATAACGGGATCACATCATTAGGAGAATGATGTGATGGACAAGACCCAATCTTAAGCATAGCACAAGATTGTGTAGTTCATTTGCTAGAGCTTTTCCAGTGTCAAGTATCCTTTCCTTAGACCATGAGATCGTGTAACTCCCGGATACCGTAGGAGTGCTTTGGGTGTACCAAACGTCACAACGTAACTGGGTGACTATAAAGGTGCACTACGGTATCTCCGAAAGTGTCATTGGGTTGACACGGATCGAGACTGGGATTTGTCACTCCGTATGACGGAGAGGTATCTCTGGGCCCACTCGGTAATGCATCATCATAATGAGCTCAAAGTGACCAAGTGTTTGGTCACGGGATCATGCATTATGGTACGAGTAAAGTGACTTGCCGATAACGAGACTGAACGAGGTATTGGGATACCGACGATCGAGTCTCGGGCAAGTAACATACCGATTGACAAAGGGAATTGTATACGGGGTTGATCGAATCCTCGACATCGTGATTCATCCGATGAAATCATCGTGGAACATGTGGGAGCCAACATGGGTATCCAGATCCCTCTGTTGGTTATTGGCCGGAGAGCTGTCTCGGTCATGTCTGCATGATTCCCGAACCCGTAGGGTCTACACACTTAAGGTTCGGTGACGCTAGGGTTATTAGGAAGACATGTATGTGATTACCGAATGTTGTTCGGAGTCCCGGATGAGATCCCGGACATCACGAGGAGGTCCGTAATAGTCTGGAGGTGAAGATTTATATATAGGAAGTGCTGTTTCGGCCATCGGGAAAGTTTCGTGTCACCCGGTATTGTACCGGGACCACCGGAAGGGTCCCGGGGTCCACCGGGTGGGGCCACCCATCCCGGAGGGCCCCGTGGGCTGAAGTGGGGAGGAGACCAGCCCCTGGTGGGCTGGTGCGCCCCTCCTGGGGCCCCCGTTGCACCTAGGGTTGGGAACCCTAGGGGAGGGGGCGCCTCCACTTGCCTTGGGGGGCACTCCACCCCTTGGCGCCGCCCCCAGAGATCCCATCTCTAGGGGCTACCACTGGGGCCTATATAAAGGAGGGGAGGAGGCAGCCACATCCTTGAGTCTTGGTGCCTCCGTCGCCTGCTACACCTCTTCCTCCTCCCATGTTGCTTGGCGAAGCCCGCCGAGTATCGCTTCTCCACCACCACCACGCCGTCGTGCTGCTGCTGGAGTCTTCTTCCTCAACCTCTCCTCCCCCTTGCTGGATCAAGAAAGAGGAGACGTCATCCGCTCCGTACGTGTGTTGAACGCGGAGGTGCTGTCCGTTCAGCACTTGGTCATCGGTGATTTGGTTCACGGCGAGTACGACTCCATCATCCCCGTTCTCTTGAACGCTTCCGCTCACGATCTACAAGGGTATGTAGATGCACTCGTATCACTCGTTGCTTAGATGAACTCATAGATGGATCTTGGTGAAATCGTAGGAAAATTTTTAATTTTCTGGAACGTTCCCCAACACTTCTTACTCCTATATATATACCCACGTACCCCGATAATATCCAGGGAGCCAACGAAAAACTATTTCCACCGCCATAACCTTTTGTATCCGCGAGATCCCATCTTGGAGCCTTCGTCGGTGCTCCGCCGGAGGGGGAATCGACCACAGAGGGCTTCTACATCAACACCATAGGCCCTCCGATGAGTTGTGAGTAGTTTACCACAGACCTTCGGGTCCATAGTTATTAGCTAGATCGCGTCTTCTCTCTTTTTGGATCTCAATACCATTTTCTGCTCGATCTTCTTGGAGATCTGTTCGATGTAACTCCTTTTGCGGTGTGTTTGTTGAGATACGTTGAATTGTGGGTTGATGATCAAGTTTATCTATGAGAAATATTTGAATCTCCTCTGAATTCTTTTATGTGTGATTAAGTTATCTTTGCAAGTCTCTTCGAATTATCAGTTTGGTTTGGCCTACTAGATTGATCTTTCTTGCAATGGGAGAAGTGCTTAGCTTTAGGTTCAATCTTATGTGTCCTTTCCCAAAGGATGCTAGGGCAGCAAGGCACGTATTGTTGTTGCCATCGAGGATAAAAGATGGGGTTTATATCATATTGCATGAGTTTATCCTCTACATCATGTCATCTTTCTTAATGCGTTACTCCGTTCTTTATGAACTTAATACTCTAGATGCATGCTGGATAGCGGTCGATGTGTGGAGTAATAGTAGTAGATGCAGGCAAGAGTCGGTCTACTTGTCGCGGACGTGATGCCTATATACATGATCATACCTAGATAATCTCATAATTATTTGCTTTTCTATCAATTGCTCGACAGTAATTTGTTCACCCACCGTAATACTTATGCTCTCGAGAGAAGCCACTAGTGAAACCTATGGCCCCCGGGTCTATCTTTTATCATATAAGTTTTCAATTTACTTTTATTTGCATCTTTACTTTTCCAATCTATATTATAAAATACCAAAAATATATTTATCTTATCATACTATCTCTATCAGATCTCTCTTTCGCAAGTGGTCGTGAAGGAGTTGACAACCCTTTTATTGCGTTGGTTGCGAGTTCTTTGTTTGTTTGTGTATGTGCGTGAGACTTTTGAGGAGCCTCCTACTGGATTGATACCTTGGTTCTCAAAACTGAGGAAAATACTTACGCTACTATTGCTGCATCACCCTTTCCTCTTCAAGAAAAACCAATGCAAGCTCAAGACGTAGCAAGAAGGATTTTTGGCACCGTTGCCGGGGAGGTCTTCACTCAAGTCAAGACATACCAAGTACCCATCACAAACTCATCTCCCTCACATTTACATTATTTGCCATTTGCCTCTCGTTTTCCTCTCCCCCACTTCACCCTTGCCATTTTATTCGCCCTCTCTTTCCCAATCCGTTCTCTCGCTTTTGTTTGCCTCTTTTTGTTTGCTCGTGTGTTAGATCATTTACCTTGTCATGATGGCTAGTCCTCCTATCCTTGTTATTACTCCCGAACATGAAATTCTTAATTTGAAGAAAAGGGGGAGAAAATTTAAATGATGCTTGGCATAGAATTTGCAATGCTCAAAATAAATCTACTAGGAAGCTTTCTACTTCCGTTCTTCTTCGCAATTTTTATGTAGGCATTACTCCTTGGAATAGATGCATTCTTGATATCATTACCGGAGGGGATTTCTTGAGTAGCCATACGTTTGATGCTTATAATGCTATGCTAGATTTGGTTGGCCCACCACCTCTTTTGTTTAATGGCACTGTTTTAACTTTGGAACACGTGATGCAAAGGCTTGAAATTATTGAAAATAAAGTTGCCACTATTGAGTTGATTGAAAATTTGGATAATAAGATCCATAACCAAATTACCCAAAATGGATCTAGGGTTGGAGTTACTTTGAAATTTTTGAACCTATAGTTAATGAAAGCATAGATCTAGATTCTACGAGAATCGGTAAACTTGAGGATATCATTACCAACTTAGGGTCGGCGTTTTCTTCCGTGAAAAACACTCCAAATCCTCCTACAAAAACTACCAAATTTATTTATGTTCCTAAAAATAAGGGTGAATCTTCTAGTAAGGGAAATGTGGATCTCAAATCAATAAGTGTTCATCCCAATTGTCTCTCTATCATTAAGGAACCTTTTGCTACAAGTGAATTTCTTGAATTTTTGCCTAAGGTTTTAATCATTGCTAAAAAGGGAGAAATCCCTAAAGATTATAAGTGCTCTATTGAGGAATTAGATGCCAAAGATGGTACTACTTAGATCTATATATCTTCGCTTTTATGCCTAGCTAGGGGCATTAAACGATAGCGCTAGTTGGTAGGCAACCCAATTTTATTTGTGTATTTTGTTTTTGTTTCTGTTTAGTAATAAATTTTGCATCTACCTTCTGTTTAGATGTGTTTTTATGTTTTAATTAGTGTTTGTGCCAAGTAGATCCTATAGGATAACCAATGGTGATAGTTAATTTGATTCTGGTGAAAAACAGAAACTTTGCACGCACGAAATTAGTTTTGTTAAATCACATAAACGTGCTTTTGCATTGATCCTTTTTTCTGTAGATCAATAGACAAATTGCACAGGATTTCCTATTTTGGTAGGAGTTTTAGAGTTCCAGAAGTATTCATGGGTTACAGATTGCTACAGACTGTTCTGTTTCTGACAGATTCTGTTTTTCGTGTGTTGTTTGCTTATTTTGATGCATCTATGGCTAATATTAAGTGGTGTGAACCATAGAGAACTTGAAATACAGTAGGTTTAACACCAATATAAATAAATAATGAGTTTATTACAGTACCTTATGTGGTGGTTTTGCTTTCTTTCACTAATGGAGCTTATGAGATTTCCTGTTGAGTTTTGTGTTGTGAAGTTTTCAAGTTTTGGGTAAAGATTTGATGGACTATGGAATAAGGAGTGGCAAAATCCTAAGCTTGGGGATGCCCATGGCACCCCAAGATATTCAATAATAGTCAAAAGCCTAAAATTGGGGATGCCCCCGGAAGGCATCCCCTCTTTCGTCTTCGTTTATCGGTAACTTTACTTGGAGCTATATTTTTATTCGCCACATGATATGTGTTTTGCTTGGAGCGTCTTGTATGATATTAGTTTTTTATTTTTTAGTTTTCCACAGTGATCCTTTCTGTACACACCTTTTGGGAGAAGCCCACTTGATTAGAATTTATTAGAATACTCTATGTTCTTCACTTATATCTTTTGAGCTAGATAGTTTTTGCTCTAGTGCTTCACTTATATCTTTTAGAGCATGTCGGTGCTTAATTTTGTAGAAATTGATAGTCTCTCATGCTTCACTTATAATATTTTGTGAGTCTCTTAGAACAACATGGTATTTGCTATGGTTATAAAATTGGTCCTAGAATGGTAGGCATCCAAGTTGGGTATAATAAAAACTATCATAGGAAGTGAATTGGATGCTATGATCAATTTGATACTTGATAATGGTTTGGAGATATGGAGGTAGTGATATTAAAGTCATGCTAGTTGGGTGATTATGAATTTAAAGACTGCTGGTGTTGAACTTAGCAAGTCCCGTAGCATGCACGTATGGTTAAAGTTGTGTAACAAATTTGAAACATGAGGTGTCCTTGGATTGTGCATCCTTATGAGTGGCGGTCGGGGACGAGCGATGGTCTTTTCCTACCAATCTATCCCTCTAGGAGCATGCGCGTAGTGCTTGGTTTTTGATGACTTGTAGATTTTTGCAATAAGTATATGAGTTCTTTTGACTAATGTTGAGTCCATGGATTATACGCACTTTTACCTTTCCATCATTGGTAGCCTCTTCAGTACCGTGCATTGCCCTTTCTCACCTTCAGAGTTGGTGCAAACTTCGCCGGTGCATCCAAACCCCGTGATATGATACACTCTATCACACATAAACCTCCTTATATCTTCCTCAAAACAGCCACCATACCTACCTATTATGGCATTTCCATAGCCATTCCGAGATATATTGCCATGCAACTTTCCACCGTTCCGTTTATCATCATGACACGCATTACTATTGTCATATTGACATTGCATGATCATGTAGTTGACATCGTATTTGTGGCAAGGCCACTTTGCATAATGTTTCGTACATGTCACTCTTGATTCATTGCCCATCTCGGTACACCGCCGGAGGCATTAATATAGAGTCATATCTTGTTCTAGTTTTGAGTTGTAACTCATGAGTTGTAAATCAATAAAAGTGTGATGATCATCATTACTAGAGCATTGTCCCCGAAAAGAAAAAAAAGAAAGGCCAAAAAGCAAAAAAAAGGAAAAGAAAAAAAGAAAGGCCAAAAAAACAAAGGCCCAAAAAAATAAAAAGAAAGAAAAAAGGATAATAAATAAAAAGGGGGCAATGTTACCATCTCTTTTTCCACACTTGTGCTTCAAAGTAGCACCATGTTCTTCATATAGAGAGTCTCATATGTTGTCACATTCATATACTAGGTGGAATTTTTCATTATAGAACTTGGCTTGTATATTCCTACGATGGGCTTCCTCAAAATGCCCTAGGTCTTTGTGAGCAAGCAAGTTGGATGCACACCCACTTAGTTTCTTTTGTTGAGCTTTCATACATTTATAGCTCTAGTGCATCCGTTGCATGGCAATCCCTACTCCTCATGTTGACATCAATTGACGGGCATCTGCATAGACCGTTGATTATCATCGTCAATGTGAGACTTTCTCCTTTTTTGTCTTCTCCACACAATCCCCATCATCATATTCTATTCCACCCATAGTGCTATATCCATGGCTCACGCTCATGTATTGCGTGAAAGTTGAAAAAGTTTGAGATTGATTAAGTACGAAACAATTGCTTGGCTTGTCATCGGGGGTGTATAATTTGGAACATTCTTGAGTGACGAAAATGAAGCATAGCCTAACTATATGATTTTTGTAGGGATGAACTTTCTTTAGCCATGCTATTTTGAGAAGACATGATTACTTGATTAGTATGCTTGAAGTATTACTATTTCTTATGTCAATATGAACTTTTATTTTTAATCACTTGGATATAAACATTCATGCCACAATAAAGAAAATTACATTGAGATTTATGCTAGGTAGCATTCCACATCAAAAATTCTGTTTTTATCATTTACCTACTCGAGGACGAGCAGGAATTAAGCTTGGGGATGCTTGATACGGCTCCAACATATCTATAATTTTTTATTGTTCCATGCTATTATATTACCCATTTTGGATGTTTGTGGGCTTTACTTTAGACATTTATATCATTTTTTGGGACTAACCTACTAACCGGAGGCCCAACCCGTATTGTTTTTTTACCTATTACAGTATTTCGAAGAAAAGGGATATCAAACGGAGTCCAAACGGAATGAAACCTTCGGGGGCATGATTTTTAGAATGAACGTGATCCAGAGGACTTGGAGTGCAACTCAAGAAGCAGCCGAGGCGGCCACGAGGGTGGAGGGCATGCCAACCCCTAAAGGGCGCCCCCCTATCTCGTGGGCCCCTCTGGCGGCCACCGACCTACTTCTTCCTCCTATATATGCCCACGTACCCCGAGAACATCCAAGGAGCCAACGAAAAACTATTTCCACCGCCGTAACCTTCTGTATCCGCGAGATACCATCTTGGAGCCTTGGCGGCTCACGAGGGGGAATCGACCATGGAGGGCTTCTACATCAACACCATAGCCCCTCCGATGAGATGTGAATAGTTTACCATAGACCTTCAGGTCCATAGTTATTAGCTAGATGGCTTCTTCTCTCTTTTTGGATCTCAATACCATGTTCTCGTCGATCTTCTTGGAGATCTATTCGATGTAACTCTTTTTGTGGTGTGTTTGTCGAGATCCGATGAATTGTGGGTTTATGATCAAGTTTGTCTATGAGAAATATTTGAATCTCCTCTGAATTCTTTTATGTGTGATTAAGTTATCTTTGCAAGTCCCTTCGAATTATCAGTTTGGTTTGGCCTACTAGATTGATCTTTCTTGCAATGGGAGAAGTGCTTAGCTTTGGGTTCAATCTTGTGGTGTCCTTTCCCGGTGATGTTAGGGCAACAAGGCACGTATTGTATTGTTGCCATCGAGGATAAAAAGATGGGGTTTATATCATATTGCATGAGTTTATCCCTCTACATCATGTCATCTTTCCTAATGTGTTACTCTATTCTTTATGAACTTAATACTCTAGATGCATGTTGGATAGCGGTCGATGTGTGGAGTAATAGTAGTAGATGCAGGCAGGAGTCGGTCTACTTGTCGCGGACGTGATGCCTATATACATGATCATACCTAGATAATTTCATAATTATTCGCTTTTCTATCAATTGCTCGACAGTAATTTGTTCACCCACCGTAATACTTATGCTCTCGAGAGAAGCCACTAGTGAAACCTATGGCCCCCGAGTCTATCTTTTATCATATAAGTTTTCAATCTACTTTTATTTGCATCTTTACTTTTCCAATCTATATTATAAAATACCAAAAATATATTTATCTTATCATACTATCTCTATCAGATCTCACTTTCGCAAGTGGCCGTGAAGGGGTTGACAACCCCTTTATTGCGTTGGTTGCGAGTTCTTTGTTTGTTTGTGTATGTGCATGGGAGTTTTGAGGAGCCTCCTACTGGATTGATACCTTGGTTCTCAAAAATTCAGGGAAATACTTACGCTACTATTGCTGCATCACCCTTTCCTCTTCAAGGAAAACCAACACAAGCTCAAGACGTAGCAGCGAGCGCTAGAGAGCGGCCAAGACGGGCGGTGTGTGGTGTGGTGGCGTGGCAAATGTGACGGGCAACATCGGCGGCGGGAGCGTTACTGCGGCCGCATGCGGCACAGGCGGTGAGCAGCCGCGGGAGTTGCAGCAGAGAGCAGGTGGCAGCGACACTAGCATTAGGGGAGCAAGGGCGTGGCCAGGGAGACGCGCGAGCATGGGCCGACAGCATGCACACCGGGGCAAGGGGGGCGCGCGATGGGGTGGGGTTCGATGAGGGGAGTAGAGCTCCGGGCGCATGACTGCGACAGCAAGCAGCAGGGAGCACCGATCGCGGGCGTACATGGACGCGCCGGCAAAAGCTGGGGGGTGGAGGTGAGGGCTGTAGCGATGGCCGGTGATGGCCGAAGCACGGGGTGCTCGGGTTCGTCGTTTCACGACGAAAATGAGCAAGGCGTACCGGTGGCAGCATAAGGCCACAACCATGTGGGTGTGCTTGGTTGAGTCGGAGCGGTGCTATAGCTATGGCGCAATGCATAGCGGTGGAAGCGTAGCTCGACATCAATGGCGGCAGTATCTAGGAGCAACGGGTTGAGCAGCAGGTAAAGGAGATTCGTGCAGGTGCTCACAGCGTTGACGAGAAGGCCCGGGAACGCCGGAGGAGCTCGAGGTGGCGTGGATCAACACTGGTTGCCGGAGCCCAACGAGGAAGTCGAGGTTGGGGGCGGCGTCACGAGGCTGTCCGGCGTTGTGTGGCTCGATGGGGAGGGGTAGACAATGTAGGCGAGGAAGAGGGAGCTCCTGGACGCCCTGCTGCAGCCCGGGGTGGCGCCAGAGCATGCTGACGGTGGTGGAGCGACAAGCTCCCGCCTCGGGTGCGGCGGATCTGGAGGGAGGAACGAGAGGGAGAGGGAGTGGGGGAGGACTAGGGTTCGACCCGGGGGTTTTGTAGGGGGAGGGGCGCGATCGATGGCCGCCACGCACGCCCTGGCGTGGCCATGGCTGGTGGATGGCCGCCACGCCCTCCCCTATCCTCTGTAGCATGAGGAGGGGATGGGTGAGGTGGCTGGGCCGACCTGTTTGCTAGACGGGCCATAGTGCCCAGTAGAATAGGCCTTTTACCCTTTTTATTTTTATGTTTTATTTATTTCTTTACTACTTTGCATTTTACTTGAGCTACTAAAAGAGTTTTGTTTAATACAAAACTTGGTACAAAAATTACAGGGCAATAACCAGGGTTGGTACAAAAAGTGTCAAAGCATTTGGGAGTTTTCAACTATTTTTAGAATGGTAAAATAAATGGTTGATGGTCCACTGAATAAATTTCCAAGGGCACTTTGCGAATCCAAAAGAAGTTGGTTCCAACATGAAAATTACTCAGCGATTATTTGCAACATTATGAACATTTTTGTATGCATGTTTGAGGAATTTGAATTTTGGACTTTAATTTGAATTTGAATTGAATTAAGGTTTGGACCAAGCGAGGATTAGTAATAGTAAATGTGATGACATGGAACCCTTAGCAGAGGATTACTGTAGCTTAATTATCCGGGCATCACAACTGGTACGAGATATTAAATAATGAGTTGTCAGCATATGGCAGTGTTTTCCAAGTGTCAAATCTGCAACAGTTGGGTCAGAAACAAGAATCAGTCAAAACAAAGGTATGCCTCAAGAATCAGATATTTGTTCATACAAGGAGTATGATGTCAAGTTCATACAAGTCCCTCGCACAAGGAAGAATTAACGGCGCGCATCCGACAATCTCACTGGATATGTAAGTGAAGGAAAACTAGTGGGTGATACAAGAATCGACAAGTCTTGAAGAAAGACAATGTTGAGACACCATCTTGGTAGTAGTCATCGAGGTCAGCCTCCTCACACCCGGCAAAGTGAAATTATTAATCCTGTCAAGACCTTGCATAAGCAGTAATGAGATCCGTACAATCACACATGAGCCGGATAAATATACCAAGACAAGAGACATGAATAAAACTGGGGTATGATTGCACGGTATTGCCCATGACAATACTCAGGGTCACAAAAATAATCAAGGGTATATGTGGCCAAGTTCTGTTGGCAAAAAGATCTAGACAAAGAAAATCATAATGAAAGAGCAAGACCGACAATACAGGTATGCCAGTTATTGTGCGAACAATGTGGTATGAATGCACAAGACATTCTTATTTCATATCAAACCCCGTGAAGATATGCCTAAGAGGTCTACTCTATTGTGGTAAGGGATTCATAGCAAGGCAACTAGCTTAGTCCACAGTATGCTCAGAACTGTCAGCATTGAATACCCGAGTCTCTCAAGTCCGACTCACAAAACACCTCAACATATTGACCTCAGTAACCGTGCTAAAGTATCGCACAACCTACTATCCACATGAGAATACCGGCATAATGAAGAATCAATGTGAGAGCACATACTTTGAGGATTGTTATCTCTCACAAATGGGAATAGATTAAAGAATAGCCTGTCGTGAACGAGATTCTTCGCCAAGATCACCGCCAGTAAAGTCTACAAATGTTATCATCAGGAGATGGTGTCTTTTTCTATCAGCCACATCAAGCGAGAGTTAAACCCTTGGTACAAATTGGATACTCGAGACTGTGAAGCTAGTCAAGATAAGTCAGAAACTCATGCAAGATGTCAGAATCCATTAGAAGAACGGGTATAATTCACATCACTGTGTTGAACACAGAAGGCATGCATATATTTGAGCAACACGATGCTTGTATAGAAGAGATTCCTTGTTCCACGGGAAGATGTGTTCCCAACTCCGTGGAATATTCTCGGTACTTGATACGCTAATAACATCTCCAGCAAGGATCAATATCAAGAAGGACACATATGTCAGTAATGATAATCTTTCAGATCCCAGCTAAGCCAGCAGATATGAAAGAAAAATTAGAGTCAGTATGAACAAGAACATATGAGGTAAGTCCTCTCAGGATGTCAGATACGGTGAAGCAAACCACCCCAGATCAAGGCAGTCAGTCAGATCAAATTCAGTGGGAACATTATATGAGAGTAAATAAGAGAAACCCGAGTTGGAAACGGTTTCTTCAAGTCAGAATATTTACTTGTTCCCTAAGCAACCAAATCTCGAGGACGAGATTTCTTTAAGAGGGGAAGGCTTGTAACATCCTCGATTTTGCCCTTTTCTTTTTCTGGTGATTTTCTTGGATTTCTTGATTTGATTTGTTTTTCCGTGGCTATGTGGTTCCAAAACTTGGGAAGATCATGCCTTCCTAGGTTTTATAATGGCTAGCCATCCTCATCATCATCCCTAGATCATGTCATTTTTATCCTAGCCCAAATCCGACATTCTTTTTCTAGGGAATATTCCTTTAACAAAAAAGGAATAACCCTATTTGATCTAGGTTGTGAAGCAACCTATCTTTCTATCACTCCCAAAATCCCCAAATAATTCTCATAAATTGCTTGGGTCCTATCTTGCTCAAATATGGCAAAACATTTCATTGACATGTTAAAAAATCCTCATCCAATATTTTTTTCCTATTCTGCCCTACATGGCACTTTACAAAGCAAGTGCCATTTATATATGCTTGATTGACCCCAAGATTTTGGACATCTTTCCCTGTCCATATAATTGCCCCATGTCAAATTCAACTCAATTTGCCTTGTAAATATTCCTGAGCAATTTTTCAAAGTTCCTGTCTGAGGGAAGTCATTGTGAAGGAAGTACAAGCTAGGCATATAAAAATGAGTTGAAATTTTGCAAGGTCCTTCATTTGATCAAATCATCACTCTCCACCAAATTTGAGCTCATGTAACTCATCCATGTGAGCACAACTCCAAATCTTAGTTTGGTCAGATTTTCAGTTTGTGAAGCAACCATATTTTATATTGCGTCATTTAAGCTGAAAATTTACCAGGACATTCTCCTATCTATATAAACTCCCTCCATGAAGTTTTGGCTCAATTCATTAATCCATTTTCCCTGTGCAATTTTTCTAAGTTTATGGTCAGAATGAAGCGTTGTGAAGCAAGTACCATTTTGGTATTTCGAAATGGTATGGAACTTCTACAGTAGCTTCATATGATCAAATAACCCACCTCCTCCAAATTTCAGCTCATGACAATCATGTATGTGAGTGCAACTTCATCATCTCTAATTCTGTCCATTAGGGTGGTTTGTACAGCAAGTACCCTCTATAGACCTCCATTTGGGCGGATATTTTGCTAAGACAGTCACCTTGTCATGTGATCAAGCCATGCCAAAGCTCAGCCTCTGCCTCCTCCTGTGTTTGTCTCCTTGCAGAACAAACACCTTGCTGTTCAAATGTTTTGGCTCCTCCTCCAAATCTCTTCTTTGCCCCTGGACCGATTTCTTTCCTTTCTTTGACTAAGGGTACTAAGTAATATCTACTAGACATGATGTGGCCGATCACCTGGCACATAGTATGCCAGTTCATGCGGTGACCATGGGGTAATCAGCCAAAGCTCATGCTCTCACACGTTCTTGCCCCTGTTCCCATCGTTTCCCTCTGTGTCTCGACATCAAACCTTGTCCTGGAGGTAGCCCGTGCTCGTTTGTGTTGCCCTGCATTGCTGCTCCACCCTGCATCGCTGTGGTGTGGTCGCCGTCTCTGCGCCCGTGCCACTAAACGCCTCTGTCCTCCATTAAAGCTCAGCCCGAGCTCGCACATGAACTACAGAGCTTTCCCCTCGGTCTATAAATAGCGTGCCCAAGTTCTTCCACACCTCCCAAGCCTCTCCTCGTTCCTCCTTCCCCACCGGAGTCGCCTAATCTCGCTGGAGTTCGCCGCTCCTCGTCGGTGGTCGCCGGAGTCCACTCGTTTCCGGCCACCACAGGCCCCCTCTAGCCTCCCCTCCACCTCCACTGCCTCCCCCTCACCTCCGCGAACCGCCCCAACCACTTTCCCCTCGCCGGAGCTGCCCATACCACCGAAGACCACCGTCGCCCCCACCTCTCTGTCCTTCTCCTGCCTCATCCCGTCGCTGCCTCCCCTGCCCTCCCCGGCGCCGTCCGACCCTTTGAATGGGTGCGGCAGACCTCACCGGTCCCGCTGGCGTGCTTGGCTCAGCCGAAGACGGCCGGAGCCGGCCGGCCCGGCGCCTCCTCCTCCTCCTCTGTCACCCCTCCCCTGCTTCACGGGAGCTCAAGCACAGGGAGGAAGGAGACGATCCAGTCACCCCCCTACCGCGTGGGACCCGCCTGTAAGTGGCCTAAGGCCCAGGTCCACGTGGATAAGTGGAAGCACCTTTTAGGAGAGTGCGCTTTTAGTTCCTCGGAAGCGTATTCCCCTTAGTACGCTTTCATTCGCCTGAAAGCATCCTTCCTCCTTCAACCAAAGTATGTTTTCCAAATAAGAAAGCGTATTTTTGAAATCTGTTTCTGTCTTGTCCACTCAGGGACCCGGCTGTGAATATTCTTCTTACAGAAAAGTCCTTGATCTTCTACACCTCATAACTCCGCAACCATAACTCTGATCGAGGTGAAACCAACGGCCACTTCTTCACCTTGTTGAGATATTTCTGTTGGCCTCATTTTCACTAGGTGGTCCCATAGTGAAAATAACCATTTTGCCCTTGCTTCTAATCACCCCCCTTCGTTGGAGAACCGTTTGGCGTTTCGTTCCGCGGCTTCACCGCACTTTTTCCAGGAGTCTCCGTCACCCCCAGGCAAGCGACAATAGCCACTTGCATGATAGCCAGCAGTAGCCATGGTTTCTACTTGAATATTTAATAAAAGTTTGCCCGTTATCTGTCTGCTTGTTTGCTATTGTTGTCGTTGTTTCAGTTTTGCTCGTGGATTCATGTCCACCTTCATGCTATGTTCCGATGCTTCTTGTTATCTTGTACTACTTGCTAGTATCATGGTTACATCTCATACTTAGTAGTAGTAGTACATGAGGGTGGTAGTGGTGCTCATCTATTGCATGTTTAATATCTGTCATCAGTACCATTGTTATGCATGTTCCGTTGCAGCTAGTTGGTTACATGCTTACTTGGTAGTGTTCTTGCTATGTTCTTGCATGGTATTTCTTTATGATGTTAGTGGTCATGCCATTCTCATGTGTAGTGTTATGATCATGCTCGTCAGTATGCCATGCTCAGTTGCATATATGCTTCATTTGTTATGCTCGATGATATATTATGGTTGCACACCCATGCTCATGTTGGTATCATGCTCATGCATTGTAGTTGCATCATGTTATTTTAATATGGCTCAACTTATTGCATTCAAGTTTAACTGGATAATAATCAAACTTGAACAACTGTTGGCTGAGTCATGGTGCCACCAAATCGAGCTGACCAGTGCAACCACATTTGCCTTTTATGGGAAAGTCCTAACTGGATCTATTGTCATGCATCTCGCCCGTGCCTCAAACGACGGAATGTTATGGGTGCGCGCTACCCTGATCAGGTAGGCGGACATAAGCCTTGTGTGCCCGTTGTTGTGATTGGTATACCTTGTCCCCGTTTGGGATCGTTGATTGTTTTGCCATGACAGTGGCCATTGGATGTCTTTGGTAGACATCGGGGCCACCCATGACTTAGCCCAGAGGTGAGTTGGTCGGAGTGGCTTGGAGAGTGTGATGGCAATAGATGGTTTTGTCGGAATGCCGTTGGTCCACCCGAATGGGAGTGCAAGGCCATGGGTTCCGTGGTGTGGGTACAGTGTACTAACCTCTATAGAGTGTGTGTTAAATCTATCGATAGCCATGCCCGCGGATAAGGGCCCAGTTCGTAGTCGGTCACACTATGAGTCAGCCATAATAATAATGTGCTTAATAACAACCCTGGTTCGAGGATGAGAAAGAGGTTGGTTGTGATCGTGAGATGATCACAGAGGTATCTTGGATACCGAAGTTGGTTGATCTTTATGTGATCGTGAGAGGATCACCGTGGTATCGAGGATACAGAGTTGTTGGATATTTGTGGTGTTATGCGAGAATCACGGGTAAAGGTCAAGCTCCTTGTGATCATGTACTGATTACTACGATATTATAAGACCAAGCTTGATTGGATCCTGAGATGATCGTGTGATGTCCGTGATAGTAAGCTTATGCATGTGATGGTTACGGGGTAACCCGAGCAGAGTAAGTTGGTGCATGATAGTGTCATCATGTTGCATGCTAGTATCATCATGTTCATATGTTCATGTCATGCTCATATTGTTCTAGTTGTATCATGTTCATGTTGTACATGTCAGGTTGTTCTGATAGTATCATGTTCGTCATTGCTAAGTAACCTGTAATTGCCATGCTGTTGTGTGCCTTGATTGCTTTTGGTTTATTATGAGCTTGCAAGTACATTCAATATACTGACCTGGCGTGTCATGCTAGTTTGGAGGTCATGCCTGGACTGCTTGCTTTTTTGGTGTGGTTCCTGTGTTCACGAGCTAGGATAAACATTCCAACCAGAGTCCCTGTGGATTGGAGTCCATCACCGTCATCGTTGTTCCGCTGCTAGAGTTATTCCGCTGCCAGTAGAGGTTCCGCTGCCTCGAGTTGTTATGCTGCTCGCATAGAGCAACTATGGTTGGCGTAGCGTCACCGTGCCAATGTTATTCATTGTAATATTGGAGACCTTGGTTTCGTATTCGTGTTGTAATGGAGAGCTAGTTTGTTCTATGCTAAGCAGTGTCGTATTCAGAAGACTTCACCTCAATCTCTGGGCTGGAATAAGGGGTGTTCCGGTTTCTCTGAGCCGGGGTGCCACACTGAAGAAGAGTCAACTTTAGCTAGAAGGTGTCCCGATGATTCGGAGGGTGAAAATCTTGATGAGAGAAAAATAATAAAAGTGGGTTTGGAGAGATCAAAACTTTAACTAGTGATGTGCCCACTCCTTTGGGTTACAAAGACTTTAATTATGATAGTTGATCTTTGATTGAATGTATTTCTTTGTTGCAATCCATGATAAATTCACCCCATGCCTATGAACAAAATAAAGCTTTTACTAAACATATCGTAGATGCCATGATGAAAGCTTTAGAATAAAAGTTGGAATTAGAGATCTCAATTCCTAGAAAATTATATGATGAGTGGGAACCTACCATTAAAGTCAAGATTAAAAATTATGAGTGTTTTGCTTTATGTGATTTGGGTGCTAGTGTTTCCATAATTCCAAAATATTTATGTGATGTGCTTGGTCTTACCAACATTGAAGAATGTTCTCTTAATTTGGACTTGGCGGATTCTATTATTAAAAAGCCTTCGTGAAGAATTAATGATGTTCTTATTCTTGCAAATAGGAATTATGTGCCCATAGACTTTATCGTTCTTGATATTGATTGCAGTCCGTCTTGTCGTATCATACTTGGTAGACCATTTTTACGCATTATAGGTGCCACGATTGATATGAAAGAAGGGAATATTAAATTTTAGTTTCCACTAAGAAAGGGTATGGAACACTTCCCTAGAATAAGAATTAAGCTACCATATGAATCAATCATGAGGGCATCCAATGGGGCGAAAACCAAAGATGACAATACTTGAATCTATGCTTTATGCCTAGCTAGGGGCGTAAAACGATAGCGCTTGTTGGGAGGCAACCCAATGAATAAAATTTATTTTTGCATTTTTCTTTCTGTTCTTGAGTGTTTGCACAATTATTCTATTTTTATGATTGTGTTTTTATGTTTTAATTAGTGTTTGTGCCAAGTAAAGCCTTTGGGATCATGTTGGATGATAGTGGATTTGATCTTGTTGAAAAACATAAACTTTTGAGTCCAGTAACATAATTGTTTAGATTTACATAAAGCGACGAAAACTTCTAATTTTTTTACACAAGATTGATATACAAATTTCCTACGTTGTCCTCATTTTTTAGAATTTTTAGAGTTACAAAAGTATGGACAAAGTCCAGATTACTACAAACTGTTCCGTTTTGACAGATTCTGTTTTCTTTGCATTGTGTGCTTATTTTGATGAATCTATGGATTGTATCGGGGGGTATAAGCCATGGAAAAGTTAGAATACAATAGATATAATGCAATAATAATATATGAATGGGTTTGCAATAGTACATTGTTTTATTATACTAACAGATCACGGTGAATGGGGGGTATAAGCCAGTAGTGATTTGTTTTATTATACTAACAGATCTCACGAAGGTTTTGTTAAGTTTTGTGTGATTGAATTTTTCAAGATTTCGGTGAGATCACGGTGGATGAAGGAATAAGGAGTGAAAATATCCTAAGCATGGGGATGCCCATGGCACCCCAAGTTAATATTCAAGGAGACTCAAGCAACTAAGCTTGGGGATGCCCCGGAAGGCATCCCCTCTTTCTTCTAACAACCATCGGTAATTTTACTTGGAGCTATATTTTTATTCGTCATATATCATGAGTTTTTATTGGAGCGTCTTGTATTATATGAGTCTTTGCTTATTTTCCTTTTTAGTTTGTCCCAACTATCCTTGCTGGACACACCTATTTGAGAGAGCCAAATTATGCTATGATTTGTTAGAATTGCTCTATATGCTTCACTTAAATTTTTTGAGCTATGGAATTGCTCTATTGCTTCACTTATATCTTTTTGAGCACGGTGTGCTTTATTAGTTTTGAAGAAATGCTCTCATGCTTCACTAAGATTTATTTGAGAGTTAGTAAATTTTTTAAGAAATTCTTTCATGCTTCACTTAAATTATTTTGAGAGATGAAAATTTTATGCTCATGTTCTTCACTTAAATTTGTTTGAGCTTGCCAAAAGCAATTGCAACATATGAAATTAGTCCCAAAGTGATAGATATTCAAGAGGGATATAATAAAAACTTTCATGAAGATCATTGGATAAAATTAAGTTGATTCTTTGTAATAGTTTTGAGATATGACGATAGTAATATATGAGCCATGTTGGTGAGTAATTATGCTTTAGTAAGAATATTGGTGTTAAGATTTGTGATTCCCTATGCAAGAACGAAAGTCAATAGTTTTGCAATGAAATTACATCCTACTTGTGGTGCATTAGTCGGTGTTAGTTATGCTCAATGCTCGCTTGTTTTTATGTGAATTTTCGTTTCTAGGTTGGATGCTTCTCAATCTATTTGCTAGCCTTTCCTTGTACAAAGTGGGAATACTACTTGTGCATCCAAAATTCTTAAACCCAGTTTTGCCATATGAGTCCACCATACCTACCTATATGCAGTATTTCCGTGTCGTTCCAAGTAAATTTGTATGTGCCATCTCTAACTTTCAAAATGAATTTCATTTTTGCGTGCCCGTACCGCTCATGAAGCGGCATGGGGTGGCCAATATTTTTCCAAGCTAGCTATGTTGTTCTCAAGATGAGTGTTTATTCACTTGTCATTGCACGAGAGTATGGCAGTAATAGGGATGCCCAGTCCCAAAATGAAAAATAAATTTACTTTATGTTGTCAAATAATAAATTCCTTGGAAAGTGTTAGTATGGAAGGCACCCCGTGGATACTGCTAGCCATGGATTGTGAAAGAATGGTGGAAAAAGGAATAAACTTTATTTTATGTTTCGGAACCGCCTATGATGTATCTAGCATGGGAAGTATTGGGAACTATTCGTTCGTTTTCGTTGACGGGAAAAGTATTCGTCTAAAAAAATTATCTCTCAGTTTTTTTTGCTTTGAGCTCTGACACCTCTACAAATCTCTGCTTCCCTCTGCGAAGGGCCTATCTATTTACTTTTATGCAATTTTTCTTTTTTATTTGAGTCTCCATCTTTTCTTATAAAGCACCAACTAGGGGGCACTATGATCATACTTGAGCATTGGATGTAGCTAATATGCGAGTGTGTTTCGTTAATGGATCAATTATTGAGAATGATGGGCTAGGGATAACTTTCTTTAGTGTTTATATTTTAAAAGACATGGTTTCTTATTGATATGCTTGAGTATTGAAATCTTCATGTCAAAACTAGACAATTGCTTTGAACCATATAAAAGTCCAAATGTCCATGCTACAAAAGAAAAGAATATGTGATGAACATGTTAGGACGAGTAGGAATTAAGCTTGAGGATGCTGATACGTGTCCAACGCATCTATAATTTTTGCCTGTTCCATGTTGTTATATTATAAATCTTGGATGTTTTATATTCATTTTATAGCAACTTTATATCATTTTTTGGGACTAACCCATTGACATAGTGCCCAGTGCCAGTTGTTGTTTTTGCTTGTCTTTTACTTCGTAGAATATCCATATCAAACGGAGTCCAAAGGCAACAAAACTTTTTGGAGATTTTTGTTTACTAGAAGACACCTTGGGGATCAAGAAAGGACCCGGGAGGACGCCCGAGGGGCCCACGATACACCAGGGCGCGCCCTGATATATCGTGGGGTCCACGGAGGTCTCCTGCACTGCCTCTTCTCCCTATAAATTCTCAAATATTCCAGAAACCTTAGAAGAGTAGACGAAAAACAATTCCAGCCGCCGCTAGTTCCAGAACCACGAGATCCAATCTAACACCATCACGGAGGGGTTCATCATCCTCATTGGTGTCTCTCCGATGATGTGTGAGTAGTCCACCATAGACCTACGGGTCCATAGGTAGTAGCTAGATGGCTTCTTCTCTCTCTCTCTTTGATTGTCAATAAAATGGTCTCTTGGAGATCTATTTGATGTAGTGACTTTTTGCAGTGTGTTTGTTGGGATCCGATGAAGTTTGGGTTTATGATCAGATTTTTATACATGAAATTTATTTGAGTCTTCTTTGATCTCTTATATGCATGATTATTTATAACCTCGTATTTATTCTCCGAATATTTGGTTTAGATAGGCCAACTAGCTTGATTTTTCTTGCAATGGGAAGAGGTGCTATGTGATGGGTTTCGATCTTGCGGTGTCCTCTTCCAGTGACAGCAGGGGCAGCGAGGCATGCATGTATTGTTGCTATTAAGGATAACAAGATGGGGTCTATTCCTACATGAATAGATCTTGTCTACATCATGTCATCGTTATTATTACATTACTCCGTTTCTCCATGAACTTAATACACTAGATGCATACTGGATAGCGGTCGATGTGTGGAGTAATAGTAGTAGATGCAGGCAGGAGTCGGTCTACTAATCTTGGACATGATGCCTATATATTGATCATTGTCTGGATATCGTCATAATTATTTGTTCTTCTATCAATCGCCCAACAGTAATTTGTTTACCCATCGTGCGTTGTTTTCTTCAGAGAAGCCACGAGTGAAATATACGGCCTCTGGGTCTACCTTTTATCATATTTGCTTTCCAATCTATTTTTTGTCGCTTTTATTTCCAGATCTATTATTCCAAAACCCCAAAAATACCTTCACGGACTTCCTGCTGACTTCGTCAATTGCTCTTTATCGCTTAATAGAATGGAAATTTCATGAGATAGATGAAAAATGAATATCAATCGAGAAAAAGCTTAAATAGACACAATTGCCACACTTTCTTTACTTATTTTATTTTGTGTTTTAGCGAGATCTATTTATCCAAACTCATACAAACCGATCTATCTTTTTCCCGAGGAGGGACTGACAACCCCTCTTACGCGTCGGGTTGCAAGTATTTGTTCTTTGCGTGTAGGTATCGTTTACATAGTGTTGCTTGGTTCTCCTATTGGATTGATACCTTGGTTTCACAACTGAGGGAAATACTTACCGTCGCTGTGCTGCATCATACCTTCCTCTTTGGGGAAATACCAACGTAGTCTAACCATGTCAGCGTCCTCGACCTGACCCATAACTGGCGGGACGATGTGGCAAACAACCCCTAATCCATGACGATTACATATCTAGCTAGTGGAAACCATACATTCAGCGGAAACATGGAAACTTGATCTTGTGTCGTCGGATAGAAAATGTGCACTACGAGATGGAAGGATGTACAAATTGCAAATTCAACCCCACGAGAATTGTGTACCACTCTACAAACTACAAATACGCCATTGCAGTTATGAGTCAATCTGATACATACAACTAGCATCCAATGATCTCCGTTCAAGTTTCCAAGATTTCACTAAATATGTGGTTTCCATGTGATATTGTATCCTCCAAATCTGCGAGCCCCCGCTCGAGGGTTCTAAACCACGTGGAACGGAGGTGGTCGGAGGGGTTGAGCCATGGAAACCCCGCGTACCAAATCAGCCCTCGAGTGTTTGCGAGGTTTCTGGGCAACACGATGTATGATCGAAAGTATGTCTAGAGGGGGGGTGATTAGACTACTTGACCAAATAAAAATCTAGCCTTTTCCCAATTTTAATTCTTGGCAGATTTTAGAAACTTAGCACAAGTCAAGCAATCAACCTACACATGCAATTCTAAGAGTATAGCAGCAGAAAGTAAAACAATTGCATATGAAGGTAAAGGGAGGAGTTTGGAGGGAGCAAACGCAATGTAGACACGGACATTTTTTATCCGTGGTTCCGATAGGTGGTGCTATCGTACATCCTCGTTGATGGAGACTTCAACCCACGAAGGGTAACGGTTGCGCGAGTCCACGGAGGGCTTCACCCACGAAGGGTCCACGAAGAAGCAGCCTTGTCTACCCCAACATGGCCGTCGCCCACGAAGGACTTGCCTCACTAGGGTAGATCTTCACGAAGTAGGCGATCTCCTTGCCCGTACAAACTCCTTGGTTCAACTCCACAATCTTGACGGAGGCTCCCAAGTTACACCTAACCAATCTAGGAGACACCACTCTCCAAGAGGTAATAGATGGTGTGTTGATGATGAACTCCTTGCTCTTGTGCTTCAAATGATAGTCTCCCCAACACTCAACTCTCTCTCATAGGATTGGATTTGGTAGAAAGATGATTTGAGTGGAAAGCAACTTGGGGAAGGCTAGAGATAAAGATTTATGTGGTTGGAATAGAATATCTTGACCTCAACACGAGTGTAGGTGGTTCTCTCTCAGAAAATGTATGTTGGAAGTGTAGGCATGTTCTGATGGCTCTCTCCATGAATGAAGAGTGGGTGGAGGGGTATTTATAGCCTCCACACAAAATCTAACCCTTAAACACAATTTACCAAACTCGGTGGGACCGATTTAGAGAACTCGGTGGGACCGATTTGGTTCATAATGTGACTGTTAGGATTTTCGGTGGGACCGACATGTCAACTCGATGGGACTGATATCATTAGGGTTAGGGCATAATGTAATCTCGGTGAGACCGATTACACAAACTCGGTGGGACCGATTTTGGTAATAAGCTAACTAGAGAGTTAGTCAGGCAAACTCGGTGGGACCGACTCGCTCATCTCGGTAGGATCGAAACGTTACGAAAGGGAAACAGAGAGTTTGCATTGCAATCTCAGTGGGACCGATCGCTCATCTCAGTTGGACCGAAACGTTACGAAGGGAAACAGAGAGATTACAATCCCATCTCGGTGAGACCGAGATCCCTATCGGTGAGACCAAAAAGACTAGGGTTTGTGGCAGTGGCTATGTCAAGAGAACTCGGTGGCGCCGGATAGATCAAATCGGTGGGGCCGAGTTTAACTTTTTAGTTTGGGACATATTTGGATATGAGAAAGTAGTTGAGGGTTTTGGAGCATATCACTAAGCATTTTGAGCAAGATCCTCATTAAGCAACACCTCACCCCCTCTTAATAGTATTGGCTTTCCTATGGACTCAATGTTATCTTGGATCACTAAAATAGAAAAGCAGAGTCTTGAGCTTTGAGCTTGAGCCAATCCTTTTGTCCTTAGTATTTTGAGGGGTCCACTTTCTTAACCCATGCGATGCCAAACATTGAGCTTTCCTGAAATATTTATCTTGAAATAGCATTAGCTCAATGAGCTATATGTTGTTAGGAATTACCAAAACCACCCAGGGATAGTTGTACTTTCAATCTCCCCCTTTTTGGTAATTGATGACAACATATAGATCAAAGCTTCGACAAATGATCATAAGATTGAAAAACATCGTCGCTTTGAGAAGTATGAGATAAGCAAGAGCTCCCCCTAAATTTGTGCATTATTTAGAAAATTGCTTTTGAATGCAAATGCACAATCGATTAGGATCATGGGTTACTCTTCCATGTCACATACATCTTGGTGGAGCACTCAAAATGATATAACTTAAAAACATGCACTCATCACCAAGAAAGTGAATGATCATATAATGATATGAGATATGAGAGATAATATATCATCCAACAAGCATTAAGGTAGCATATGATCAAACACATGATCAACAAGTATCTCACAAGGACATAAAGTATCTCACACAAGCACGCAATAAAGTAGTTCGACCAAAATAGCAAGAGAGATAAAAAGCAACACTCTCTCTCGAAGCCTATGATCTATACATTTTTCTCCCCTTTTGGCAACAAGTTAGCAAAAAGTTCAAAAATGCATAGGACTAAGCGTCTCTCCGTCTTGATCTTCGGTAGGTGGTGTAGAGATGACTCCAAGGACGAAAGCTTCTGTTGATGTAGCTGGAGCTGGTGGAGTGGCTGCTGGAGGTGGCACTGGAGCTGTAGCTGCTGGAGATGATGTTGTAGCTCTAGTACCTGTGACTGGCACTGCAGCAGACCTCTGGCTTCAGCGCACTCTAGCAAAAGCATCTGTAGTTGACTTGCCCATCTTCTCCTCCACTTCTGTAACGCCCCGGATACAACTTTCCCTATTCGTAACTCCAACTCTTGCCTTTTCCGGAGATGCGATATGATATTTCCTTTGTGGTTGGGTTTTGTCTTTTGTTTTGCATGTTGTACATGTCATGCATTTCATCATCGCATCATTTGCATTGCATCAGCACTCGTTGCTGACATTGTTTTTAAAACTTGCATCCGTTCGTAGTTGCCGCTTCACCCTCGCCTTCGTTGTCGTCTCTCAGACCAACCGTTCTTTTGTTGTCCGACCGTTTGGCCCTTTTTGCACAGTGCACTGAGCCCCTAGCGCGTGTCCGAAAGTTGTCCCGAACCCGACCCGGGTTGTCATCGCCGTCGTGTCCGGATCATCCCCAAATGTCTTCAAAATATCACCATTTTATTATTTGGACTCCCCAACCTATTTATCTCGACCGTTTGATTTTAATCGGAGGGTCCGATTAGCCCTTGGCAAAAATCCTTGCTATATATTCGGTCTAACCCTAGTTTTTAGGACCCTGTCCCATCCATTCCATCCGCAGCGCCGCCATCTCCCTCGGGATCCATCCCGATCTACTAGCTCCTCTCCTCGTTTTCCCCACCGGACCAATCCATCCCAGCCATCCCGATCCCCACCAAGATCCTCCTCGCCACCGCTCGCAGCCTCCCCTCCTTGCTACGTGAGCGCAACAGCCGCTCGGGCACCAGGCCCCGCTCCCGTCTGGATCGAGACCACCGACGAGTCTCCCCACACCCGCGGCTCCTCTACCTCACCGTCGTCTTCGCGTGCCAGCCGGAGTTCCTCCTCGCCGGAGACCAGCGCCGCTCCACCTCGTATCCAACTCCGGTCATGGCTCCAACCCGCTCGCTGCTTCTCCTTCCCTTCTTATTCTCCCGTTCCCTCTGGTTCCCTCTCTCACCTGCTCTCTGTCTTCTCCAGGAAGCCCACAAGCCGCTCCGCCCCGACGCCATGACCATCCCCTTCTTCCAAGTCAGCCGCCGCCAAGCTATCGTGGCTGCGCCGTCGCCCTTTGCCTTCACTGCCGCGCCCCGCGCCATCCTCGGCGAGCAAGCCGCCAGCAGCTCCGCAGCCGTCCTCGTCCATGCGCACGAGTCATCGAGTGTGGACGCCCGCCCTGCAAGAGCTTCGTCCGCTCCTCTGCCTCACCACCGTCGCCCTCTGCTTCGCGCTGCATCCCGCGCCTCGATCTTCCCCAAGACCGGTCAGATCCATCTTCCCCCGTCCGGATCCGCCCGTTCCGGCCGGTTCCCCCCGACCCCGTCACCAGAACCTTCCCTGGCGCCGTCTTCTGCATCGCCACGACCCTGCTGCTGCTTCTGTTCTTCGTTCTTCAGTAACGAGCAACAGCAGCTCGCTCGGTAGAGCCGCACATGGACCGCGACCCCAAGGCCACGCGACCTCATGCCTCGCCTGCTCGTGGTCCTCTGCTTCCCCGCCGGCCTGTTGGCGCAATGTGAGCATAGCACAGCCCCTGTCCCATGCATGTTTTTTTCCGTTCTGCGATTTTAGCTATTAACCAGTGATTTACCTGTTTTACAGAAAAACCTTCCTTGTTCATGCATTTAATAACTGACAAACGATGCATCATATGTAAAAATTTAATATATGAAAAATGCTTAAAATTGTGTCTAGTTTAATAATTTGCCACTTTCATCCATGTTTGAAATGTTTACCTTGCTGTTTGCATTAATTTGCTTAAATGCCATGTTAAAATGGTTTAATTCATAACTAAATAACCGTAACTCCGATTTTAATAAACTTTATATGTAAATGGGGTAGAATTTTGCCTAGTTTAACATGGTGCTCTCATCTTGCATGTTTAACAACTTTAAAATTGTGTTTAGGGCAGAACAGTACCAAATCCAAAATATGCACATGAGGATTTTCCGGAATTGTTGTTTGTTATTTCCGGCCTCATTTAAATTGCCTAAAATGTGTAGTTTACTTATTCTTCACCCCTTGCCATGTTTAATAACAACTTGTAATATTGTTGTGTTCCTAAACGAGAGAGAACTAAATAATTGATGTGGTGTTTTGTCAATATGCAACTCGTTGCATATTGAGCTCCACTTAACTTGTAGTATTGTTTGTTGCACTTTGCCATGCCATGCCTCATTAAACCGGACATGCATCATACTTGATTGTGCTTCATGACATGTTTATGCTTGTGTGTTTACCATGTTGCTTGCTTCTTTCCGGGTTGCTTCTCTCGTTAGCTTCGGTTTTGTTCTGGAGTTGTGAGGATTCGTTCGACTATGACCGTTTGTCTTCTTCTTCGACTCGTTCTTCTTCTTTGCGGGATCTCAGGCAAGATGATCATACCCTCGAAATCACTACTATCTTTGCTATGCTAGTTTGCTCGCTCTTTTGCTATGCCAATGCTACGATGCCTACCATTTGCTTGTCAGCGTCCCAAGTTGCCATGTCAAGCCCCTAACCCACCTTGTCCTAGCAAACCGTTGATTGGCTAGGTTACCGCTTTGCTCAGCCCCTCTTATAGCGTTGTTAGTTGCAGGTGAAGATTGAAGTTTGTTCCTTGTTGGAACATGGAGATGTTGTTCCTTGTTGGAACATGTTTACTTGTTGGGATATCACAATATATCTTATTTAATTAATGCATCTATATACTTGGTAAAGGGTGGAAGGCTCGGCCTTATGCCCAGTGTTTTGTTCCACTCTTGCCGCCTAGTTTCCGTCATATCGGTGTTATGTTCCCGGATTTTGCGTCCCTTACGCGGTTGGGCTATAATGGAACCCCTTGACAGTTCACCTTAAGTAAAGCTCCTCCGGCAATGCCCAACATTGGTTTTACCATTTGCGCCAACAACCTACCACCTTCCCTTGGGTTCTGCAGACTCAAGGGTCATCTTTATTCTAACCCCGGGCGGTGCTCCTCGAGTGTTGGTCGAACTAAGCTACTGCATGGGCCACCTCGGGAAACTTGAGGTTGGGTTTACTCGTAGCTAGACTCATCGAGTGTGCCACGAGAAAGAGATATGTGCAGCTCCTATCGGGATTTGTCGGCACATTGGCGGTGTTGTTGGTTTAGTTTTACCCTGTCGAAATGTCTTGTTGTGCGGGATACCGAGTCGATCGGAGTGTCTCGGGTGGAGGTCTATTCCTCCGTTGACCATGAGAGCTTGTCATGGGCTAAGTTGGGACACCCCGCAGGATTTGAACTTTCAAAGCCGTGCCCGCGGTTATGGGCAGATGGGAATTTGTTAACGTCCGGTTGCGAGAAAACCGAAGTTGACCTTAATTAAAATACATCAACGGCGTGTGTAACCGTGATGGTCTCTTCTCGTGAGTCCGGAAGTGAACACGGTGTTGGAGTTATGTTTGACGTAAGTAGTTTCAGGATCACTTCTTGATCGCTACTAGCTTCACGACCGTGCCTTGCTTCTCTTCTCGCTCTCTTTTGCGATTGTAGCCACCATATATGCTAGCCGCTTGCTGCAGCTCCACCTCATGCCTCCACCCTTCCTATAAGCTTAAATAGTCTTGATCTCGCGGGTGCGAGATTGCTGAGTCCTCGTGACTCACCAGATACTTCCAAAACCAGTCTGCAGGTGCCTATGTTACCGGCGGTGTGCGCAACCAAGCTCAAGGAGGAGCTCGATGAAGATCTTGCCCTTTGTGTTGTTTCTTTCTAGTTGATCAGTAGTGGAGCCCAGTTGGGGTCGATCGGGGACCTTTGTCGCATTTGGGGTTCTTATTTTATTTTTGTTCCGTAGTCGGACCTTGATTGTATCTGGATGATGCAATGCTTTATTCATGTAATTGTGTGAAGTGGCGATTGTAAGCCAACTATGTATCTCTTTCCCTTATGTATTACATGGGTTGTGTGAAGATTACCTCACTTGCGACATTGCGTTCAATGCGGTTATGCCTCTAAGTCGTGCTTCGACGCGTGGGAGATATAGCCGCATCGAGGGCATTACAAGTTGGTAATCAGAGCCTTCCCCGACCTTAGGAGCCTCACTGCTTGATCGTTCTTAGCGGCCGAGTTATGTCTAGAAAAATGTTTTGAGTCATTTAGGATTATATATATCTGAGAGTTAGGAATTCTTTTTACTCCCCAGTCTCTTCATCGCTCAGGTAAGGCATCCTAACGTAGAGTTTTGACTCTTCTCTTCTCAAATTTCACTAAATTTTTTTTAGGATCACGGGTATCTTGGAATCGTTCGATGGTTTTATGATGAGAACATTGTCTTGGTGCCTCTGTCGGGGTTTAGTGGAAGTGTCCGGGAGTTGAGCTCGAGGTGTTGTCGTCATAATTTTATCATTGCAGTTCGGAATACCCGAGTTTAATGCGCCGACATCGAAAATCTCTTTTATGCGTTGTTGGTGAGATAACCCGATAACCCGATCTTGAGGTGAGTACGGAGTATTGCCATGACTTCATATAACGGATGCTTTTGAAGGTTGAGGTAGACGATTTCGAAGGTTTCTTGGTTATGTGTTGAAGGATGGATACTGGTGGATGTAGGATTTGCTAGTTTTGGGCGAGATATTATGCTTCCCTGTATCCCCAACACCTGATTGCATAACCGGAGAATTTCGGGAGTTTCATAGGTGGGAATTCAAGTAGCTCTTAGGATATCTTTCCGACGGATGTATGATATGAAATTGGGGTTCGACGTCTAGTGGTCCGCCTATTCACGGTTGGTTTTCTGATGGTCTCGTTGTGTCTTAAAGAGTCCTTGGCTATGCCGACTGGGACGCTTCAGTATGTCATGTGCAATTGCCTTGTACATGATGGTGTTGTCTGATCGAGCCGTGTAGGCCCCACCACTTAAAACTTCGGACGAAATCTCTATCATATGTTTGTTCCGCTTATTACGCAAGCCAAATCCTTTGTTTTGTTTTAGTTGTGGTATTCGAGTTGCTTCAATGTCAAGTGTTGATTCCATACCTTTCCGAAATGGTGTTTTCATACTCCGATGTGAATACCAATCCTTCTCGACAATCGAGATTGTCATGTCAATCCTTTTCAACCGGCATGTTTCTCTTCAAGTGGATCCAATCACTTCAACATCAGCAAGACCAATTATAATTTCTTCTCAACGGTGTTTGTTTCATCCGTCTCCAAGTTGCCTTTGTTTTTTTCCCGCCCACCCACCCCTTTTTCCTCAAGGACTAAGATTTCTTTACCAAGTATCCTTTTATTTTTGTGAAGTTTCTCCATTCTTTTCCGTTAATGTTCTTACCCGGTGGTTCTCAAGAAGATGTTCTACTAGTTCGTCATTCCTCATTCCTTTCTCTTCTCCGGTGGATTCAAGTCAAGTTTTGTTGATCATACCTTTTCCGTCATTTCAATGTCTTCTCATACCGGTGCACCTCATTATCATTCTACTTCTCGCTATTTGTTATTCCGGAGTGCTCAAGATATCTCGAAGATTCGTGTTTCCACTCTGCATTCGTTCAAGCTCTTTCGAGATTGGTATCTCATTCAAGTCATTTAATTCAACCGGTGCAACATCTCTTTTAAATCTTTTCAACGGTGTTCTTTTGAGTGGGCCCTAACCCACAGGTCTTTTCCAAGGATCTTACCTGACTCTTCTATTTTCGTAGAGCTATCCTAAATTCTTCTCCAAGTTTGACGTAAGAATGAGTTATCATCAGTCAAATGCTTTTCTCCAAGATCTTTCAAATTCTTTTCATAGTTGGCTCAACCTCTTCGCTTTTGATTCTTCCGGTGTGCCTCAATAATTCTTGGTGGTGTTTCTCGTTGTCATTCTCATCATTTGAAGACCGAAGAAGAGTTTCTCTTTAATCTTGCTCTATTCTCTTCAAGATTCATGGTGCTAGCTTGTTGCCATCCTCTCATAATTGTTTTCGATTGTGAGAATCTTTTTCACCCATCAGGAGATATTCAAGAGTCTTCTCAGTTTGTCATCCGGAGTCCATCAATTCAGATTTATTCATTCTCAGCTGTCAGTTATCATTCTCCTATCTTGTCGGTGCATCAATCGAATATCCTCTAATCAGTTCTTGATCTCTTTGTTCTCATGTATCTAGTTTGTCTCAAGCACCTTCGTTCATTTGCTAATTCTTACCGGTGATGCACCCCTACTTTGATCATTTTCAATTCTTACGGTGGTTCGTTCAAGAGTTCTCTTCCTTCGTTATTATATAGATTCATTCGTTCTTCCCAAATCCTACCGGCGGATCGTTGAAGACCTTCCCAAGTTGAGCAATATCTCTCTTCAATCCTTTTTCAACGAGAATAAGTAGTATGCCTAATCCGTTGCTTGTCATCAATCTAAATCGGTGAAGGATACGCATAACATAATTATTGTTCTTGTTTCATCCAAGTGATTGATTCATTCTTCCGGAGTTCGTAATGGTATCAATTTCTCAGTTCTAAGTTTTTCATCTCTTCTTTCCGCCGTTTGTTCATCATATCACATTCTCGGTCCGAGATGCTTCATCTTTTCTTTCCGGAGTTCAAAGTTTTCTCGGTTATATCATTTCAAAGCTTCATCTTATCACTGCAAGGCTTCACCTTGTGTTTTCAACTTCTCTTTCTTTTATCATCCTTTTCTTACCGGAGTTCTTCATGGAGGCTCTACATGATGCTTCGTCAAGGATTCTTTTCATTCTTCAATTGTTCATCAAGATTTTTCTCGAAGTTAAGATCCGTCAAGCCATACTTCAAAATAAACATGGTGCTCTACACATGTCTTGTTTTGAGGAGTTCAAGCATTCTTCATCTTGCATTCCAAAGTGCAATTCTTTCTACCTTATCTTCTGAGGTGGTGTTAGGTCATTCTTGATAATTTCCCTTCTCGTTTCATGATTCACAAGTTTTCAAGAGTGACATATTTAAATCCATCATTTTCTCTTTGTTCAAGAGATCTTTTCAACCGTCAATCACTTCATTGGAGTTATCTTGGTATAGATTTCACCTAAAGCCATCCGTAAGGAATGTTGCTATTTTGGTGCTTATTAATGACCCAAGTTATCTCTTTTCCATCTTGATGGAACAAGCTTTCATCTCTTCGTTAATCTCAAGCAAGCAATTGTTTCCGTTAGTGGCCGGTTGTCACCTCATAATGTTGAGATGTTTCCATAAGCCCACTACAAGCTTATTCATTTTGTTGTTGGTTTTTCCCCAACAACCCCATTGTAATCTTCTTGGAAGAGTGCTTTCCAAGCTCAATTGTGGCAGAAGTTGCCATTCCCCCCTCCACTCTGTTATTCCAATGACCTATCTTCTATTCTTTCTTCCGGAGGCATGGTGATGTGGCTCTTTTCACTCATCATCTCGATTGTGAGGATCGTGTTCTTTTCGTGCTTATCCATTTAACCGGAGTGTTCTGTTCTCATTCAAGTTCTTTCATCTTATCAAGTTTTGCCTCTCTTTTCAACCTTAGTGCTGTCTGAAATCCTTCTTACCCATTGTGCCATTCTTTCAATAGTTCCGGAGGCAGTGTGTTGTTGATTTCATCAAGTATCATCCCATCTTCTCAAGTTCATGTTCTATTCCTTCCATGTTTAACCAGAGTGCTGTCCGAATTCTTTCCCTCTCATCTTGTTTTAACCAGAGTGGTTTCGAATTCTATCTTGTCCATTAAACTCTTGATTCATGCCTTCGCAACCTTCAAGTTCTCGTAATGTTCCTTGTTCCTCTTTTCTAACGGATTGTTTGCAATCTCGTTCATCTCTGTTGTAGTCTTTCTTTTAAATTGCTCAACCTCTCAAGGTTCGTGGTTTCACTCGTTCGTCAAAGAAGCAACTTAGTTTTACCTCTCCTCTTCCTCTTCTTTTTCCCTCCGGTGCCATCCTAGATCTCGGGACGAGATCCTCTCGTAGTGGTGGAGTGTTGTAACGCCCCGGATACAACTTTCCATATTCGTAACTCCAACTCTTGCCTTTTCCGGAGATGCGATATGATATTTCCTTTGTGGTTGGGTTTTGTCTTTTGTTTTGCATGTTGTACATGTCATGCATTTCATCATCGCATCATTTGCATTGCATCAGCACTCGTTGCTGACATTGTTTTTAAAACTTGCATCCGTTCGTAGTTGCCGCTTCACCCTCGCCTCCGTTGTCGTCTCTCAGACCAACCGTTCTTTTGTTGTCCGACTGTTTGGCCCTTTCTGCACAGTGCACTGAGCCCCTAGCGCGCGTCCGAAAGTTGTCCCAAACCCGACCCGGGCTGTCGTCGCCGTCATGTCCGGATCATCCCCAAACGTCTTCAAAATATCACCATTTTATTATTTGGACTCCCCAACATATTTACCTCAACCGTTTGATTTTAATCCGAGGGTCCGACTAGCCCTTGTCAAAAATCCTTGCTATATATTCGGTCTAACCCTAGTTTTTAGGACCCTGTCCCATCCATTCCATCCGCAGCGCCGCCATCTCCCTCGGGATCCATCCCGGTCTACTAGCTCCTCTCCTCGTTTTCCCCACCGGACCAATCCATCCCAGCCATCCCGATCCCCACCAAGATCCTCCTCGCCACCGCTCGCAGCCTCCCCTCCTTGCTACTGTGGCCGAAAGCAGCCCTTCGGGCACAGCCCCCGCTCCGTCTGGATCGAGACCACCGACGAGTCTCCCCACACCCGCGGCTCCTCTGTCTCACCGTCGTCTTCGCGTGCCACGCCAGAGTTCCTCCTCGCCGGAGACCTGCGCCGCTCCACCTCGTATCCAACTCCGGTCACGGCTCCAACCCGCTCACTGCTTCTCCTTCCCTTCTTATTCTCCCGTTCCCTCTGGTTCCCTCTCTCACCTGCTCTCTGTCTTCTCCAGGAAGCCCACAAGCCGCTCCACCCCGACGCCATGAGCATCCCCTTCTTCCAAGTCAGCCGCCGCCAAGCTGTCGTGGCTGCGCCGTCGCCCTTTGCCTTCACTGCCGCGGCCCGCGCCATCCTCGGCGAGCAAGCCGCCAGCAGCTCCGCAGCCGTCCTCGTCCACGCGCACGAGTCATCGAGTGTGGACGCCCGCCCTGCAAGAGCTTCGTCCGCTCCTCTACCTCGCCACCGTCGCCCTCTGCTTCACGCTGCATCCCGCGCCTCGATCTTCCCCAAGACCGGCCAGATCCATCTTCCCGCGCCCGGATCCGCCCGTTCCGGCCAATTCCCCCCGACCCCGTCACCAGAACCTTCCCTGGCGCCGTCTTCTGCATCGCCACGACCCTGCTGCTGCTTCTGTTCTTCGTTCTTCAGTAACGAGCAACAGCAGCTCGCTCGGTAGAGCCGCACATGGACCGCGACCCCAAGGCCCAGCGACCTCATGCCTCCCCTGCTCGTGGTCCTCTGCTTCCCCGCCGGCCTGTTGGCCCAATGTGAGCATAGCACAGCCCCTCTCCTGTGCACTATTGGCCCTGCCAGATTCGGCCCATGCATGTTTTTTTCCGTTCTGCGATTTTAGCTATTAACCAGTGATTTACCTATTTTACAGAAAAACCCTCTTTGTGCATGCATTTAATAACTCACAAACGGTGCATCATATGTAAAAACTTAATACATGAAAAATGCTTAAAATTGTGTCTAGTTTAATAATTTGCCACTTTCATCCATGTTTGAAATGTTTAACTTACTGTTTGCATTAATTTGCTTAAATGCCATGTTAAAATGGTTTAATTCATAACTAAATAACCGTAACTCCGATTTTAATAAACTTTATATGTAAATGGGGTAGAATTTTGCCTAGTTTAACATGGTGCACTCATCTTGCATGTTTAACAACTTTAAAATTGTGTTTAGGGCAGAACAGTACCAAATCCAAAATATGCACATGAGGATTTCCGGAATTGTTGTTTGTTATTTCCGGCCTCATTTAAATTGCCTAAAATGTGTAGTTTACTTATTCTTCACCCCTTGCCATGTTTAATAACAACTTGTAATATTGTTGTGTTCCTAAACGACAGAGAACTAAATAATTGATGTGGTGTTTTGTCAATATGCAACTCATTGCATATTGAGCTCCACTTAACTTGTAGTATTGTTTGTTGCACTTTGCCATGCCATGCCTCATTAAACCAGACATGCATCATACTTGATTGTGCTTCATGACATGTTTATGCTTGTGTGTTTACCATGTTGCTTGCTTCTTTCCGGGTTGCTTCTCTCGTTAGCTTCGGTTTTGTTCCGGAGTTGTGAGGATTCGTTCGACTACGACCGTTTGTCTTCTTCTTGGACTCGTTCTTCTTCTTTGCGGGATCTCAGGCAAGATGATCATACCCTCGAAATCACTACTATCTTTGCTATGCTAGTTTGCTCGCTCTTTTGCTATGCCAATGCTACGATGCCTACCATTTGCTTGTCAGCCTCCCAAATTGCCATGTCAAGCCCCTAACCCACCTTGTCCTAGCAAACCGTTGATTGGCTATGTTACCGCTTTGCTCAGCCCCTCTTATAGCGTTGTTAGTTGCAGGTGAAGATTGAAGTTTGTTCCTTGTTGGAACATGGAGATGTTGTTCCTTGTTGGAACATGTTTACTTGTTGGGATATCACAATATATCTTATTTAATTAATGCATCTATATACTTGGTAAAGGGTGGAAGGCTCGGCCTTATGCAGTGTTTTGTTCCACTCTTGCCGCCCTAGTTTCCGTCATATCGGTGTTATGTTCCCGGATTTTGCGTCCCTTACTGGCGGTTGGGCTATAATGGGAACCCCTTGACAGTTCGCCTTAAGTAAAGCTCCTCCAAGCAATGCCCAACATTGGTTTTACCATTTGCACTAACAACCTACCACCTTCCCTTGGGTTCTGCAGACTCAAGGGTCATCTTTATTCTAACCCCGGGCGGTGCTCCTCGAGTGTTGGTCGAACCGAGCTACTGTGGGCCACCTCGGGAAACTTGAGGGTTGGGTTTACTCGTAGCTAGACTCATCCGAGTGTGCCACGAGAAAGAGATATGTGCAGCTCCTATCGGGATTTGTCGGCACATTCGAGGCGGTGTTCTTTGGTTTAGTTTTACCCTGTCGAAATGTCTTGTTGTACCGGGATACCGAGTCTGATCGGAGTGTCTCGGGTGGAGGTCTATTCCTCCGTTGACCGTGAGAGCTTGTCATGGGCTAAGTTGGGACACCCCTGCAGGGATTTGAACTTTCGAAAGCCGTGCCCACGGTTATGGGCAGATGGGAATTTGTTAACGTCCGGTTGCGAGAAAACCGAAGTTGACCTTAATTAAAATACATCAACGCGTGTGTAACCGTGATGGTCTCTTCTCGTGAGTCCGGGAAGTGAACTGATGTTGGAGTTATGTTTGGCGTAAGTAGTTTGGGATCACTTCTTGATCGCTACTAGCTTCACGACCGTGCCTTGCTTCTCTTCTCGCTCTCTTTTGCGATTGTAGCCACCATATGTGCTAGCCGCTTGCTGCAGCTCCACCTCATGCCTCCACCCTTCCTATAAGCTTAAATAGTCTTGATCTCGCGGGTGCGAGATTGCTGAGTCCTCGTGACTCACCGGATACTTCAAAACCAGTTTGCGGTGCCTATGTTATCGAAAGCGGTGACACAACCAAGCTCAAGGAGGAGCTCGATGAAGATCTTGCCCTTTGTGTTGTTTCGTTCTAGTTGATCGATAGTGGAGCCCGGTTGGGGTCGATCGGGGACCTTTGTGCATTTGGGGTTCTTCTTTTATTTTGGTTCCGTAGTCGGACCTTGATTGTATCTGGATGATGTAATGCTTTATTCATGTAATTGTGTGAAGTGGCGATTGTAAGCCAACTATGTATCTCTTTCCCTTATGTATTACATGGGTTGTGTGAAGATTACCTCACTTGCGACATTGCGTTCAATGCGGTTATGCCTCTAAGTCATGCTTCGACACGTGGGAGATATAGCTGCATCGAGGGTGTTACAACTTCCTCCTGAAGTTGCTCAACTGCTGACTGAATCTCAGTTACTTTGACATCAAGATCGTAGAATTTCTGCTCAATGATCCTCTCCAAGCACTCTTGGTTTTGAGTCAGGGTGGCCAAGCCCTTCTCAATCCTCAAGTTGGATTGATCAGATATCCAAGCTGATCTTGCTTGGTCTTCAAGAACACTTGAGATGCCTCTTCAATAGTTGGCATCCTTGCAGCTTTCTCTACCCTTGCCTTCTCTCTCTTCTCATGTGCTTGCACAGATGTGGGGTCTTCCTCATTCATCACAACAGTGTTATCTTCAAAATCAGGATGCAGAGGAAGGTGCTCCTTGTCCAACAAGTATGTTCATGTGCCCATCTTGGAGTTGATGAGCTCCTGAATGTGTGGAGCATACCCACAGCTTCTCTTCTGGTCAGCAGTTGTCCTCTTGATTGTTTCCACAATCAGACTTATCACTTTGAACTTCTGAGGCACATCAAACAAGTGTAGCAAATTGATAGCATGTCCTCTGATCATCTTGTGATCTCCAGACTTGGGTAGCAATGTGTGCCTAAGGATTCAGTTGATGGTAGGTAGACCAGACAACAAGAAGTGTATTGATCCAAGCTTGTGAGTCTACAAAGCTTTATCTGGGATCTCCTTGTACATGTTGGCCATTGTGTTGTGGTCTTTCTTCTTGGTGGCATACACATCCAAGTCATCTTCATGTTCTCCAGGGGCATTTATCAGCTTGGCCCATTCTTCAACTGTGGATTGGTACCTAGTACCCTCAGACATCCATATAATCCTCCCATCTGGATAGAAATGGGCTGTGGAATAGAATTGCATGATCAGCTCATCATTCCACTTGGTGAGCTTCTGTCCAACAAATGTATGTACTCACAAGCCTTGAAGCTGTCATAGACTCCTGGATAGTGATCTTCATTTTCTTTGATGTATTCCCAGTCTACCCATCTCATGTCACATACTATGGGCTTCTTGTCAAGCAGAATAGTCTCATAGAAATCTTGTTGTTCCTTCGTGTGGAGCCTGTAATCAACTGTTGTTCTCGTCCTAACAGCATACGGATTAGACTGTCTCCGCTGTCTTAGTCCTGCATCCTTCCTGATCCTCATATCTTCTGCAATAGGATGTGCATCATTATGGTCAGGGATCTTTGGCTTCAACTTGCTCAAGACAAGAGAATCATCTTCTCTTCTACTGCTGCTTCAGGCACTGGGGCGTTGTTCTTTTCCTCAGCTGGAATGCTCCTGGTGTTCCTCTTGGGTTTGGGGGGCTTCTGAGTTTGAGCTTTCGGAGCAGACTTAGGCTTTGATGGAGCATCCCCGATCTGATTGCATCTCCAATAAGCTTCTGAGCTTTGGGTGCTGGTGTAGCATCCTCTTCCTCTTCCTCTTCTTCAGATGAGTGTTTTTCAAATTCAGCCATGGGGTCAACTTTCTTGCACCATCTTCCCCTTTTCCTCTCTTTCTTTTCCTTTTCCTTTGCAGCATCATCTCCTCCTGTTGACTTGGAAGTGTCAAGAGTGGAGGCTCTGGCCTTTGACATAGGAATTCTCCTTGTTGGTGCCTTCTTATTCAGCCCTGGCTTAACTGCAGCAGCTGTGCCATACTCCTTTTTCAGCACCTTTTTCCTTGAAGTGGCCTCATCCTCAACAGCCACATAATCCTCATCCTCAGAATCTGAGGTTCTCCTCTTTCTGGATCTGGTTGCTGCCTTTGGCAAGTTGCTTGGGGTGCTCCTACTTCCATCATCAGAAGTGCTGGAGGGATCTGAGCCCTCACTCATCTACACCTGTTCCTCAGACTTGTTCTGGCTGTCACTTTGATCAGACATCTTGCAGGCAAACTGTCAGCAGACCCTGTGAATAGGTTGTAGATGAGGTAGAGTAGATGAGCATCACAAAGTACAAAGTTTTTGCAAAACAGATGACTTAAAAACCTAGTTTTAGTTCTTCACAGAAAGCATTTCGGATCTACCGATTTGTAAACTAGGTGATATCGCAGCACCTTTTGGAACCTAAACTAGTGAACTCGGTTAGACAGAGTCACAGTTCGGTGGCACCGAGACTGCTAGGGTTTCACAAAGAATCGAACTCGGTCATATTTGCAATTTTCGGTTAGACCGAAAATGCATGTGCAATGGCCTAAGCCAAATCAGTGAGACCGATTTCTACAACTCGGTCAGTCCGAGATGAGTTCGGCGGAGACCTAACCCTAAATTTTCAAATCAAATCTAATCTACGGGATGCTTTCACTGGACAGAATGATTTCATACATGGAAAGAATCATGGCAAAGCAATGTGCTATGAATCAGAGTTAAGGAATAGCACAAAAATCAAGTTCATACCCTACTTCGGCGCTGAACTTGCTATGGCGGCAACGGCGGGGCAGATTGCCGTTGACGGCGGCGGAGACCAGTGGTGGGAGGTCGCTGGCGACGAGAGGACGATGCGGAGACCCGAGGAGGCAGAGCAGGTCACGCACGGGTGAAGGGTTTTGGAAAATTTTCCAAAATTTGACCCGTCAGTATATATAACCTGACCCTATCGGTGTGACCGAGTGGAACAACTTGGTGGCGCCGAGATGCAACTGTGAGCAGTTACTGCAACTCAGTGTGACCGAAAAGTTCTAATCGGTTGCACCGAGATTGAAAACATAGATCATCTTAGTGATCTCGGTATGACCAAAAAGGGTGAATCGGTCAGACCGAATGCACAAAGAGGTTTTGGAAGTTTAAGTCTATGACGAATCGGGAACTTCGAGTGCTCCTCACACAGAGTGGTTCGAATCTGACTTGGTCAAACTTTGTGATGTAGCATGAATAGAGTTTGAGACGAGGAAAGCGTAGATAGTAGAGGGAGTTCTTAGGCATGCTTGTCCATCCATTTGGCAAAAGAGAAAGATCCAAACAATCAAAGCAACAAATGGATGTCCTCGAATGAGTAAAATATGCATCCAACATGCTCACACAATAAGTTGACAAATGAAATATGTGACAAAGCATGCACAAACACTCTATCATCTATCAAGCAATTTGGTGATGACTAGGTCATCTATATATGAGTATATTGACTTAGGAGCCAAATGAGAACATTTGATCATAGGTCATACTCATCATTTAAGCATAAGTGGGGTTACCACTTTTACATAAAGCATTGTTGTGCTCACACCATTAGAGTTGCTTTAGCTCAATTGATTAGAGTAAAGCTCCACCTAGATGTGATATCCCCCCTAAGAGGGATGAACTAACCTTGGGTTTTGTCGATGATGACTTCATGTAGGTGTTGAAGATGTTGGTGCTCATTGTTGATGTAGATCATTCATAGCAATCCTTTGGAGTGAGTTGCACTTTCAATACCTACACGGGTTAGTCCCACAAGGAACAAATAAGGATATCCATAGACATAGAGTGATGTTCACACAAGATGATGCCCATGAACGCATTACCTTGTCCCTTGTCTTACCAACAAGAGGGTTTGTGACTCCTTGAACTAGTGCAAGATATGGAAGTTGTTTGCACTTGTCATTGCCAAAATGATAAGAGTGAAGTATGTTGGCGGAGTCACCCTCAAGAACTCTCTAGTTATTCTTCTTCGGGATCCACACCATCTTGATGGGAATCCTTGGAGTTGTAGTCGTACTTGATGAGGTAGAGCTTGATGTAGTCTTGGGAACCCACTTGACCAAGGCCTTAGGAGCTTCTTCAAATGCATCAATCTCCTCTTGAAGCTTGTCCTTGACTTTTAGCTTGTAATCTTGTGGTGGAATATCATTTTGAGCTGTGTTCCTTGGAAAGAAGTAGGATCATACATCTCTTATTGAGGAACAAACTTCGTCTTGGGGTATTGATCTTCTTCCCACTCAACTCCATTGGCATTGAACTTTCATTCAAAACCAACACCTTGATTCTTCCGGTGTCTTCCTTGCTTGCGTACAATTTCCTCAAATTGCTTACTCTCGGCAAGACTCTTGTAAACACCTTTCTCTATAATTCCCTTCAATAAGCTATTTTCTTGCTCAAGTGTAACTAGGATAAGAGAATCATTGGTGGAATCAAGAGAGCTACTAGAAGCAACAATATTGGATTTAGCATGATTGTTGTTACTACTAGAGGAAGAATCTTTCTTGTTCTTATTGCTAGATTTAACTTGTGGCATGTAAGTAGACAAGAGTAAATTCTTGGCAATGTAAGAAGAACTTTTCTTGCGAATATCATCATTGATTGCTTTTAACAACTCATGCTCTTGCTCAAGGTTGAGGTTTTCAAAGCGTAGCTTCTCATGAGTCTCTAAAAGTTCTCGATAATCTTCCAAGGTAGTTTCATGAGCTAACTTAAGAGTGTTTAGTTCTTTAGTTAGACGCTCAATATCCTTCTTATCATCGTCATTCGTTTTATCTTGATTATCATGATTAATAGCAAGTTCATCATAGTTTTCATAACTAGAGTTGTCAACAAGTAAATCATCATCTCCTAGCAAATCATCTTCATCACTATTGAAATCCACATACTCGGGGTGTGTTACCTTTGGACCTTTGGCCATGAAGCATCTCCCAATTCCTTCATTTGGTGAGTCAAATATGTCGTAGGAGTTGGTTGTCACAAGTGCTAGTCCGGCAACACCTTCCTCTTGAGTATATTCGGAGTCGGAGTGATAACTTCTTTCAGAGTGATGGTCAGAGTCGGAGCCGGATACCCATTCACCAACATGAGCTTGATGTCTTCATTTTGTGTAGCTCCTAGATGACTTGTCCTTCCTCTCCTAATCCTTGCTTCTCCGAGAGGGTCTTCGTTCATAACGATCATCTCTACTCCTCTCTCTTGATGGTGATTCTTGTCTCCTACTTCTTCTCTTGGGAGAATCTTCTATTCTTTTGTAGGGAGCCGTACACTCATTGGAATAGTGTCCGGGTCTTCCACAATTGTGGCAATTACGCTCATGACTAGAAGATCTTTTGTTATTGTAGGACCTTGACTTGGAACTTCTTTCCTTGCTTCTACTCTTGTAGAACTTGTTGAAGTTCTTCACCATTAGGCTCAATTCTTTATTGAAGGTTTGTTTCTCACTTGATGATGTGGGGGCATCACATGAGGCTTTGTAAGCACCACTTGACTTGTTGTGAAGCTCTTCCTTATCCTTAAGTGACATCTCATGAGCAACAATTCTTCCAATGACTTCCGTTGGCTTGAGATCTTTGTAGTTGGGCATCATTTGGATTAATGTGCACACGGTATCATATTTTCCATCCAAGGCTCTTAGGATCTTCTTGATGATGAATCTATCGATCATCTCTTCACTTCCTAAGCCGGCAATCTCATTTGTGATGAGAGCAAGCCTAGAGTACATGCAGCGACACCTTCACCATCCTTCATTTTGAACTTGTCAAGTTGACTTTGAAAATTTGGATTCCTTGACGGAGTCGGTACCTTCGTGCATATCAATCAAAGTATCACAAATTTCCTTTGCATTCTCAAGACAGCTAATTTTATTGAATTCTTCGGGACACAATCCGTTGAAGAGAATATCACAAGCTTGACCATTGTATTGCAGCATCTTCAACTCTTCTGATGTAGCTTCACGGTTCGGTTCTCTCCCATCAAAGAATTCACTTTCCAAGCCAATACACACGATAGCCCAAACGGCGGGGTTATGTCCAAGAATATGCATTTTCATCTTATGCATCCAACTAGCAAAATTAGTACCATCAAAGTAAGGACCTCTACGGTGGTAATTTCCCTCGCTAGACGCCATACTCTCCTAGGTTGTGAAACCAAGGCTATGATCACCAAAAGCTATGAAAATCAAAGCAAATGTAGACCAAAGCTCTGATACCACTTGTAGGACCGAAAGTATGTCTAGAGGGGGTGATTAGACTACTTGACCAAATAAAATCTAGCCTTTTCCCAATTTTAATTCTTGGCAAATTTTAGCAACTTAGCACAAGTCAAGCAATCAACCTACACATGCAATTCTAAGAGTATAGCAGCGAAAAGTAAAACAATTGCATATGAAGGTAAAGGGAGGAGTTTGGAGGGAGCAAACGCAATGTAGACACAAAGATTTTTTTATCCGTGGTTCCGATAGGTGGTGCTATCGTACATCCATGTTGATGGAGACTTCAACCCATGAAGGGTAACGGTTGCGCGAGTCCACGGAGGGCTCCACCCACGAAGGGTCCACAAAGAAGCAGCCTTGTCTATCCCACCATGGTCGTCGCCCACGAAGGACTTACCTCACTAGGGTAGATCTTCACGAAGTAGGCGATCTCCTTGCCCGTAAAAACTCCTTGGTTCAACTCCACAATCTTGATGGAGGCTCCCAAGTGACACCTAACCAATCTAGGAGACACCACTCTCCAAGAGGTAATAGATGGTGTGTTGATGATGAACTCCTTGCTCTTGTGCTTCAAATGATAGTCTCCCCAACACTCAACTCTCTCTCATAGGATTGGATTTGGTAGAAAGATGATTTGAGTGGAAAGCAACTTGGGGAAGGCTAGAGATCAAGATTTATGTGGTTGGAATGGAATATCTTGACCTCAACACAAGTGTAGGTGGTTCTCTCTCAGAAAATGTATGTTGGAAGTGTAGGCATGTTCTGATGGCTCTCTCCACGAATGAAGAGTGGGTGGAGTGGTATTTATAGCCTCCACACAAAATCTAACCGTTACACACAATTTACCAAACTCGGTGGGACCGATTCAGAGAACTCGGTGGGACCGATTTGGATCATAATGTGACCGTTAGGATTTTCGGTGGGACAGACATGTCAGCTCGATGGGACCGATATCATTAGGGTTAGGGCATAACGTTATCTCGGTGAGACCGATTACACAGACTTGGTGGGACCGATTTTGGTAATAAGCTAACTAGAGAGTTGGTCAGGCAAACTCGGTGGGACCGAGCCGCTCATCTCGGTAGGACCAAAACGTTACGAAAGGGAAACAGATAGTTTGCATTGCAATCTTGGTGGGACCGATCGCTCATCTCGGTTGGAGCGAAACGTTACGAAGGGAAACAGAGAGATTACAATCGCCCGATCTGGCGGCCTCGCGCCATGCGGCGGCCAATCATAGCCGTTGTGCCGCCCGCCGTCGTCGGCTTCATCTCGGACTCCGCCGCCACCCCATTTCCACCGAGCGGCGTCCCCGACCTCGCGTGCGATCGGATTGATCACCCGCCTGCCGCCGCGATCCGCCTCATCTACGCCCTGCGACCGACCTGGACCATCGGTTGAGCGCGCCACCGCAGGTCCCGTGAAGATCGTCCCCGATTTCAGCGCGTCCCTCCACTGATCGAGCAACGGGCTGCCGCTGTGTCGCCCCGTTGGGCCGCAGTGCCGCCGCCCCGTGGTTTTTCTCCCGGCTGCACCGACCCACGTCACCGCTGCGTCGCCCCTTCAGGCCGTAGTGCCGCGGCCCGCGATCCACCGCCGCCCCGAGGCCGTCCGCTCCTGGTCGTCCCCGTGCCGCACCCACCCTCGCGCTGCCGCTGCGTCGCCTCGTCGGGCCGTAGAGAGCGTGGCACGCGGTCCACGCAGCCGCCCCGAGCTGCCCCAGCGGTTCCACCGACCCGCACTCCTCGCCGCGCTGCCACTTTGGGCTATCGCGCGCGCGGCTGCGGTCTCCGCCGTCGGCCCGACCTACCCGCCGTCGCCGCGTCGCCCCTTCGGGCCATAGCGCCGCCGCCCGCGGTACACTCCGTTGTCACCGCGTGTCGACCTCCCGTGGTATGCGCCGCGCCGTCTCCCTTGGCGTGGGAACACCACTGTCCGCGCCGGTCTTCGTCACGTTGTCAGGGTTTTCCGCCTACTTCGAGCACCGCCGCCGCGCTCCTAATCAAGTCGCCGCCGCCGCCGTCAGGCCGCCGCCGCCGCTTTTCTTTGGCCGCCGCCACCGCTACCCCATAGCCACCACAGCCTCCCGTCCACCTCCTTCGTCTTCATCCAGCACCAGCCCGTCGTCAGCGTCGCCGTCATCTACCCCGACCACTTCGTCTACTCCGACCACCGTTGGTGACATTTGTGATATCCTGGCTTATTAGGGATAATAGACTACTCATATCAATAAGGAATTCCTTCTTTTCCGGGAGCCCATTCGGACAGAACTCCAAAGTTAAGCGTGCTCAGCTTGGAGTAGTCTCAGATGGGTGACCGACCGAAGTTGCTCCGGGTGCGCATGAGTGAGGACAAAGTGCGCGAAAAGACTAGTATTGATCTGTGGGGCGATCTAGATCCGCCAGAGTAATGCTGACCACCGGCGGTGTGTAAAGGCGTTAAGTTGGTATCGAGCCGACCCTCGCGTTTACGGATGGTTGCGGACAGAGTCTTGTGTCATGTTGTTCATAGCGTTTGTGACCCGTCGTGGCACGGCATGGCACATGTACCGGGCTGGATGCCATGAGCGGTTGTGCCAAGAGGGAGCGTTCTGTGGCCCGACGAGGACGTCGGTTCCTCCGAGTGTGGGTGTATGTGATATCACGGCTTATTAGGGATAATAGACTACTCATATCAATAAGGAATTCCTTCTTTTCCGGAGCCCATTGGACGAGAACTCCAAAGTTAAGCGTGCTCAGCTTGGAGTAGTCTCGGGATGGGTGACCGGCCGAAGTTGCTCCCGGGTGCGCATGAGTGAGGACAAAGTGCGCAGAAAAGACTAGTATTGATCTGTGGGGCCAGTCTAGATCCCGCCAGGAGTAACGACCACCGGCAGGTGTGTCCGGGGCGTTACAACATTGGCCCTGCGCCGATGGATGCCGCAACCTTCGTCGAGTTCTTCTCTGTTGGCCCTCCGACTTCTTCGACAGGCGCATAGCTCGTGCAGAGTCCCTCGCTCACGCATGCCGGTCTTTGGCAACACCGATGCGTGCCTTCATCCATGATGTGTCCCCGGGCCTGGAAAGCCTGGTGCGACGCTTGGTCAACTTCGTCTTTGTCCGTCTACACATGCCCGATGCTGGCAACACCGGTGCGTGCCTTTGTCTACGATGTGTTCCTGGGCTTGGCAAACCCGCCGCGACGCATCGTCAACAACATCATCATTCTGGCGTACCCCTACTTCGACACCACTGCGCCCATGCTAACTCGGTGCCCCCTTGCGCCCGCGGCTCCACGGCGACTTCCTCGACACCAGCCACCCTGACTCGACATCGACCACGGCATTCTTCGCATGTCTACCTCGACCACGGCTCCACCACCCACGCTCTCGACTACATCGACAAACGGCACAAAGGGCTACCGTCTTGCTCGAGAAACCTCGTCGGTTTCCACTTCGGCCACTACTTTCGCGATGCATCGACCATTACAACTGTGGGGGGTGTCCGTCGGCTTGCCTTCGGAATCTTATCCAGTCTCATCCTCTGCGTCGCTACCATTGTGACTGTGGGGGGATGTTGAGTATAATGTTTATTTAGGAAACATAGGATAGCGTAGGATTTGTTCCTGCCTTGACTTGTACTCCAAGATGACCATGTACTCCTATATATATGCCCATGAGGCTCTAGCAATACATTGAACGAACTATTCCACCAAATCCCTCTCTCCCTTCTAACAAGTTTAAATGGGCGTGATACCCCAGAAATTGCAGTCCACTATTATTGCTTGTTTCCTCTAGAGCATATGGACAGAGCACAATATAAATGTGTTTGATGACCACAAGTTAACAACCAGACAAATCCAAGGTGGCGTCTAATCTTCGTGTTTGGGCTTATCATTCTAAGGATGCCCAAAAGCCGCACTGCAACAACAAGTGTAAATTCTACTCTGATGCCTAATTCAGGCTTTTCTCCATTGTCCACAAATATAACATTTCAATAGTCCGCATAAGCCCTGAACCTTCTGCACTCCTTAATTTAATGTTGAGGTGAGCAAAATGCATGTTGTAGTTTCCCTAAAGAAAGTTTGAATGGGAGTGACTGATGTTACAGTCACATTAGTAGAAGTAATAGATGAATCTAGATTGTTATCCTTGAGATCAATATTGTTCATATAAATAAATCTATAAACCGTGATACTTACGAACAGTACCTCTGTAGTCTATGCGAGAGCCTGAGTGCAACTTCATGTTAGCAGTCGATGAGAGTAGCATGTACTTATTGCAGTGCTAGTCTGCTCGAGATGAAACTGCTCCTATTAGCATGTATTATTGTAGTGCTCGCTCCCTGCCATTTGCATGCTCAGACGACCACCAGTAGGGTTGCCCTGAACTGGCTGGTGTTGAGCATAACACCTCACGTGATGTCCAATTTGGACCTGAAAGTAGAGCAGCTGCACAATTTTTAGTGTGGCGGTGTTCCTGACGATGATCGAGTGACTGTAGCAGAATGATAAGTGTGCACTTGACGGTGAAACATTCGACCTCCACCTTCTCTGCGACAGTGAAGAACTTGTTGATCTCTGCCGCCGCTGGCATCCTTTGATGTTGCCTTCAGGTCTAAATGGAATGACGTAGCGGTCGTATACCCATGAGGCTCAAGCAATACATTGAACAAACTATCGCGCCGCGCTGCCACTTTGGGCTATCGCGCCGTGGCACGCGGTCTCCGCCGTCGGCCCGACCTGCCCGCCGTCGCCGCGTCGCCCCTTCGGGCCGTAGCGCCGCCGCCTGCGGTACACTCCGCTTTCACCGCGTGTCGATCTCCCGTGGTATGCGCCACGCTGTCTCCCTTGGCGCGGGAACGCCACTGTCCGCGCCGGTCTTCGTCACGTTGTGAGGGTTTTCCGCCTACTTCGAGCACCACCGCCACGCTCCTAATCAAGTCGCCGCCGCCGCCGTCAGGCCGCCGCCGCCGCTTTTCTTTGGCCGCCGCCACCACTACCCCATAGCCGCCGCAGCCTCCCGTCCACCTCCTTCGTCTTCATCCAGCACCAGCCCGTCGTCAGCGTCGCCGTCATCTACCCAGACGACTTCGTCTACTCCGACCACCGTTGGTGACATTGGCCCCGCGCCGATGGATGCCGCAACCTTCGTCGAGTTCTTCTCTGCTGGCCCTCCAACTTCTTCGACATGGCATACAGCTCGTGCAGGTCCCTCGTCTACGCATGCCCGGTGCTGGCAACACCGATGCGTGCCTTCATCCACGATGTGTCCCCGGGCCTGGCAAGCCTGGTGCGACGCTTCATCAACATCGTCTTTGTCCGTCTACACATGCCCGATGCTGGCAACACCGGTGCGTGCCTTTGTACGATGTGTTCCTGGGCTTGGCAAACCCGCCGCGACGCATCGTCAACAACATCATCTTTCTGGCGCACCCCTACGTCGACACCACTGCGCCCATGCTAACTCGGTGCCCCTTTGCGCCCGCGGCTCCACGACGACTTCCTCGACACCAGCCACCCTGACTCGACATCGACCACGGCATTCTTTGCATGGCTACCTCGACCACGGCTCCACCACCCACGCTCTCGACTACATCGACAAACGGCACAAAGGGCTACCGTCTTGCTTGAGAAACCTCGTCGGTTTCCACTCCGACCACTACTTTCGCGATGCATCGACCATTACGACTATGGGGGGTGTCCGTCGGCTTGCCTTCGGAATCTTCTCCAGTCTCATCCTCTGCGTCGCTACCGTTGTGACTGCGGGAGGATGTTGAGTATAATGTTTATTTAGAAAACATAGGATAGCGTAGGATTTGTTCCTGCCTTGACTTGTACTCCAAGATGACCATGTACTCCTATATATATGCCCATGAGGCTCAAGCAATACATTGAACGAACTATTCCACCAAATCCCTCTCTCCCTTCTAACAAGTTTAAATGGGCGTGATACCCCAGAAATTGCAGTCCACTATTATTGCTTGTTTCCTCTAGAGCATATGGACAGAGCACAATATAAATGTGTTTGATGACCACAAGTTAACAACCAGACAAATCCAAGGTGGCGTCTAATCTTCGTGTTTAGGCTTATCATTCTAAGGATGCCCAAAAGCCGCACTGCAACAACGAGTGTAAATTCTACTCTGATGCCTAATTCAGGCTTTTCTCCATTGTCCACAAATATAACATTTCAATAGTCCGCATAAGCCCTGAACCTTCTGCACTCCTTAATTTAATGTTGAGGTGAGCAAAATGCATGTTGTAGTTTCCCTAAAGAAAGTTTTTATGGGAGTGACTGATGTTACAGTCACATTAGCAGAAGTAATAGATGAATCTAGATTGTTATCCTTGAGATCAATATTGTTCATATAAATAAATCTATAAACCGTGATACTTACGGACAGTACCTCTGTAGTCTATGCGAGAGCCTGAGTGCAACTTCATGTTAGCAGTCGCTGAGAGTAGCATGTACTTATTGCAGTGCTAGTCTGCTCGGGATGAAACTGCTCCTATTAGCATGTATTATTGCAGTGCTCGCTCCCTGCCATTTGCATGCTCAGACGACCACCAGTAGGGTTGCCTTGAACTGGCTGGTGTTGAGCGTAACACCTCACGTGATGTCCAATTTGGACCTGAAAGTAGAGCAGCTGCACAATTCTTAGTGTGGCGGTGTTCCTGACGATGATTGAGTGACTGTAGCAGAATGATAAGTGTGCACTTGACGGTGAAACATTCGACCTCCACCTTCTCTGCGACGGTGAAGAACTTGTTGATCTTTGCCGCCGCTGGCATCATTTGATGTTGCCTTCAGGTCTAAATGGAATGATGTAGCGGTCGTCAGTGTTTTCGGATACCGCCTGCATTTGTGTTTTCATTTGCTTGCTTAAGGAATAGATTTATACCTCATCCATCAATGAAACACACAAGCTGGAAAAGCAGGGAAAGCCTAGCAGTTAGCACAACTTCCTTTAGAGTTCAGAGTCCATGTGGTGTCAGCATTATATGCAAATCCAAAAGCTGAAAATAACAATATGATCAGGTCAGATGTCTTTATCTATACCAATATAAAAAGACCCAAAGGGGCAGATCCAATTAATCTCGGCCATCAAATCATGTCAATCCAATGACCTAAACTGCTTCAATGTCGAGCGCTCAATATGTTTAACGTGTAGTTAGTTTCATGCCAAATATATTGCCAATCACATAATAACACGCAAATAATATCCTACTTAATATCCGCATGCACTTAATATACTTCTAAATTAACGTGCATTCACTACTAGGGAAAACCTTATACACAGAAATATAGCAACAGCGCGGGTCAAAAAACTGCGCTAGTGCTATATAGCAGTAGCGACAAATTAAAACCGCGCTACAGACACAAACTTAGCGATGGCGCTGTTGTTGAGAAAGCGCTACTACTAATATTCCCATTGGCAGAATGCTAGGCTACGCATAGCGATGAGCGAGCTTAATGAAACGCTCATTGCTGAAACACGATTAGCGCTGCGTTTCCTAAGGAGGCGCTACTACTAGCGGAAATAAAATAAGATGATAAACAAATAGAAATTTAAATGAAAATGAAAGAAATAGAAAAAGGAGAAAGGAAAATAAAATGTAAGGCAAAATAAGCGAAAAGCGAAAAATCGGAGGAAGGCATAGCAAGAGCGTTTGTTTGTAAGAGGCGCTATAGCTAACGTAGCTGCAGCGCGTGTCCTGAACCCGCTATAGAAGCAGAATAGGAAATTAGCTATAGCAGCGGCGCATTTTGAGAAAGCGCTATAGCTAACTTAGCTATAGCGTTTATAAAGCGCTACCGCTAAGTTTGACATAGCCAAAAACCGTTCCCCCGCCACCACTTCCCCAAATCCCTCAAACCCACCCCAAGCCGCCGTCTCCTCGATTCACGGTTGCCCCACACTTCTCCGCCGGCAGCGACGCCACAGAGCCGTCGGCGTCGGCGACGACACGGAGCCGCCCCAACGCCACGGAGCTGCGGCCTCGTCACGCCACCGAGCCGCCGTCGACGCCACCTTCCTCGCCGTCACCAACGCCCTGCCTCCCTCGCCGTCACGGAGGCGCCCTGCCTCCCTCGCCACCACTGCCTCCGTCGCCACCACCGGAGCCATCATCTGTAAGCCCCCACCCCTCCTCTCTCTCTCATGCATAGGTTAGCCAGTTTAATTAGGTTAATTATCTAGGTTAGGGCAAAAATTTAGTTAGGGCATTGACAGAGAAGTAGTTAGGTTAACTAGTTTAATTAGGTTAATTATCTAGGTTAGTGCAAAAACTTAGTTAGGGCTTTGACAGAGAACTAGTCAGGTTAACTAGTTTAATTAGGTTAATTATCCATGTTAATTAGTGCAAAAATTTATTTTAGGCTTTGACAGAGAACTAGCTGCGTTAACTAGTTTAATTAGGGTTAATTATCTAGGTAAACTAGATTAACTAACTAGGTTAAATAGGTAGGTTAATTAGGTTCGTTTGATTAAGAAGCTAGGTTAAGTAGATTGGCAAAGGTTTTGATTTTCAAAAGACCACTATTTTTCAAGGAAAAGAATTTAGGCAAATTTTATTTTTCATTGAAGTGGTCATGCTATATCTTTTCATTGAAGTTGTTCGATTGTGCCCAAGTGGTGGCTTTGTTGTTTCTGGGAATGATCTTTGAGTGGCCTATGTTTTGCCGGAATGTTGATTCATTTATGTTCCGGCAAATTTCAGGTTCTCAATTTGTCCACTTTTTAGCAAAGGTCATACCGAAATTTCCCGTGAATTTCGGCATGACTTGTGCTTCAAACTAGGACATATCGAGTGCCCGGGATTTGCCGCACCAGGAAGGAGTCAACATTCCTGCAAAACAATAGTCCTTTTTTATGTCATTATTCATTTTATTAGGTCTAGAATTAATTGACTAGATTTAATCATAGGAAACATGGCTAGCAACGATGAAGGATAGGGTTTTGGTGATTGCGACGACGTCTACCGGGCGGCAGATGAATTTTTTAGCTTTACCGACGATCAGCAGATGTTGTTCTTTGGGCCCACCGGTGGCATCGGGATCGAGACCGACACGCACCGGTCTTTGAGACCGATCACGCAGACCGATCTGAGAGATCGACGCTTGGCGCTGAGATTCAGACCGACATCGAGACCGGCGCTGAGACCGGTGCTGCCTCGGGGAGCGGAGCCGGAGTAGAACCGAAAGCAAAGAGGCAACGGGTTCCTAACAAACTCAAGACTACTAGACTGGTGGTCACGAAGGTGGACAACGGCAATTTTGAGCCAAAGGCGCCCGAGGAAGTGCGCGCGTGCTACGGCAATCAAATAGGCTGCATCATACGGACAACCGCCACCATCAACGATGAGAATCTAAAGAAGATAGAAAATATGAGGAGCTCCCTCCTAAAGAAGTTTCACCGGATATTCTTGTTCCGGGCGGAATGAGAAGGATTATGAAGATCCGGACAATGACCCGGCAATGAAGAAGATAAACAAACACGCCATGACCAAGTTTAGCAACGTTGGCGCTGGAAAAATCGAGTGAAAGCAAAGATCAACGACGGGAACCCTACTCCGAGATTGTAAAGGATAGTCCGACAATCACGGAAGAGCAGTTTCAAATATTCAAGGAGGCTTGCGAGGCCGAAGCTGCCAAAGAAAAGACTAAGTACATGAAGGGGATTCAAAAGAGGAACATTGGGACCCACCACCTCGAAAGCCGTGGTTACAGCGGAAAGAGGTCCAAATGGGCCAAGGAGGACGCGGAAGCATGAGTCCGGGCATCCTGACCCTTGGCGGATTTCACCGTCCCGCAGAGCGTGGCGTCCTGAGGGCCCGCCATCGTTGGGACCCACTGAAGAAGGTTTATGAGACAACACCGGTCATTACGGAGTTCATGAGACTGCTGGTAATTTTAGTTCCTGATCAATTCGACTTCACCGTTAGTCATATTTGTAAACGATCCTTGTGCCTTTTGCGAGAGAAGCAACACGGATTTGCCAAAGCGACTTCATTGTTCGAGGCATTGGCGAGGCCCAAGTGGGACACTCCATTCAACTGGGCGTTGAACATATTGAAGCGACAACGGTGGATACTCGACCGGCGTATGGACCGCGTGCGGTGTCGGAGGCGGCGCCACGTGGAAGAAGTACTCTTGTGAGACCACGGAGGAGAAAAAGGAAAGACGGAGGTTAGCGAAGAAAGCATCGACAAGAAGGTTGAGAAGAAATCATCTCGAACGAGAATAATAGCGGTAGCCGCCGCCAAAAAAGCGATTGCAGATATATCTACTTCCTTGGTGACGAGCGTTCACACTTGGACAAGGAAAATCGAAAAAAAATGCAGAGGACTTTCCCTTGTCGACTTCTTGGCAGCACATGCTCCCAAGACCGGCTCCCTTTTGCTCCCGCGACTGGCTCCCTTTTGCTCCCGCGACTGTCTCCCTTTTGCTCCCAGGCTGCTGCCGTGACCGGACGTGCTCGGTGGTGCCTCCTCTTTAGCTGAGCTCGGCGCCCTCATGGTATCTTCCACGGCCCCTTCAATATAAATGTATAATCTCCCGTTTTCGTTGCCTTTCGGATGTCTCACGTCGCAGACTTTTATTTGCGAGCCAGCGAAACCCGTGCACCATATTGTACACCATCGGCGAGCAGAAGGTGGGCGTGGAGAAGGGACGATAATGGAGCGAAGGAACCATTGTTCCACAGCCGGTCGATCCCCGAGCGTCTTCAAGGTTTCCGTGGCGATGTCAAACCGGGCCACGAGAATTTGCCTCCTCTAATACTCGTGGGGGATGACGACGAGACCCCGCGGCGGCTTGGTGATTGTTGCAATGGGTGGGTCCTGTTGTGGCCAAAGAGTTTGCTTCGTCTGGAGGCGGCCGGGAGCACACCCACGAGCACGCAGCCTCAACAAGGTATGAACATCAACACCCCACCTACCCAATTAGCATTGGGTGTCGGGTTGGGTGATAGCGGACGGGGTAAGCAGGTGGCTCCATTAGAGGCTGATGACGTCGCCATGGATGAGGATGAGGATGATGATGGCGCTGAACAGTATGTCTATCTGGCGCCTCCTCGGTTTGAGCATCATGAGTCGGTGCTGAATTACCGTCTCAACGTGTTATTGATGACCATCCGGTGGTAAAGAAGCCTAGGAAGAGGCGAGGAAAGGCAAAAAGTTGATTCTATGATCCGGCCGCCTCGGCAGCCTCGGCCGGGACCGTGTAGATATCCCGATGCGGATAAATGGCATATCCCCGGTCGACCAATCCTACCTGAAACAGCGCTACGGGCCAGATTCGGCGATCCAAGGAGACTTCATGACGATGTGCTGCGGGTAGAGAAAGGCCTCATCGCCTCAAAAGATCCAGGATACCCACTCTACGTGGTTAACGTTCCGCAGCAAATGTCGTACGTCAAATGCTTCCCCGCGGATAAGTTCTTCCTCCGATTCGATTACATATTCAACATGTTTCACGTGAAGAAGCTGGATTTTACTTTTGTCCGCCTTTATATCTTGCACATGAGCTACATCATTGGGGTTGAGCAGATAGCTCATATCTGTGCCGCTGACCCGTACTACAAGCACGAGGCCTTCTTGGGAGTCTGTGCACAGCATCATGAATACGCGAGGGATTAGATCGTCAGTTTCATTCTCGCCAATAAGGACAAGGAGGCGATTCTCGTGCCTTATCATCACGTGTAAGTCATCCGTGCTGCTATCCTTCCTTCGATTTCAATAATTCATTTGCACGGTGGAGGCTAATTAATTTGAGGTGTACTTATTTTGCGCAGCGGCGGGCGCGCCGTCCTCATCATCCTCTACCCCGATTCTCCCACGCTCTTTACTTGGACTCGTCGAAGAACATTCACAAAAAGGATTACACCCACATCAAAGATGTTCTCGGCGAGTGCTATGTTTTACTACCAAGCAAGGGGTGGAGAGGTTAGGGACAAGAAGAGAAGGCGGCAGGCCGCCTCAACCATAAGACCGACTTCTGCTGCATCCGACAACGAGCGATTCTCTTAATGATGGATTCTATGTCCTACACCACATCTGGAGTACCGCGGGATCACGGAACCTTCACATGGCACCTAGATCTAGCGATGCCCATATTACGCAATGGGCAAAGGACATAGGAGATATCGAGGATCATCGACTTGAGCTGAGTTCTATAACATCCGGTAGCGAACTTGCCCAAATCATCATGAATGAGGTCGTCGGAAAACAGGGATGTTCCATGCAGAAGGACAAATGTCGCGGGAAGGCGTCCGAACATGGATAGCCTCTCGGTGTCTCGACATGAAGCCTTTCGCTAAGCTCGATGACTATCTCCGTGACTTGGATGGATGGCACGACATGATGGAGTGATTGTCGATATATGACAATGTGTCCGTTTAGTCCATACTTTCTTTTATGACAAAACTTTGAGTTATGCGGTGAAACTTTATTTGTGATGTAATTAAACCGTCCTCCTCGACTAGCGAAAATCACTCTAGTTAGGTCATTTGGGTACGATGAACTTTGTTATTTATGCTTATGATATGTTGTTTCTATTTTTGCCAAGTCTGTCTCTTTGTGTTTCTCAACTATATATGTTGCATATCATCGACTCATGTGACGATGCGGTGCATAGATCATAAATGGCGAAGTAGTGCTACGCCAGAGTATATATCGACAAGTGGCGGAGTGTCGAGCCCAGTGTACCGGTTTTCGGTTTCGGCGACGCAATACTTAGTTTAGGTTCACGCTAATGCGAGAGAGGGATCTGAACTCATGTACTCAAAGTGATAGCTATTATCGTGTATATCATTGTTTAGATGGATGACGATGTATTTGCAAGTAATCGAGACTTGTATCGCTATTTTGAGATTGATGACGAGAGACCACTTTGTGTTGGATGATGATTATGATGATGACATGATTTGATGAGACTAATTGTATGTATATGCTATGATTACATTTGTATGTGGATGATATGCTAAAGATTATTGTATAAAGCCTATTCAAATGCAAAACAAATAAAAACAAATCTGCAGGAAAAAAACTAATAAAACTAGTAGTAGCGAGGATTTAGCGATGGCGCCGACTTACGATGGCGCTTACTGTAAACGCCGCTGCAGATAATATCAATAGCGTCCTTTTCTAAAAGCGCTGCAGCTATTCATGTGTAGCGATGGCGTGTGTCAACACGCGCCATCGCTATCGTTAGCTATAGCGCCTTATTAGTAGCGCCGGTACCCGCGCTACTGAGAGGGCCAAAACCCGCGCTGCTGCTAGGCTTTTCCCTAGTAGTGATTGCACGTAAACATTGACTAGTAATGAAAAGTATCAAAACATGTTGTGTGTATAATGCAGCCAGGGGCTAAACTAACATGCGCAGTCTTATGACCGGCCAGGTCTATGGCCGCCGTGGGCCCACTGGGCAGGCTTAAGGCCCAAGTTATCTTAGGTCTATTTTCAGATTATGGTTATATATACTAGTTGTAAAACTATTTTGAGAATCAAGCAATCAGACTATTCTATTGCCCGGCTCCCAGAGGAGCCGGAACCATAAACCCTAGCCGCCTCCTGCTTGCGCCGCCGCCGCCAATCCGCAAGGACGGCGCCTCGCCGCCGGCCGCCGCGCTCCAGCCCTCACCCACCTCCCTCCTTCCCCTATAGCCTACGCCCTTGGAAGGGCAAAACCCTAGCTCCTAACACCTTGGTATCAGCTACCCGGGTTTCGACCATGTCTTCATCGCCTCCAAACCCGCCTCCACCATAGCCGCCGCTGCCCAACGCCTCCCCCACCGCCGCTGCCACCGACTCCACCAACACCGCCGCTGCGTCGCCGGGCGCCACGGCCTCCCTATCGGCGCCGATCTCCCCCGCACCCAGCACCACGCCGGGCCAGGCCAGCCGCAAACCCAGCAACCACCGCCGTCGCCTCCCCTAGCGCCGCAGCAGTTCACACCGGAGGCCATGGCCGGCGTTCTCAACGACTTGGTCGTCGCGGTCCAGGGCATCCGCCTCTACTTGGCTAGCCCGTACGGGCCGCCCCCGCAACTCCATCCGGCCGTGGCCGCGGGCCACCAGCCACTGCCGTGGTACTCCGTACCCGCGGCCATCACCAGGGGCTATCCGGCGCTCCCCTCACCGGCGGCATCGACGCCGCCGTGGCCGATGGCGCCACCGCGCTGCGGCGCCATCGCGCCGCCGGCCGCCGCCCTAGGGCGCGATGGCCGACACAGACCGCGCGCCGTCCGCGCCGTCCCGGCCGCGCCGTCCCTTCCGGCTGCCACCGTGCAGGTGCCACCACCGCCACCGCCCAGCCCTAGCTTGGGCCGTTCCTCGCCGAGCGGCCTCTCGATCCAGGAGGTCCGCTTTCCATCTTCACCGTCTCCGCTGCCAGGCTGGCTCTACGGGACGTCATCTACACCGGCCTACACGGAGGCCCGGCCACCGTCGGGTTCCCAGTTGCAGCCCGACGCGTCGGGCGCCACGGGGAACTATCCCGACCTCTCCACCATGGACCGAGCGCCGTCCTCAGCGCTCCGCACCGCCGAGGCAGTGGGCCATGGCGCGCCACACCAGCAGCCGCCTCGGTTCGCCAAGATTGACTTCGCCACCTACGACGGTTTGGACGACCCGCTTAACTGGTTAAACCAGTGTGACCAATTCTTCCGGGGGCAGAGGACACCGGCGTCCGAGCGGACTTGGCTCGCGTCCTACCACCTTCGGGGCGCCGCCCAAACCTGGTACAACGCTCTCGAGCAGGATGAGGGCGGCATGCCTCCCTGGGATCGTTTTCGCGAGCTGTGTCTCCTTCGTTTCGGACCACCACGGCGCGGCAGCCGCTTGTCCGAGCTGGGCTAGCTACCCTTCACCTCCATGGTCCAGGATTTCGCCGACCGCTTCTAGGCTCTGGCGTGTCACGCACCGGGGGTGACGGCACTCCAGCGGGCGGAGCTCTTCGTCGGGGGCCTTCCCGACCACATCCACGTGGACGTCGAGATGAAGGGGCCCCAGGACCTACAGACGGCCATGTACTACGCTAGGGCGTTCGAGCAGCGCGCCCAGGCCTTGACACGACCAGCAGCACCTCAGGGGGCCGAGTGCCTCCACGACCACCGTCGGCCGCGCCCGCTTCTTCAGCCGTCGCACCGGCGACCACTCCGACCGTGACGCGGCCCTTCCAGCGCCTTTCGCAGGCCGGGCAGCTCGAGCGCCGCCACCTGGGGCTGTGCTTTAACTATGATGCACCCTATGCCCCCGGCCATGTCTGCCCGCGCCTCTTCTACTTGGAGACCGTCGACGAGACGGAGGACGTTGTCACCGAGGAGGGACTCGGCGATCCAGCCGCTGAGGTCGCGCCGGCACCCGCACCTGCGCCCGGCCGGCCTTGTCATCTCCCTTCACGCATTGGCGGCATCCGCAATGGCGGACTATGCTTATCCGGTCACGATCCACGGCGAGACTCTGGTGGCCTGTTGGACACGGGTTCCCTCATAACTTCCTTCCGGGTGTACTATGCGGCGACTTGCACTACAGCCCGCAGGCGGGAGCATCTGGCGTCACCGTTGCTAATGGTGACCGCCTCGCTGCCATGGGCTCGCTCGAGCGTTCCCATCACTATCGGTGTGAGCACTTCATCATCACTTGTGCGGCATCGATTTGGGCTGCCGACTTCATCCTCGGCGTCGACTTTTGCGGACTCGGCGCCATCTGTGGGACATCGGCATACAGCGATGACCTTCGGCGCATGGGCGCCACATCCGGTGGGGGCGTTGAGGCACCGGCGTCCCCGACTCCAACTCGCCGCGGCTACTACGGAGGCCGAGCATCCGCTGCTGGATTACCTCCTACTGGCAAGACGGTGATCTTTGAGAACCGGGGCCTTCCGCCGGCCGGGTCTCGACCACCGTATTCATCTCTGCGAGGTCGGCTCTCGTGGCGATGCGGCCCTACCGGTACCCTCGATTGCGAAGGGCGAGTTGGGCGGCGGTGCGCGCTCATGCTTGCCGCGGGCATTATCCGGATATCGACCTCACCCTTACGGCACGGTCCTCGTTCGCAAGTCGGACGGCTTTGGCGCTTCTGCATCGACTACCGCGCCTTAACGCTCTCACGCAGGATAAATTTCCTATCCGGTGGTCAATGAGCTTGGATGAGCTACATGGGTGCGCTTCTTCACCAAGCTGTACCTCCGGTCGGGTATCATCAGTGCGCATGCATCCGGCGACATCGCCAAGGCGGCGTTCGGACTCATCACGGCCGCCGAATTTTGGTGATGCCCTTTGGCCTCTCCAACGCCCGGCGACATTCCGTGCCTTGATGAATGATGTCCTCCGACCCTACTTACGTCGGTTTGTGCTCGTTTTCTTTGATGACATTCTTATCTCTGGCGCCTCTTGGGCGGAGCACCTCGACATGTGGCCATCGTCTTCAACGAGCTTGGCGCATCATCTTCATCTTAAGCGCTTCGAAGTGCTCGTTGGGACACCTTGATCGCTTACCTCGACCACGTCATCTCGGCGAGGTGTGGCCATGGATGCCGACAAGGTGGCGGCCGTCGCCGCTGGCGATCCCGATCTCCGCGGGCTCTCCGCGAGTTTCTTGGCCTTGCGGGATACTACGGAAGTTCATCCAGAATTTGGCCTCATCGCGGCCCGCTCACGCGCCTCCTCCGTCGTGGCGCCTTCTCTTGGGATGAGGAGGCCACTTCAGCATTCGAGGCCCTCAAGGGGACCTTACAGCGGGACCCGTATTATGATCTTTGGATTTCGACCTTCCCTTCCTTTGTCATTGCGGCGCCTCCGGTCGCGGGGTTTGGTGCGATCTGCATCGAGGCGATGGACCCCTCGCCTTCTTCAGCCGTCCCTTTTCTGCACACCATCTAAAGTTGGCGGCGTATGAGCGTGAGCTGATTGGGTTGGTGCAGGCAGTATGCCACTAGCGGCCCTATCTTTGGGGTCGTTCTTTCCGGATCCGCATGGATCACTACAGCCTCAAATTCATGCTGGATCAGAGGCTCTCGACGGTTCCTCAGCACCAGTGGATCAGTAAGCTCTTTGGCTTTGATTTCACTGTCGAGTATCGGCCAGGACGCCTTAACACCATCGCCGACGCCCTGTCCCGGCGTGACGCCAATGTGGACGACGGCGAGGCGGAGGGGGCGGCCTTCTGCATCATCACCGGGCCCTCGTTCGCCCTCTACGCTGACATCCGCCGCCGACGACGCGATCGCGCCGGCGCCCTCCTCTTAAAGAGCAGCGGTGGCGGCGGGTGAGCTGGGCGAGCCGTGGCGCCTCGCCGATGGCTGCTTCTCCACGGCGCGCGCGTCTTCGTTCCAGCGCATGACGATCTTCGTCAGCAGGTGCTGCGTCTCGCCCACTCAGCGGGCCATGAGGGCATGCGAAGACGCTCCATCGACTCGTGCCGACTTCTCGTTCCGGTGATCGTGCCTGGTCCGTGATTGGGTGCGGTCTTGTGTGACGTGCCGGCGCAACAAAGCGGAGACCTGCGCCCGGTGGCTTGCTTCAGCCTTTGGAGGTTCCATCTCAGGTTTGGGCAGACATCTCCATGGATTTCATCGAGGGCCTTCCCAAGGTGGACGGCAAATCCGTCATTCTCACAGTGGTCGACCGCTTCTCCAAGTATGCTCACTTCATCGCCCTGGGCCACCCATATTCAGTGGCATCTGTGGCCCGGGCCTTCTTCGATGGCATTGTTCGTCTCCACGGGTCTCCTTCTTCGATCGTCAGTGATCGGGATCCTGTCTTCACGGGCCATGTGTGGCGCGACCTTTTCCGGCTGGCGGGCGTGAAGCTCCGCCTGAGCACTGCCTTCCACCCTCAGACGGACGGCCAGTCTGAGATCGTTAACAAGGTGATTGCCATGTATTTGCATTGTGTTATAGGTGGTCGCCCTCGTGCATGGGTGGACTGGCTCTCGTGGGCGGAGTACTGCTACAACACCTCTTTTCACTCCGCCCTTCGTGCTACGCCCTTTGAGGTGGTTTATGGTCGGCCGCCCCCGCCGATCCTGCCGGTGGATGCGGCCTCGCACGCGGACCGAGGCGGCCGGGCTCTTCGAGAGCCGTGATGAGATGCTGCGGAGGTCCAGCAGCGACTTCTCCAGCCCAGCAGATTGGCCAAGCGATACTATGATGGCCACCATCGCGAGGCGGAGTTCGCGGTGGGAGATTGGGTCTGGCTGCGTCTACTTCACCGCTCTACGCAGTCATTGGACCCCAGCGCACGGAAGAAGCTCGGTCCTCGGTATGCTGGTCCCTTTGCTATCCTGGAACGCATTGGGAAAGTGGCGTATCGTCTTCAGCTTCCGGCCGGCGCACGCATTCATGATGTCTTCCACGTTGGGCTGCTCAAGCCATTCCGCGGTGATCCACCCGCGGCACCGCCGGCCTTACCGCCGGCCTCGGACGGACGTCTCCTTCCTGCACCGGAGAAGGCGCTCAAGGCCCAGCTGCGACAAGGCGCCTGGTACGTGTTGATTCGGTGGGCTGGACTACCGGAGGAGGACGCTACTTGGGAGCAGCGCGAGGAGTTCCACCAGCACTACCCCGACTTTCAGCTCGAGGACGAGCTGTTTGCGCAGGTGGGGAGAGATGTTATGACCGGCCAGGTCTATGGCTGCCGTGGGCCCACTGGGCAGGCCTAAGGCGCAAGTTATCTTAGGTTTATTTTCAGATTATGGTTATATATACTAGTTGTAAAACTATTTTGAGAATCAAGCAATAAGACTATTCTATTGCCCGGCTCCCAGAGGAGCCGGAACCCTAAACCCTAGCCGCCTCCTGCTTGCGCCGCCGCCGCCAATCCGCAAGGACGGCGCCTCGCCGCCGGCCGCCGCGCTCCAGCCCTCGCCCACCTCCCTCCTTCCCCTATAGCCTACGCCCTCGGAAGGGCAAAACCCTAGCTCCTAACACGCAGACAATTTGTAAGAATGCACCTTCACATTCACAGAATCACCGAATCACAGATTCAATTAGAAATTATTTTTCTCGCATTCCGTAAAGTTTTAATTCTTGTTTGCTTAAACAAGAAAATGTAGAGGGAGATCATCATACCAAACATCTTAAATATCTAGATGACAAACATAAGCTAAAAAATGCTGGAACTGATGTACAACAATCCTTTTATGCCCAGCTCAAATAAAATGTATAGGAACCATAGTTTTAAATAGCCGGCTATAGCCCGCTATGTCCTTTTCAGCAGGGTGCCGCTAAATAGTCTCATGTACAAATAGCCCGCTGGTGCTCCTCTATAGCTGATTTGGAGATCCGTCGCTATTTAGCATAGCCCACTATTTAAAACACTGATAGGAACATAAGTATCTAATGCATATCACATATTGAAATTCTAGGAACAATTGATTTTAGATGTTGATTTCTTAACGTAACACCTCAAAACAATCTTACGATATTCTCACAAAAGAAAAAAAATCTTATAGTACGACTAACTGAAGGTTGATAAATCCAATTCGTTCATTAGATGGGACTGCAGTGAGGGATGTCTATGCATTACAGATTTGAATTAGTGTGCTAATTAATCTAGCTGGAGTGTAGGTTGAAGAGCACCATGTGTCAAAGTTTCCTAATCCAATTGATTAGTATAATATATTTTCCAACATATGGATCGCATATTGTCTTTGCCACACTTCTTATTATTTTGCAAATTGCCTGCTATAAACATAGGAGAGCTATTAGGCTAATCATGTTTATACATCATACAAATTGATGAGGGGGTGAATAACGCTCTAAAAGATTAGTTAAAAACCTTACCAGGAAAGGCCACATGTCATAAATAAACAGGTTCATCTAGCAAAAATAAACGGCATGGGTTAACCACTGTCATACTTTTGACAACGAAACAGAGGTTGAATTATGGCAAATATAATCCTGAAAAAACAAAGGATAAAGAAATGACACATTAGCTAGCGTACCAAGTAAAAACCCGTTCATTGTCTGGACATTTCACATACGAGGTATGACGGAATATCATGTATCATCGTCTGCAGTTTCCCGTAATCTAAATCTCATAGAGGTCAAATGACAGGATCATGTAAAGTCAATCATGAAAAATCAGATTGGATTGCTTCACCAACAACCATGAGACAACTAAATCCACGAACGCTAGATTAATGCTGAGATCAAAGCGACCCTGCGCACAAACCCATCACCCGGCAGATCCTTGGATCCAAACGAGCAGCACATGAATCAATTACGAGGAAGCACGCATCGAGCCAATTCAGAGAGAGAGGGGAGGGGACGGATGTCTCTCGGTTACCTGGCAGAGCTCCTGGTAGATTGAGTCGAAGAGGGAGACCAGGCAGCAAGCCTGGTAAGCTATCTCAAAAAAAAGAGTCGAAGAGGGAGCGTGGCGGCGAGGCGTCTGCGCATGTGATTGCAGAGGAGTGGAGCGGGGGCAATGAAAGAAGAGAGGGAGACGAAGATTTGGGTCCGCGCGGGGACGCGATGACATAGCACCAACGGCGGTGTGCGAGGTCGTGGGGAGGCACGACGGTGGATTGGATGAGACATGTGTGCGCTCATTTTTTTCTTTCCGCCGGTTTTGCTGGACATGGGCGAGAGGGAGGAGTGAGCGTAGTCGCCGCACAAAGCTCTTTTTACCGGAACCGGTATGTACCGGTTAGTAATCCATCATTCATTGGGTGCGTGAAGATTCGTGCAGCTGCCACGCAATTATTTTCAGTTTCTGCTATACAACATCTATACTTGACAAAATACAGTGAATAAACCCCGTCAAAATTATTACATGGGCCTACCTTTGATAGATGCATGCATGCTCCTCTCACTCACGTAGTGTAGGAGACATGCATAGCAGCAAAAGTACATGTGCAGTCTCTCTTTGCTCTTACCCAACAAATCCACATTTCTATTTTATCTTTGCTAATTTAAATCATTTATATCTTTTAGACCAAAAATTTAATTTTGAAACTATTTATATATTTGAACTTTTGGCGCATAGATCTTTAAAACAAGGCCAATCTGGAATATATTTCGTCTAGTTTTAGTTTTGTTATTTCAATCATATCCCCATTTTCAAATATATTGATCAATGAACTCTGTTTTTGAAGCAAGTGGAATCCACCTTTTGAAATGAGTGCAATCCATTTTCTGAAATGAGTGAAGTCTGTATTTTAGAATTAGTGAAATATGCACTACAGGAATCAGGCACTTTGCTATCAGCCATGGCTGACGACAAAGGCATGGATGGCTGACGGTAAAGACCTTTGTAGTCAGCCAGCAGACGGCAACAGGTCCGGCTGAATAGGCTACAACAAAGGAATCTTTGTGGTCTGCTGGCTGACGGCAAAGCTGCAAAGGGCTTTGCCATCTGCTGACAGACGGCAAAGAGCCTGGACGGCACACGTGGTAGTTCAGATCTGTTAAATGGTTAACAGCGTGCTTTGCCGTCAGCCAGAAGACGACAAAGGCCTTTGCAACGTTGCCGTCAGCCAGCGGTCGGCAACGATGCAAAGGCCTTTGTCGTCTGCTGGCTGACGGTAAATCTGCCAAATAGGCCAGCCCCCTACACCCCAGGTTGCACAGGTAGCTGCCACGTGGCAGCTTTGCTGTCTGCCAGCGGACGGCAAAGACCTTTGCCGTCAGCCAGCGGACGGCAAAGTGTCTATATAGCCCCTGTTTTTTCTGTTTTTTCCTAAATTCATTCAATTTGACAGAATTTCACACACATATATATACACACATTTCAAAATAATTTCAACAATCCTACCAACAATAAGTTTCCAACAACATGAACATATATATATACAAGTTTCCAACAACATTTGCATACAAGTTTGCAACAACATATCCAATAAGTTTCCAACAACATATCCAACAAGTTTGCAACAAGTTTCCATAAATAAAAAGGAAGCACAAGTAAAAGTTTGCAACAAATTTCCATCAATCCTAGCTTCCTCATCTCAAGCAAATCTGCAAATTAGGAGAGCCTTCTTCTTCTTCTTCTAACTAAGGTAGGTAAAAATGCCATTTTTTAGCTAAGGTAGGTAAAAATGCTAAGTGTGTAGGTTATTTTAGAGCTAAGCTAGGTAAATAGGTCATTTTGGAGCTAACGTACGTAGTTATGCCATTTTTGAGCTAACTAAGCATATTTATTCATTTTGTAGGACAAAATGGTAAGTGAGGGTCATTTTAGAGCTATCCTAGTTAAAATCGGTCATTTTGGAGCTAGGTAAGGTTATTTTGTCATTTTGGAGGAAAATAAACTAATCATATGATAGTTTGGAGCTAAACCAAGGTTATCATGCCATTTTTTTATCTAAGTGCGCTAATTATATCATAAATGAAGTAGCTAAGCTAACTATAGATCATTATTGAGCTATCCTAGGTTGCTATGCCATTTTTTACCTAAGTGAGCTAATTATGTCATAAATGAACTAGCTAAGCTAGCTATAGATCATTATTGAGCTATCCTAGGTTGTTATGCCATTTTCTAGCTAACAAATCATTTGTTAAGCAAAACACTTGGAAAAACTTACCATAATCCAGGAGGTGAAGGACCTGTCGGGGTTGCGCCACCGCGAGACGGAGAAGGATTGGTCGATCCTTTGTGGGAGGCGTGTTGCACGAAATATCATTTGAAATGTTTAGTTAGCATGATGCAACTGAAATGTGAATACTAGTAACTAATGACCATTCAAATGATACTCACCGTGTCCGCTATAGCAATCTGGGGCATCGGCGGAGGGGTCTGGCCGGTTTTCTCGCACACGGACTGCACATTTTGTTTTCACGAGTCAGTCATATTAGTTAGCAATGAAACGAACATTACATGCATGATTTGGCTAGTATGCGGGAGAAACTTACCACGAGGATCTCATATAGGGCCCGGTGACCCACGTCATTCCGGTTCCTCTCCGCCTCCAACAGATTAGTCGTCCTCTCCTCCATCTCCCTGACCTTCTCCTCCGCCCGTCTGGTTGCCTCCGCCACAAGCTCCTGGGCCCTAGCCTCGATAGCAAGCTCCATTTGCCGTGGTCGAGACCTCATCTCGGGAAGAGACTTCGTCTGACGCTTCTTGATCTCCGGGAGACTTCTAGGACAACGTATGAGTCCATCCCCAATGGCTACTGAGCCATGTTTCCTCCCATCACCAGATAGCATCACGAGCTCATGATCAAAAGGACTCTGGCTCGGGTTGAACTCCTCACCTTTCATCTTCTTCCCCCAGTCTTTGTACCTCACAAGCTTGTCGTGGGAGGAGATGTTGGCAAAGCTCTCTGGATGATCGAGGTCATCCTCCGAGAATGCCTTGGCCTTCTTGTATGGGGCGGTATGGGCCATGGCATAGAGGTTGTATAGCGGTGGCACCTCCTTCTTGTTGTGTCGCGCCTGAAGGAGAGGAACAAGGTAAATTAGTAATTAAAGCAAGCATGAAGAATGAAATTGCATGAATCGTTAAGGGCTCGAACCACATACCAAGTGATCCCCGTACTCAAACAGGTTGGAGTTCCCTTGATGGTGCGGCACACCTTGCATCTAGGCACGCTTTTCCCTGGCCTTATTGTGAACGGCTAGCCATTGGGGAGAGCACCACTCATCCACCAACCCCTCCCAATAGTCCATCTTATCTGCACACCATCTCGGGGGCACCTAAGTTAGACAAAGAGAAATTTCAGCGCTACACCTACGAATTAAATCAAGGAAACTAGTACAAGGCCTTAATAATAGGTAATTACCTTCATGTGCTTGTCCTTACTCAGATACTTGATGCGTCACTTCTTCTTCCGCCACTTGATGTTAGTCGAGGCATAGTAGTCTCGGATAGCCTGCACCCGAGTCTCATGCCGTGTGTTCTGAAGTAGGCGCTTGCACTCGGCTTCGAGAACCATAGCCGCGTCCACCTCGTGTTCCTCAAGACACCTGTAGAAGGTCTGCAATCAAACAAGACAACACTGATCATTAGTACAATCATTAGGTACTATTGATTTTTAATTTTGTAAAGGAGAAATTACCCAAAACCACCGTCTCACAATGTCGGCCACCGTCTCGCACACGACACTGTCGACCATCTCCCAGCGGGGCCGGGCAGCCTCAGACAGGTCCTGTGCTATAGCTGTGGAAGCTCACCCTCACCGGACAACATGACCCATCCCCGGGAAGTGGTGCCGGACTAGAGTACCAAGGACCTGGTTGGGCCTGCGGACACCATCTATGTGTATCCAACCCATGCAGCATGACAAGGCCAACACATTAGATATTAATTTGAATAAACATGAAGGCAAAAGGTTAAAAAAAGAGTAAATGCATTTACTTCTCCCCGTTAGGCTGAATCAACCACCTCTGGTCGTGGGTCGCCGACACGAATGGTAGCTTAGTACCACCACGCTGGTATACCTTCTTGCCCTCCTCAACCAACTCCCCCTTGATGTAGCTATCCTCAGATAAGGTCTCCTCGACACCATCAGCATGGTCGCTAGTCTCCGGAGTCACGTGTGACAAAGACTCAGGGACCCTAGTCTCCTGGGAGGAAGACTGTGGGCCCCGAGTCTCCTAGGAGGAAGACACTGGGACCCAAGGCTCGGCGATCAGAGGCTCGTGGACCGGATTCTGACACAGGTCTAGGTCAGACGGGTCCACCTGAGACGGAGCACTCCGGTGGTCCGGAGACTCAGCGGGGGGTGGCGGCGAGGAAGGCAGAACAACCTTCCTACCTCTCCTACCGCCCCGTCCACCTCTACCTGCACCCCTCTTCTTCCCCCGACCTCCTATCCCGGCCGAAGAAGAAGCCCCCGCCGAAGGTGTTGTGGGTGTCTGCATGCTATCTACCAGCGCTCTCTGAAGTTTCTGGGGTGCAATAACAACACCCCTCCCACGCGCCAAGGTAGGAGGCTCAGAGCGCTCTCGACCCAAGCCCACCATCTGTCAACACCTGCAATGACAAAGAGTAAACGAAATTAGTACAACATAAACATAATAAAAAAATAGTGTGTATCATCATCATGAACATAATAAAAAATTGAATACCTAATAACATAAACTAATTAATATCGGGTTGTCGGTGTCGGGGGTGCCATGTCGGGATCTCGGGGTGTCGTGTCAGGGGTCGGGGTGTCGATGGTGTCGTGTCAGGGTGCTGTGTCGGGGTCGGGGTGCCCCTCGGCAACCCTCGACCATCGGCAACCCTCGGGGGTCGGGGTGTCGGTTGTGTCGTGTTGAGGGTCGAGGGGTCGGGGTGTCGGGGTGTCGTGTCAAGGTTCGAGGGGTCGGGGTGTTGGGGTCTCGTGTCGAGGTAGAGGGTTGGGGTGTCGGGGTGTCGGTCGAGGGTCGAGGGGGGGTGTCGGGGTCAGGGGGTTGGGGTGTCGTGGTCGGAATGGCAAATCCTCGACCCCTCGGCGACCCTCGACCCCTTGACCCTCGACAAGACACCCCGACACCCCGACCCCTCGACCCTCGACACGACACCCCGACACCTCTTCTTCTTCCTCCTCTTCTTCTTTTACTTCTTTTTTCATCTTTCTTGTTTATTCTTAAAAACACTACCTAAACTAATTAACTAAATAACCTAAACTAATTAAACCTAAAGTAACTAAACTAAAAAAACCAAAAGTAATTAAACTAAATAACCTAGACTAATTAAACATAAACTAACTAAACTAGAAAACCTAAACCAATTATACCTAACTAACTAAACTAAACAACCTAAACTAATTAAAATAAATAACCTAAACTAATTAAAATAAATAACCTAAACTAATTAAACTAAATAACCTAAACAAATTAAACCTAAACCTAAACTAAAAAACCTAAACTAACTAAACTAAAAACCTAAACTAATTAAACTAAATAACCTAAACAAATTAAACCTAAACCTAAACTAAAAAAACTTAACTAATTGAACCTAAATTAAGTAAACTAAAAACAGAAAAAAAGGAGATAGGGTGGCAGGGGCTCACCGTGGAGGAGGCGATGGGTTGGGGAGGGGGCGACGACGGAGTGGAGTGGCGACAGGCGAGGGGCAGCAGCGAGGCGGCACTCCTTGAGGCGGTCCATCGGCTGGCTGGTGAGGAGGCTCGGGAGGGTGGGGAGGCAAGGCGGCGGCAAGGCGGGGAGGGGCGACGGGGAGGTGGTGGGTTGATGGGGCGGCGGGGCGGCGACGGTGCTCGTCGGGCGAAGAAGAAAGGAAAGGAGAAAGAGATAGGGCGACGACGGGTGCACGAGCCGTTAACTTATTTTGAAGCTTTGGCGTCCATGTCGCCTTTGCCGTCTGCAAGCTGAGGGCAACGGACACTTTGCTGTCTGCTGGCGGACGGCAAAGAGGGGGCCTGTTAGGGCTTAACAGCCAGTGGGCCAAACACCCTCTTTGTCGACAGCTAGCGGATGACAAAGTGTTGGCTGATGGCAAAGCCTTCCTTTGTCGTCTGCTTTCCGGTGGCTGATGGCAAAGCCATTCTTTGTCGTTTGCTAGGTGGCGACAAAGAGGGGGCAGACGGCAAATCTTCTGATTCCAGTAGTGATGTTTGTTAAATTGAGTGAAATGATTTTTTCGAATTACTGAAATCTACCATTTTGAAATAATTTATATCCAACTTTTGAATCGAGTGAAATAAGTTTTTCGAATGAGCGGAATCTAATTTTTGAACACAATGAAACATACTTTTCGGAATGAGTAAAACCAGTGTTTTGAATGAGTGAAACATGTTTGTTAAAATGAGTGAAATCTTTTTCGAAATGATAGAAATCATTCTATTAAGTGAAGTGAAATATTTTTTTCCAATTTAGTGAATCAACCGTATTGAAATGATTTAAATATATATTTTGTAATGAGTGAAACCAGTGTTTTGAATGAGTGAAACATGTTTGTTAAAATGACTAAAATCAATTTTTGAAATGAGTGAAATCATTCTATTAAGCTGAGTGAAATATATTTTTCCAATTTAGTGCAATCAACCGTTTTGAAACTATTTAAATATATTTTCGGAATGAGTGAAACCGGTGTTTATTTGGGTGAAACATGGTTGTTAAAATGAGTGAAATCACTTTTGATGAGTGAAATCATTTTTGAAATGATAAAATCATTACATCAAACTGAGTGAAATATGTTTTTCAATTTAGTGCATTCAATTAAACTGAGTGAAATATGTTTTTAAATTTAGTGAAATCAACCGTTTTGAAATATTTTAAATATATTTTTGGAATGAGTGAAACTAGTGTTTTGAATGAGTGAAACATGTTTTTTAAAATGAGTGAAATCACTTTTTGAAATGAGTGAAATCATTTTTTGAAATGATAAAATCATTCTGTCAAACTGAGTGAAATATGTTTTTTCAATTTAGTGCATAGTATTAAACTGAGTGAAATATGTTTCTCAATTTAGTGAAATCAACTGTGTTGAAATGATTTAAATATATTTTTTGAAACTAGTGAAACAAGTTTTTTGAATAAGGAGAAATCCATATTTTGAAATGAGCGGAATTTGGTTTTTTGAACATAGTGAACACATACTTTTTGGAATGAGTGAAATCTTTTTTTTGAAATGAGCGAGATCATTCTTTTAAACTGAGTGAAACCTATTTTCTCAATCGAGTGAAATTATTTCTTTTGAAATTAGTGACATCAGTTTCTTCTAATGACTGAAATTGATTTTCTGAACATAAAGAAATGAACTTTTCGAAATGAGTGAAACCCGTTTTCAGAAATTAGGGAGCCAATTCTTTTGGAACAACTGAAAATACATGTTTTCTAATGTGTGAAATAGGCGCTTTGCAACGAGTGAAATGATTGAATTGTATTTCAGAAAATCAATGGAAATTAGTGGTTCGAAATAACTGAAATAAATAGTTCTTCTAAAATAATTGAAACATATTGTGTGAAATAAATGGATTCGAACGTGTTAAAAAATATCCAAAATTAAGCTTGTTCTAAAGGTGTTGAAATCATGAGTTCAAATATATAAAAAGTTTCAAAATTTAATTTTTGGTTTAAAAATATGAACCATCTAAATTATCAATCGGAAATTAAAAGCAATGAGTTGTATAAGGCCAACTCCAGCGCACGACCCAAACGGACGTCCGTTTTACCGGGATTCTGTCCATTTGGGTAGGGCAATGGGGTCGTGTCCGGGTCTGTCTTGGGATGCGGTGGACGTGCGCCCAGCGCGCGGACGCATCCTTCGGCCCCATCCTGTCCGCCACAGCCAAAAATGCCCATATATTTATATTTCGATGTTCAAAACAAGTTTGCACGTCCAAATATTAATTGTCTGAAAATAAAAATAGTTTTACAACCCAATAGAAATTGTCTCTAATAAAATAGTTTTACAACCAAATCGAAATTGTCTTGAATAAACATAATGAACCAATACATCTATTGGTTGCCAATGTGAGTCCACACATGCTCAACCAAGTCATTTTGAAGATCCTAATGAGTGTGCCAATCACACATTTCATGATGAAATTGGACAAAATGTTCAAATGTGGCCGGTTCTTGGTGCAGGGGCTCAACATTTTCACCTTGAAAATCAAATCCTTGGTCGAAGATCCTGTCATCACGCTCGTCTTCGATGATCATGTTGTGCATGATCACACAAGCAGTCATCATCTACCAAAGCTTCCCTTCACCCCATGTCAGTGCAGGGTTTCGAACGATACCCCATCGGGATTGAAGGACACCAAAAGCATGTTCCACATCCTTTGTAGCACTCTCTTGCATTTAGGCAAATCTCTTTCTCTTCTCACCTTGGGGTTTGAGATTGTCTTCACAAAAGTTGATCACTTAGGATATATACCATCAGCTAGGTAATATTCCTTGTTGTACTGCTTTGATGACGATCATGTCAAGACGTGGTTTGGTATGGACGGCCGGGGGGTGAGCAGTGAGGCAGCCGAAGAATAGTGGCGGCTCCGGCGGCGGGGTGGGGGGAGCTGGTGGAGGCGTTGGAAGCGAAGAGACCTCTAGTGTCCCTGACAAGCGGGCCACGGGGGACAAGGACGTGCGTCGAGCCCGTCCGCGCGATGTCCGTTTCACCCCAAACTCGGCGCAAGTTTGGGCTAGAAATGGGTCGAAAACGGACGAAATCCGGACATTTGACCGTTTGGGGCCGCACTATTCGTTCGTTCTACCCCCAAACGGACGCACCGGACAAAATGGGGTCGCGCGCTGGAGTTAGCCTAAGAGATAACAGACAATGTGTCGCTGAAGCAGCCTTGTGGCTCTGTCCCGCGTTATGTTCATACGAATGAAAGAGAAAAATGACAGGAACTGTTTGTGGCCAATGTGAGTCCACACATGCTCAACCAAGTCATTTTGAAGATCCTAATTAGTGTGCCAATCATGCATTTCATGATGAAATTGGACAAACTGTTCAAATGTGGCCGGTTCTTGGTGCAGGGGCTCAACATTTTCACCTTGAAAATCAAATCCTTGGTCGAAGATCCTGTCATCACGCTCATCTTCGATGATCATGTTGTGCATGATCACACAAGCAGTCATCATCTACCAAAGCTTCCCTTCACCCCATGTCAGTGCAGGGTTTCGAACGATACCCCATCGGGATTGAAGGACACCAAAAGCATGTTCACATCCTTTTTTTAGCACTCTCTTGCATTTAGGCAAATCTCTTTCTCTTCTCACCTTGGGGTTTGAGATTGTCTTCACAAAAGTTGATCACTTAGGATATATACCATCAGCTAGGTAATATTCCTTGTTGTACTGCTTTGATGGCGGTCATGCCGAGACGTGGTTTGGTATGGACGGCCGGGGGGTGAGCAGTGAGGCAGCCGAAGAATAGTGGCGGCGCCGGCGGCGGGGTAGGGGGAGCTGGTGGAGGCGTTGGAAGCGAAGAGACTGCTAGTGTCCCTGACAGGCGGGCCACGGGGAACAAGGACGCGCGTCGAGCCCGTCCGCGCGATGTCCGTTTCACCCCAAACTCTGCGCAAGTTTGGGCTAGAAATGGGTCGAAAACGGACGAAATCCGGACATTTGACCGTTTGGGGCCGCACTATTCGTTCATTCTACCCCCAAACGGACGCACCGGACAAAATGGGGTCGCGCGCTGGAGTTGGCCTAAGAGAAAACAGAAAATGTGTCGCTGAAGCAGCCTTGTGGCTCTGGCCCGCGTTATGTTCATACGAATGAAAGAGAAAAATGACAGGAACTGTTTGTGGCCAATGTGAGTCCACACATGCTCAACCAAGTCATTTTGAAGATCCTAATGAGTGTGCCAATCACGCATTTCATGATGAAATTGGACAAACTGTTCAAATGTGGCCGGTTCTTGGTGCAGGGGCTCAACATTTTCACCTTGAAAATCAAATCCTTGGTCGAAGATCATGTCATCACGCTCGTCTTTGATGATCATGTTGTGCATGATCACACAAGCAGTCATCACCTACCAAAGCTTCCCTTCACCCCATGTCAGTGCAGGGTTTCGAACGATACCCCATCAGGATTGAAGGACACCAAAAGCAAGTTCCACATCCTTTGTAGCACTCTCTTGCATTTAGACAAATATCTTTCTCTTCTCACCTTGGGGTTTGAGTTTGTCTTCACAAAAGTTGATCACTGAGGATATATACCATCAGCTAGGTAATATTCCTTGTTGTACTGCTTTGATGGCGGTCATGTCGAGACGTGGTTTGGTATGGACGGCCGGGGGGTGAGCAGTGAGGCAGCCGAAGAATAGTGGCGGCGCCGGCGGCGGGGTGGGGGAGCTGGTGGAGGCGTTGGAAGCGAAGAGACTGCTAGTGTCCCTGACAGGCGGGCCACGGGGGACAAGGACGTGCGTCGAGCCCGTCCGCGCGATGTCTGTTTCACCCCAAACTCGGCGCAAGTTTGGGCTAGAAATGGGTCGAAAACGGACAAAATCCGGACATTTGACCGTTTGGGGCCGCACTATTCGTTCGTTCTACCCCCAAACGGACGCACCGGACAAAATGGGGTCGCGCGCTGGAGTTGGCCTAAGAGAAAACAGACAATGTGTCGCTGAAGCAGCCTTGTGGCTCTGGCCGCGTTATGTTCATACGAATGAAAGAGAAAAACGACAGGAACTGGATTCGAACCCTGCTCGCTTCACCTGGAGCGCCTGATGCTAGTCATCGCACCATCGACCTAGGACGTGTTGTGTCAACAGACCGAGAAATGATGAACTAACTGTCAATTAAAGTAAAAACATTTAAAAAATGTTAACTAAGCATTTGATAATAAATTTTGAATGCATACATGAAAATCGTTCTAATCTATGCACAAAAGTTATACAGTAAAATACAAATGTGTATGAAAAAAGTTGATATTTAAAAAATGTTGAACAAAAATTTAAAAAAATGTGGAACAAGTATTTGAAAAATGTTGAATAAGTATTAGAAAATGTTGAACAAGAATTTGAAAAATGTTGAACAAGTATTTGAAAATGTTGAACAAGTATTAATTTTTTTGAACGAGTATATGAAAAATGTTAAACCTGCATTTGAAAATCTTGAATAAATGTAAGAAAATGTTGAACAAGAATTTGAAAAATGCTGAACAAATATTTGAGAATATTGAAAAAGTATTGAAAAATGCTGAACAAGTATAAATTGTTTTGAATGAGTATATGGAAAATGTTAAACCAGTATTTGAAAAATGTTGAATAAGTATTAAAAAATGTTGAACGAGTATTTAAAAATGTTGAATAAGTATTAAAATGTTGAACAAGTATTTGAGAAATGTTGAATAAACGTTTGGACAATGTTGAACGTGTATACCAAAAATGTTGATCACTTATTAAAAATGTTTTTGACATATAAAAAATGTAGAATAAAAAACAAAAGAAACGAAAGAAAACCAAAAACCAAAAACCAAAAAAGAAACAAACTAAACCCCCACAAATTGAAAAATAAAACCGAATAAACTAATGTAGAAAGAATAAAAAATGTAAACAAAACAAAAACCAGAGAAAAAAGGGAAAAAAAAGAAAAGAAAATGGAGAAAAGCATTGAAAACAGAAAATCAATGGAAAAAACAAAAAAGGGACCGAATTATAATGGCTAATGAAAGAAAAACGGAGAAAAATAAGAAAACCAAACAAAGAAACAAAAAAAAAGGAAAACTGGCGAAATAAAAACAAACTCCGGTGTTTTACCTCAAGTAGAGTGCGCCTCGTATGTGAGCACTAAGTTCAGAGTGGCGCAGTGGCTAGCGGCTCTACTCTTGATCGAAACAAGCACTATTCGAATCCATTTTCTTCATAATTTTTATGTGTACTGTGCGCTAGTGGTCTGGCCCGATTAGTCGGAACGCTTCAATTCATAGTTTTTTCTGTTTACCGTGCGCTAGTAGGCCAGCTCGATTAGTCGGAATGATTCAGCCAGAGAAGTCTTCGGGCTCGCTGAATGCGAGAAATAGCTCCCACGGTGGGGATCATTGTCTCTGCTGAGATAAGGTTACAGGGAAAGGAGAAGGACTTTACGTTTTTGAGAAGAAAAACTATACACAAAGAGGCAGAAAAAAAGGAGGAGGGGGGGGAGCATAGGAAGCGATGTGGAGATGAACGAACGAAGCGACATACGAGACCTACCATCACAACCACAAACTCCTCCTTTAGAAGTAGAGATCAACGTGAACATGATTTCAAATGGGCCTCTACGAACATGGTAGCAAGTACAAATTATACATCTCATTATAGATAACAATCCGCCGTGTTTCCTATTAAAGGGGATTAAATCATGAATATATTTTTCATCACGTACTAGCGCGCATCTGCGCCATTTGGCACAGTGGATCCACTAGTCATTCTAACCATACCACGCCTCTGAGGGTTCCCAGCATGCTCCATACATTTTCTTATGATTTGCATTAATAATTAAATAGTCAGCCCATAGATCTCAAGGCCTTAGTGCATAAAATATATGATAGGTAACTTGCCCACCAGTCTAAATGCTACAGTCTATCATAAAAATAAAACAAAATGGTAGAGCCTCTTAGAGTGCATTGTTTTTAACACAATACAAACGCAGACGCTCATATATAGGCGTATACACTCATCCCTATGAATAGACACGCGCACCCTATATCTATGAGCACATCCGAGAGACTAAACCGGCATATCATTTTGAGATTGACGAAGTCACAAAGGGGCCTTGTAGTCGACGGAAACGTCTCCTCCCACTAAACATGCATCGCCAAAAATCCTGAAATAAATCCAGGAATGAATGTGAGCACCAGGACTTCAACCCTGATGGCTTAGGGATACCACTGTCCACCTAACCATCCAACCACTGCATTGTCGAGATTAAATGTATAGCTTCCAAATTTTTGTGGTTACGTTTCTCTTAGTATCAGAGAAAGATCAGACAATATAAATGTGGGCAATGAATACTTGCTCCAAAATGCAATATCCTGCACGGAGTAGGAAGGAACGCAATATCTCAAGAAGGGATTTAATGCCAACAAATTAATTAAATTAATAATATCATAAATGCATGCCTTGATATGCATCTACACCCGCCTATATATTTTCCTCACCCGTCCAATGTTTCTACCCATTCAGAGCACAAAACAAACCCCGAAGTGATCTCTCTTATTAGATACCCATGGCGACATACTCACATATGTTTATCACCCTTGTCATCCTTTCTATTCTCAGTGCCCACTTCCAAGCCCAAGGTATGTATAGACATTGTATTGTTGGAGTGATAGATCTACAAAAAGAAGTGGACTTTTACCAGATTCGTATATCAATCCTACGCCAATATAGACATAAGGCGTGGAATATTTGGTTAAAATATGCCTTATGCAAGTACTAGGTACCCTCATCTACATATCCGCTACTGGTACAAATATCTCGAGTTTTAACATCTTTTATGGTAGATTAGTACTAATAATAGCCTAAAAGGCCAAGCAAAACCTATTATTATACAGGCTGACAAAGTTCGAACATTGTACACCCATGGTTATTCACATGTTGCTCAATGTTCATAATGTTTGGTAATCACTTACCATTTATTGCTTAAGAAATCTTATATTTCTATTTATTAAGCATGAATATATCTAGACAAAGTCGCTGTGTACTTATTTTTTAAAAAAATGAGTAAAAGAAATGGAGTTCTGTTGGTTGGACTTATGAGTTCTTATTTAGATTCTCATGCTATAAAAAGAGATGCCACTGCCCTTTATCATTATATTTCAAATTAACATAAATATATGATGTGCATGATGAACAGGAGCAACAAAAAGTGTCTCAACTGACAACTCAGTACGCGACAGAAAGACAATTGTCCAAGGGACCTATTTGCCTCAAAGAACCGTTTCAAGACGGTGCACACCATGCAAAGGTTGTGCAAAAAATACTTGTTGCTACGAGTTCATTTGCAATGATCCGACAAATCCAGGTCTCACTTGCGTTGGTACTATGCTCTATTGTGGCTGTAGTATTGAAACTTGTAATAGTAATTTTAATTTTTTTGGCTTACGAAACTAAATGGGAATGAAGCATGGAAGTTTGTGATACAAATGTGTTTTAGTGGAGTTTCAAGGATGACTAAAAGAAGTAGATGTCGTTACCTTGTTACGTTAAGTTCCACTGATGATTAAACTTGCAAGCTTGATGATACAAATACTATTTTTATATAAATTACACAAAAGAAAAAAATTATCAATTCCAAGCTATCTTAGTTGTCAAACTATGTGGATCTAACCGTCTACATCGCTTGAAAGTTGAGCACAACCACATTTAGAGTGTTATAAAATTACGAGTTTGGTTGATCCCAAATATCTCCACCGCCCAACCCTCTATCTTATGGAAGAGACCGTCGACCCTACCTTTCATGTCTTTGCAAATCATCCAATAAGAATCGATCCCCTCACCAATAGTGTCAAGTCATGCCTTAGAGACTTTCTCGAGCTCCTTGATCTTTCCCCTTATCGCATCGGGGGACGGTTGTTCCTTTCCCCACTCATGCTAAACTTATTCTTCTTCTTTTTTTCCTTCTCTTCCTCGATGATCTTCTCCTTGCTAGTCTCCACCTCCTCCGGCATCTCCTCCTTTAGGCTCATTTTTCTGGGATCCTCTCATCCCGTCAGGATGACCTCCTCCAAGCTTGGGAAGGAGATGATTGTCGGTGTCAAAACCAGCGGATCTCGGGTAGGGGGTCCCGATCTGTGCGTCTAAGGCTGATGGTAACAGGAGGCAAGGGACACGATGTTTTACCCAGGTTCGGGCCCTCTCGATGGAGTTAAAACCCTACTTCCTGCTTGATTGATCTTGATAATATGAGTATTACAAGAGTTGATCTACCACGAGATTGTAGAGGCTAAACCCTAGAAACTAGCCTATGATGATTATGATTGTACCTCTAAGGACTAAACCCTCCAGTTTATATAGACACCGGAGGGGGCTAGGGTTTACACATAGTCGGTTACAAGGAAGGAAATCTATTATTTGGATCGCCAAGCTTTTCTTCCACGCAAAGGAGAGTCCCATCCGGACACGGGACGAAGTCTTGAGTCTTGTATCTTCACGCTCCAATAGTCCGGACAAAGTGTATAGTCCGGCTGTCCGAACAAAGTGTACCGCACTGTTGACTGAGTCACTATTGCGCCTCCGCCTATGCCCATGGTATTTTGAGTGCGTAATTGTGTACGCGCAACACAAATGCTGACTTGATGGGGCTGGAGTGGAGGCCGGACTGCTAGTCGTGCTCATGGCGTGCCTGGCGATCCTGTTGCGGGGTACTCTGAACTCACTTGACAGTGTTTGGGGTTGTTGTCGCCGGATTGGTGATTTGCCGGAAAAGGCTGCTTTGTACTTCTGCCGTGAGGGCTGCAGTGTGCTCTTCTGTACGGAGAGAGCAGTCCATGTTTCCGTTAACTTTTATGACCCCGCGAGGTCCTGGCATTTGGAGCTTGAGGTATGTATAGTGTGGTATCGCATTGAACCGAGCGAATGCGGTTCGTCCAAGCAGTGCATGATAGCCACTATGGAAAGGGACGATATCAAAGATTAACTCCTCGCTTCGGAAGTTATCCGGAGATCCGAAGACCACTTCCAATGTTATGGAGCCCGTGCAACGGGCCTCTACTCCTGGAATTACACCTTTGAAGGTGGTTTTGGTGGGCTTGATCCTTGAAGGGTCGATGCCCATTTTGCGCACTGTGTCCTGATAAAGCAGGTTCAGGCTGCTACCGCCATCCATAAGGACTCGCGTGAGATGGAATCCGTCGATGATTGGGTCTAGGACCAATGCAGCTGAACCGCCGTGACGGATACTAGTAGGGTGATCCCTACGATCAAAGGTGATCGGACAGGCTGACCATGTGTTGAATTTTGGGGCGACTGGCTCCATCGCATAGATGTCCCGTATTGCTCGCTTCCTTTCCCGCTTGGTAATGTGGGTGGCGTAGATCATATTGACCGTTTTCACCTTGGGAGGAAATTTCTTCTATCCCCCCGTGTTCGGACGCCGAGGCTCCTTGTCATCGTCGCTGTGCAGCCCCTTGTCCTTGTTTTCGGCATTTATTTTACCGGCCTGTTTGAATACCCAACAATCTCTGTCAGTGTGGTTTGCTGGCTTATCCGGGGTGACGTGAATTTGGCACGAGCGATCGAGTATGCGGTCCAGACTGGACGGTCCCTGATTGTTCCTTTTGAACGCCTTTTTCTGCTGACTGGATTTTGAGCCACAAAGTCTGGCGTTGACTGCCGTGTCCTCAGTGTTGTCTCCATTGTTCTGTCGCTTATGTCTGTTGCGCCGTGGCTTGCCGTTATTGTCGCGGACGTCTGAATGCCAGAATTCATTAGCGTGGTGCTACTGCGAGCCAGCCAGCTATCCTCGCTCGCGCAAAAGCGGGTCATGAGTGTCGTGAGGGCCGCCATGGACTTTGGTTTTTCCTGGCCGAGGTGTCGGGCGAGCCACTCGTCGCGGATATTATGCTTAAAGGCCGCCAGGGCTTCGGCGTCCGAACAGTCAACAATTTGGTTCTTTTTAGTTAGGAACCGAGTCCAGAATTTCCTGGCCGACTCTCCGGACTGTTGGGTAATGTGACTCAAGTCATCAGTATCCGGTGGTCGCACGTACGTGCCCTGGAAGTTGTCGAGGAATGCATCCTCTAGGTTTTCCCAACTGCCGATTAAATTTGCCGGTAGGCTATTTAGCCAGTGCCGGGCCGGTCCTTTGAGCTTAAGCGGAAGATACTTGATGGCGTTTAGGTCGTCCGCGCGGGCCATGTGAATGTGGAGAAGGAAATATTTGATCCATACTGCGGGGTCCGTTGTGCCATCGTATGATTCGATGTTTTCAAGCTTAAACCCTTCTGGGAATTCGTGATCCATCACTTCATCAGTGAAGCAGAGTGGGTGTGCGGCGCCTCTATGCCGGGCTATGTGGCTACGCAGTTCGAATGAGTCTGGTTGCTATGTTCGGCCCGGCCGGATTTGTCAATAGTGCGTCCGGGGTGACGATCATCGTCACGTGTTGGGGCACGCCCCCGCGATCCGTAGATCGATCTTGGCTGTCCTGCCTTTAGTGTATCTTGCAGGTCCTGCCTATTGCCCCGGGCCGTAGTGTATTGGCGTAGGGGTGCAGGCTGGTACTCGGGCTGATACGCCGTTTTATCCCAGCCACGAGGTGGCCGGTCAGCCGCGTGGTGCTTGAGTCCATATTCCTCGGCTGCCAGGACTTCAGTCCATCTGTGTGTGAGCAGGTCTTGATCAGTTTGGAGCTGCTGCTGCTTCTTTTTCACGCTCCTTGCAGTGGCCATAAGCCGGCGCTTGAAGCGCTCCTGCTCTACGGGGTCCTCAGGCACACCGAACTCGTCATCGCCGAGGCTAATCTCGTCTTCGGAGGGGAGCATGTAGTTGTCCTCCTCCGGGTATCCGTCCATCGCCTGTTCGTCTGGGCTGACCTGCCCATCTTCTTGTTCGGCCTGCTCGAAGGCAGGCTGATCGGGGTTGTATTCATCTTTGGCACCATCCAGACTATTCTCGTCTCCTGTGCTGGTATTGCTGTGGCGGGGCTTGGAGCGGCGCCGACGACGCCCATGCTTTGCTTTCTTCCTTGAGGGGTTATCCTTCATTGCCTCATCGCCGTTGGTTTCTTTCTTTGAGTGTCCACCATATATATATATATATATATATATATATATATATATATATATATATATATATATATATATATATATATATATATATATATAGGTAAAACTGTGTCTACAATAGCTTACCACAGAACTAGTTAAGGGTCGCTAAACTTTTAACGGTTTAAAAGTTATCAAAAAATAGGAAATAAATATGGGAGCATCTCTCTATTGTAATAAGATGATCCAACGGAGGGATTGTCAAAATATGCATCTATGTGTCCTCGGCAAAAATAATAAGCATTTCAGCTCACTGCGACATAAATATATCTTGAACTATTTGTTTTTTGTCCGGGACACATACAAATGTATTTTTTAATCCTCCGTTGGATCATGTTATATTATAGGTGTGTTGGTTCAGTATTTTTTCAGAATTTTTGAGAACTTTTGCACCGTTGAAACCCTTAACTAGTTCTGTGGCAAGCACTTGTAGAAAATCCTACTCCTATATATATATATATATATATCATATGAGGAGGTGGCTTTCCACCGCCCCGTGGACGGTGGTTCCTATTCTTCTCCTACATCGTAGTCCACACCGTCGATGTCTTCAGAGTCGAAATCAAGCACGTCGGTCAAATCATCGACCATGGCAATAAAGTGGGTGGTGGGTGGGCAACGAATTCCCTCGTCGCCTTCTTCTCACTCGAGCTGGACAAAGTTCGGCCAAGAGTCTCCTGACAAAGAGAGAGACTTTAACGAGTTCAGCATGTCGCCAAAGGGCGAGTGTTGGAAGATGTCCGCAGCGGTGAACTCCATTATGGGAGCCCAACCAGATTCGGCGGGCTCGGGGATGCGCAAACTGGAACCTACAGCCGGACACGAGTTCGGGGGTCCGGTATCACAGGCTCCCTTGGGGATGAAGCTGGTGTTCGGCTCTACCGCCGATGAGTGTGCGGTCTCCGGGGCAGGGTCGATCCACCCGTCCTTGGACGACGCGATCTGCCCCGAATTTAGGTCCGGATCTCCTGCAGGTGCGATATTCCGAGTATTGTCAGACAGCAGGTCTAAGCCATGCTCTTCGTGACTGTCCGGCGCGCCTTGCATAGGCCCGAATCCATCGAAGATCAAGTCTCCGCGTATATCGACCGTGTAGTTCAAGTTCCCGAATTTGACCTGATGGCCAGGGGCGTAGCTGTTGATCTGCTCCAGATGGCCAAGCGAATTGGCCCGCTGTGCGAAGCCATCGAACACGAAGATCTGTCCGGGAAGAAAAGTCTCACCCTGGACCGCGTTGTTCTTGATGATTGAAGGAGCCATTGAGCCTTGAAGCGACGACACAGTGGAACTCTCAATGAAAGCACCAATGTCGGTGTCAAAACCAGCGGATCTCGGGTAGGGGGTCCCGATCTATGCGTCTAAGGCTGATGGTAACAGGAGGCAAGGGATACGATGTTTTACTCAGGTTCGGGCTCTCTCGACGGAGGTAAAACCCTACTTCCTTCTTGATTGATCTTGATGATATGAGTATTACAAGAGTTGATCTACCACGAGATCGTAGAGGCTAAACCCTAGAAGCTAGCCTATGATGATTATGATTGTCCCTCTAAGGACTAAACCCTCCGGTTTATATAGACACTGGAGGGGGCTAGGGTTTACACAGAGTCGGTTACAAGGAAGGAAATCTATTATCCGGATCGCCAAGCTTGTCTTCCACGCAAAGGAGACTCCCATCCGGACACGGGACGAAGTCTTGAGTCTTGTATCTTCACGCTCCAATAGTCCGGACAAAGTGTATAGTCCGGCTGTCTGGATACCCCCTAATCCAGGACTCCCTCAATGATCTTGATGGAAGTTGGGGAAGATCCATTGCTCATGGCGGTAACCGGTTTCTTTATCTTGTAGAACAAGGTTTGGTGAAGAGGTGTCATGCAAAAATGGCTCGAGATTAGATCGATACTGAGCGAAGGGACGTAACCCTTGGCCTTAAATAATGGTTAGAGGATCAATCTTAGAGAGGAAGTTAGAAGAAAATCAAAACAAAATCCAGAAAGAATCAAGAAAAATATCGGTCGATGACCTTTGGTACGGGCGCGTAGTCGTACCACTGCTTGTGCCACTGGTCGCCACAAGCTCTTATTTTTCAAACCTATCATTGAAGTCAAGGTTGGTACGACCGACTGCGCTCATACCTTAGGCCATCTTGAAAACAATACCTTCTCTTGATTTCCATTGAGGAGCAGTGCCAGCACACACCACTACAAAAAAAAACACTTCCGTGATGATACGTGTTTGTCACATTAGGCCATGTTTTCTGTCATGCATGTACATTTGTGACGATTTTATGACAGAATCAAGATAGTCATACATGTGTTGTCGTAGAAGTGTTCCATGACAATACTCAAATTATCATCACGGAAGTGTCCACTTCCATGACGATAAATGGCGCGTCATCAAAGTGTTTTCGTCAAAGGTAACCGACACGTGGCATCCACTGTAATGGGTCACCGTTAAGCTACCGGGTCCGGTTTTGGATCCGATAACCCGCTAACAGCCCAAGCCAAGGGCGATTTTTCACGTGTAAAATTCTCATTGGCCAAAGGAACCACGTGTCAGCTCGACGTCGCGACAGATGTCATTCATCCATTGGACGAGATGGGCCTATGAAAAAATGATATGTGGCACGACTCAACAGTGGCCCATTTAGGTTAAAAAGGCTAGCCTAGTCAAAGGCCCATAAGCTTCGCTCAGGTACTAGTGGGTTGACCCATTTACGGCCCACCGCCAGATCAGGCCCATTAATTGTTCGCTCAGTCTTTGGACCCCATTACGGCCCAGTGTGTTTTTGGCCTGTTAGAGTCCCGATGTAGAAATGGCCCATTTCATCCTGGTGTGTCTTTTGGCCTGGTAATGGCCTGTGTTGCACAGGGGCCATTTAAGGTCTGACATGACATTTGGACCATTAATTGTTGGGGAACGTAGTAATTTCAAAAATTTTCCTACGCACACGCAAGATCATGGTGATGCATAGCAACGAGAGGGGAGAGTGTTGTCTACATACCCTTGTAGACCCAAAGCGGAAGCGATCACAACGTAGAGGAAGTAGTCGTACGTTCTCCTCGCGATCCGACCGATCCCGGCGCCGTTACTCCGACGCCCGAGTTCTTGACACACGACAGCTCGATGACGTCCCTCGTACTCGATCCAGCCGAGTGTCGAGGAGAGTTTCACAAGACGACGGCGTGGTGACGATCTTGATGTTTCACCGCGCGAGGCTTCGCCTAAGCAGCATGACGGTATAACCGAGGTGGAATATGGTGGAGGGGGCACCGACATGGCTAAGGAACGATCTCACGATCAACTTGTGTGTTCAAGGTGCCCCCTGCCTCAGATATAAAGGAGCCAGGGGGGAGGGGGCCGGCGGCCAAGAGGGGGCGCGCCAGGGAGTCCTACTCCCTCTGGGAGTAGGATTCCCCCAATCCTAGTTGGACTAGGATTCCCGGAGGGGGGAAAGAGAGAGAGGGGGGCCGGCCCCTTCTCCTAGTCCTAGTAGGACTAGGGAAGGGGGGGGAGGCGCGCAGCCCCTTGGGCTGCCCCTTCTCCTTTCCACCAAGGCCCATCGAGGCCCATTTACCTCCCGGGGGGTTCCGGTAACCTCCCGGTACTCCGGTAAATTCCCGTTTTCGCCCGGAACCATTCCGAACTCCAAACATAGGCTTCCAATATATCAATCTTTATGTCTCGACCATTCCGAGACTCCTCGTCATGTCCGTGATCACATCCGGACTCAACTTCTTCGGTACATCAAAATACATAAACTCATAATAACTGTCATCGAAACCTTAAGCGTGCGGACCCTACGGTTCGAGAACAATGTAGACATGACCTAGAACTATTCACGGTCAATAACCAACAGCGGGACCTGGATGCCCATATTGGTTCCTACATATTCTACGAAGATCTTTATCGGTCGGACCGCATAACATCATCGTTGTTCCCTTTGTCATCGGTATGTTACTTGCCCGAGATTCGATCGTCGGTATCCAATACCTAGTTCAATCTCGTTACGGCAAGTCTCTTTACTCGTTCCGTAATACATCATCTCACAACTAACTCATTAGTTGTAGTGCTTGCAAGGCTTGATGATGTGCATTACCGAGAGGGCCAGAGATACCTCTCCGACAATCGGAGTGACAAAACCTAATCTCAAATACGCCAACCCAACATCTACCTTTGGAGACACCTGTAGTACTCCTTTATAATCACCCAGCTTACGTTGTGACGTTTGGTAGCACCAAAGTGTTCCTCCGTAAACGGAGTTGCATAATCTCATAGTTACAGGAACATGTATATGTCATGGATAAAAGCGGTAGCAACATACTAAACGATCGTGTGCTAAGCTAAGGGAATGGGTCATGTCAATCAGATCATTCTACTAATGATGTGACCTCATTAATCAAATAACAACTCCTTGTTCATGGTTAGGAAACATAACCATCTTTGATTAACAAGCTAGTCAAGTAGAGGCATACTAGTGACATGTTGTTTTGTCTATGCATTCACACATGTATCATGTTTCCGGTTAATACAATTCTAGCATGAATGATAAACATTTATCATGAAATAAGGAAATAAATAATAACTTTATTATTGCCTCTAGGGCATATTTCCTTCAGATCTCCCACTTGCACTAGAGTCAATAATCTAGATTACATAGTAATGATTCTAACACCCATGGAGTCTTGGTGCTGATCATGTTTTGCTCGTGGAAGAGGCTTAGTCAACGGTCTCGCAACATTCAGATCCGTATGTATCTTGCAAATCTCTATGTCTCCCGTGCGGACTAAGTCCCGGATGGAATTGAAGCGTCTCTTGATGTGCTTGGTCCTCTTGTGAAATCTGGATTCCTTTGCTAAGGCAATTGCTCGAGATTGTCACGAAGATTTTCATTGGACCCGATGCACTAGGTATGACACCTAGATCGGATATGAACTCCTTCATCCGACTCCTTCATTAGCTGCTTCGAAGCTGCTATGTATTCCGCTTCACATGTAGATCCCGCCACGACGCTTTGTTTAGAACTCGCACCAACCGACAGCTCCTCCGCTTAGTGTAAATACATATCCGGTCTGCGATTTAGAATCGTCCGGATCGGTGTCAAAGCTTGCATCAACGTAACTGTTTACGATGAGCTCTTTGTCACCTCCATATACGAGAAACATATCCTTAGTCCTTTTCGTATTTCAGATGTTCTTGACCGTTGTCCGATGATCCACTCTGGATTACTTTGGTACCTCCTGCTAGGCTTATAGCAAGGCACACATCAGTCTGGTACACAACATTGCATACATGATAGAGCCTATGGTGAAGCATAGGAACATCTTTCATTTCTCTCTATCTTCTGCAGTGGTCGGGCATTGAGTCCGCTCAACTTCACACCTTGTAACACGTGCAAGAACCCTTTCTTTGCTTGATCCATTTTGAACTTTTTCAAAATTTGTCAAGGTATGTGCTTTGTGAAAGTCCAATTAGGCGCCTTGATCTATCTCTATAGATCTTAATGTCCAATATGTAAGCAGCTTCACCGAGGTCTTTCATTGAAAACTCTTATTCAAGTATCCCTTTATGCTATCCAGAATTCTATATCATTTCCGAACAGCAATATGTCATCCACATATAATATCGTAAATGCTACTGAGCTCCCACTCACTTTCTTGTAAATACAAAGCTTCTCCAAAAGTCTCAGATAAACCCAAATGCTTTGATCACACTATCAAAGCGTTTATTCCAACTCCGAGATGCTTGCACCAGTCCATAGATGGATCATTTGGAGCTTGCATACTTTGTTAGCTCCTTTGGATCGATAAAACCTTCCGTTGCATCATATACAACTCTTCTTCCGTAAATCCATTCAGAATGCGTCTTTACATCCATTTGCCAAATTTCATAATCATAAAATGCGCAATTGCTAACATGATTCGGACGGACTTAAGCATCGCCACGGGTGAGAAGGTCTCATCGTAGTCAATCCCTTGAACTTGTCGAAACCTTTTGCATAAGTCGAGCTTTATAGACGATAACATTACCGTCGTCGTCGGTCTTCTTCTTGAAGATCCACTTGTTTTCTATTGCTTGCCTACCCTCGGGCAAGTCAACCAAAGTCCACACTTTGTTTTCATACATGGATCCCATCTCGATTTCATGGCCTCAAGCCATTTTATGGAATCTGGGCTCACCATCGCTTCTTCATAGTTCGTAGGTTCATCATGATCTAGTAGCATGACTTCCGAATAGGATTACCGTACCACTCAGTGCGGATCTTACTCGTTGATCTACGAGGTTCTGCAGATAACTTGATCTCAAGTTTCATGATCAACATCATCAACTTCCTCACTACTTGGTGTAGACGTCTCGTAAACTGGTTTCGTGATTTAACTACTTTCAAGTAAGGGAGAAGGTACTATTACCTCATCAAGTTCCACTTTCCTCCCACTCACTTCTTTCGAGAGAAACTCCTTCTCTAGAAAGGATCCATTCTTAGCAACGAATGTCTTGCCTTCGGATCTGTGATAGAAGGTGTACCCAACTGCTTCCTTTGGGTATCCTATGAAGACACATTTCTCGATTTGGGTTCGAGCTTATCGGGTTGAAGCTTTTTCACATAAGCATCGCATCCCCAAACTTTAAGAAACGACAACTTTGGTTTCTTGCCAAACCATAGTTCATAAGGTGTCGCCTCAACGGATTTTGACGGTGTTCTATTCAATGTGAATGCGGCCGTCTCTAGAGCATAACCCCAAAACGATAGCGGTAAATCAGAAGAGACATCATAGATCGTACCATATCTAGTAAAGTACGATTCGACGTTCGGACACACCATTACGCTGTGGTGTTCGGGTGGCGTGAGTTGCTAAACTATTCCGCATTGTTTCAAATGTAGACCAAACTCGTAACTCAAATATTCACCTCCACGATCGATCGTAGAAACTTAATTTTCTTGTTACGATGATTTTCAACTTCACTCTGAAATTCTTTGAACTTTTCAAATGTTTCAGACTTATGTTTCATTAAGTAGATATACCCATATCCGCTTAAGTCATCTGTGAAGGTGAGAAAATAACGATATCCGCCACGAGCCTCAACATTCATCGGACCACATACATCAGTATGTATGATTTCCAACAAATCTGTTGCTCTCTCCATAGTACCGAGAACGGTGTTCTAGTCATCTTGCCCATGAGGCACGGTTCATAAGTGCCAAGTGATTCATAATCAAGTGACTCCAAAAGTCCATCAAGATGGAGTTTCTTCATGCGCTTTAATCGATATGACCTAAACGGCATTGCCACAAATAAGTTGCACTATCATTATCAACTCTGCATCTTTTGGTTTCAACATTGTGAATATGTGTATCACTACTATCGAGATTCATAAGAAATAGACCACTCCTCAAGGGTGCATGACCATAAAAGATATTACTCATATAAATAGAACAACCATTATTCTCTGATTTAAATGAATAACCGCCTCGCATCAAACAAGATCCAGATATAATGTTCATGCTCAACGCAGCACCAAATAACAATTATTTAGGTCTAAAACTAATCCGAAGGTAGATGTAGAGGTAGTGTGCCGACCGCGATCACATCGACTTTGGAACCATTTCCCACGCCAAGATCGTCACCTCGTCCTTTGCCGTTGTTCGCAATCCGTAGTCCCTGCTTTGAGTTGCAAATATTAGCAAGTAACCAAGATCAAATACCAGTGCTATCTGCGAGCTCTAGTAAGGTACACATCAATAACATGTATATCACATATACCTTTGTTCACCTTGCCATCCTTCTTATCCGCCAAATACTTGGGGCAGTTCCGCTTCGGTGACGATCGCTTGCAGAGAAGCACCAGTTTCAGGTTTAGGGCCAGGCTTGGGTTTCTTCTCCGAGTAGCAACTTGCTTGCCGTTCTTCTTGAGATTCCCTTCTTCTTCCCTTTGCCTTTCTTCTTGAAACTAGTGGTCTTGTTGACCATCAACACTTGATGCTCTTTCTTGATTTCTACCTCCGCAGCCTTTAGCATTGCGAAGAGCTCTGTATAGTCTTTACTAACCCTTGCATATTATAGTTCATCACGAAGCCTTTGTAGCTTGGTGGCGTGATTGAGAATTTCATCAATGACACAATCATCCGGAAGATTAACTCCCAATTGTGTCAAGTGATTGTAGTACCCGGACATTACGAGTATATGCTCACTAATGTAACTATTCTCCTCCATCTTGCAGCTATAGAACTTATTGGAGACTTCATATCTCTCAATCCGGGCATTCTTTGGAATATTAACTTCAACTCTCGAACATCTCATATGCTCCATGACGCTCAAAACGTCGTTGAAGTCCCGGTTCTAAGCCGTAAAGCATGGCACATCGAACTATAGAGTAGTCATCAGCTTTGCTCGCCAGACGCTCACAACATCCGGTGTTGCTCAAAGAAGAGTTCTGTCACCTAGCGGTGCATCCAGACGTAACTCTTACGTGCAGCAATGAGGATGATCCTCGTTACGGACCCGATCCGTAATTGCTACCATCATCTTTCAACTTTGCTTTCTCAAGGAACGCATTAAAATTCAACGGAACAACAAAGACGAGCCATCTATCTACAATCAAACATAAACAAGCAAGATACTATCGGTACTAAGTTCATGATAAATTTAAGTTCAATTAATCATATTACTTAAGAACTCCCACTTAGAAAGACATCTCTAGTCATCCAAGTGATCACGTGATCCAAATCAACTAAACCATAACCGATCATCACGTGAAATGGAGTAGTTTTCAATGGTGAACATCTTATGTTGATCATATCTACTATATGATTCACGCCGACCTTTCGGTCTCCGTGTTCCGAGGCCATATCTGCATATGCTAGGCTCGTCAAGTATAACCCGAGTATTCTGCGTGTGCAAAACTGGCTTGCACCGTTGTAGATGGACGAGAGCTTATCACACCCGATCATCACGTGGTGTCCGGGCACGATTTAACTTTGGCAACGGTGCATACTCGGGAGAACACTTCTTGATAATTTAGTGAGAGATCATCTTATAATGCTACCGTCAATCAAAGCAAGATAAGATGCATAAAAGGATAAACATCACATGCAAATCAATATAAGTGATATGATATGGTCATCATCATCTTGTGCTTCATGATCTCCATCTTGCTGCACCACCATGATCACCATCGCCACCGGCGCGACACCTTGATCTCCATCGCAGCATCGTTGTCGCCTCGCCAAACTTATGCTACTACGACTATCTCTACCGCTTAGTGATAAAGTAAAGCATTACAAAGCGATTGCATTGCATACAATAAAGCGACAACCATATGGCTCTGCCATTGCCGATAACCGGTTACAAAACATGATCATCTCATACAATAAAATATAGCATCACATCTTGACCATATCACATCACAACATGCCCTGCAAAAACAAGTTAGACGTCCTCTACTTTGTTGTTGCAAATTTTACGTGGCTGCTACGGGCTTAAGCAAGAACCAGTCTCACCCACGCATCAAAACCACAACGATACTTCGTCAAATAGACTCCGTTTAACCTTCTCAAGGACCGGGCGTAGCCACACTCAGTTCAACTAAAGTGAGAGAGACAGCACCCACCGGTCACCTTTAAGCAACGAGTGCTCGCAGCGGTGAAACCAGTCTCGCGAAGCGTCACGCGTAATGTCGGTGCGGGCCGCTTCATCTCACAATACCGCTGAACCAAAGTATGACATGCTGGTAGGTAGTATGACTTGTATCGCCCACAACTCACTTGTGTTCTACTCGTGCAAAACATCAAACCATAGAAAAACCTAGGCTCGGATGCCTTTGTTGGGGAACGAGTAATTTCAAAAATTTTCCCACGCACACGCAAGATCATGGTGATGCATAGCAACGAGAGGGGAGAGTGTTGTCTACATACCCTTGTAGACCCAAAGCGAAGCGATCACAACGTAGAGGAAGTAGTCGACGTTCTCCTCGCGATCCGACCGATCCCGCGCCAGCACTCGACGCCCGAGTTCTTGACACACGACAGCTCGATGACGTCCCTCGACTCGATCCAGCCGAGTGTCGAGGGAGAGTTTCACAAGACGACGGCGTGGCAGGACGATCTTGATGTTTCACCGCGCAGGCTTCGCCTAAGCTTCGCGACGGTATAACCGAGGTGGAATATGGTGGAGGGGCACCGACACGGCTAAGGAACGATCTCACGATCAACTTGTGTGTTCCAAGGTGCCCCCTGCCTCAGATATAAAGGAGCCAGGGGGAGGGCGGGCGGCCAAGAGGGGGCGGCAGGAGTCCTACTCCTCTGGGAGTAGGATTCCCCAATCCTAGTTGGACTAGGATTCCGGAGGGAAAGAGAGAGAGGGGGGGCCCCTTCTCCTAGTCCTAGTAGGACTAGGGAAGGGGGGCGCGCAGCCCCTTGGGCTGCCCTTCTCCTTTCCACCAAGGCCCATCGAGGCCCATTTACCTCCCGGGGTTCCAGTAACCTCCGGTAAACTCCGGTAGAATTCCGCCGCCGGAACCATTCAACTCCAAACATAGGCTTCCAATATATCAATCTTTATGTCTCGACCATTCCGAGACTCCTCGTCATGTCCGTGATCACATCCGGGACTCGAACTTCTTCGGTACATCAAAATACATAAACTCATAATAACCGCCATCGAAACCTTAAGCGTGCGGACCCTACGGTTCGAGAACAATGTAGACATGACCTAGAACTATTCACGGTCAATAACCAACAGCGGGACCTGGATGCCCATATTGGTTCCTACATATTCTACGAAGATCTTTATCGGTCGACCGCATAACATCATACGTTGTTCCTTTGTCATCGGTATGTTACTTGCCGAGATTCGATCGTCGGTATCCAATACCTAGTTCAATCTCGTTACGGCAAGTCTCTTTACTCGTTCCGTAATACATCATCTCACAACTAACTCATTAGTTGTAGTGCTTGCAAGGCTTCATGATGTGCATTACCGAGAGGGCCCAGAGATACCTCTCCGACAATCGGAGTGACAAAACCTAATCTCAAATACGCCAACCCAACATCTACCTTTGGAGACACCTGTAGTACTCCTTTATAATCACCCGATTCGTTGTGACGCTTGGTAGCACCAAAGTGTTCCTCCGTAAACGGAGTTGCATAATCTCATAGTTACAGAACATGTATATGTCATGGATAAAAGCAGAGCAACATACTAAACGATCGTGTGCTAAGCTAAGGGAGTGGGTCATGTCAATCGATCATTCTACTAATGATGTGACCTCATTAATCAAATAACAACTCCTTGTTCATGGTTAGGAAACATAACCATCTTTGATTAACAAGCTAGTCAAGTAGAGGCATACTAGTGACATGTTGTTTTGTCTATGCATTCACACATGTATCATGTTTCCGGTTAATACAATTCTAGCATGAATGATAAACATTTATCATGAAATAAGGAAATAAATAATAACTTTATTATTGCCTCTAGGGCATATTTCCTTCATTAATGACCCGTGATCTCGGTGGCAACATTTCAGCCCAACCTGACTTTGGGACTATTAAAGGCTTGTCGTACATTTCGGCCCGTTGGTGCCTCTACAGAGCTTTCGGCCTATTAAAGGCCTATGATCTGATTGGGCAAACCAAGGCCTGAGGTATGTTTCAGCCTGATAATGACCCGTAATGTAACTAGGCCTATAATGGCTCGACGTTTATTTCAGCCTACTAAAGGCCCATGGACTACTCTTAAAAATTGAGGCCTAACATGCTTCTCGGCCTGCTAAAGGCCCATGGTGTCTTCGGGGCCAACACATGCCAGCAGAATATCCAGCCTGTTAGTGGCCCGAAGCTACATGGGCCGAACTAAAGTTGGGCACGCTAAAGGACCATTAGAGTTATGGGCCTAGGCATACAGTGTCCATGAAGGGCCCATTCGGCAGGTCCGCGGCAGGCCCCAGTACAGCTTGTTGCGGGCCGGCCCAATTATGGCCCACTGACTGTAGGTGTAACACCCCGATAATTATGCTACAATGAATCCCTGACTAATGATGCCATGCCATCCCATTTTGCTAAGCTTAATCTCTCCTGGTTAAAGCCTAAGTCAAATTAAATTTAAATACAGGTCAAATTTGTAATTCTTCAAAAGGTAAATTTAAAATGTTTGTTGGGTTGCAAATATTCACTAACTAATTTTCATGAAGAAACCAATATTTCTTCTTCTTATTAAAACTCCCCTATCTTCATTTAAAACAGAACCAACACCGTTAAATTGAACTTTTTTGATTTAGACAAATAGTTAAACATTTCAAGATAAATTGAAACTATTTGTGATGGCTCAAAATGTTGTCTCATATTTATGTGCCAATTTTCAAATTCAACAAAAGTCAATTGGTTTTAAAATAAAATGCAAAGTAGAAAAGAAATAAATAAAACAAAAATGTAAAAGAATAAAAGGAAAAGGACCTAAACTATTGTGCATATGGGCTCAAGTGTCCACACTGCCCCGAAGCCCAGCCCACGACAGCCTCTCCCCCACCTCTGTACAGCGGGGAGGCAGAGGCCTGGGCGTGGCGTGAACATGGATGGCCTCCACGTGCCCCCCCTCGGCCTACAAAGGCATCCACCGAAACCCTAGCATCCGTCTCGCTCATTCCCCGTTCGCCCACTTCCTCTTCTTCTCAGAATCGAGCTCGAACCAGTCACGGTCACCACTGCCTCGCCATCATCGTCGCGGTCACAACCAACTCCGGCGTGTGAGAACACGTCCAAAGGGTCCACCTCGGTCGGTTTCGTCTGTCCCAAGGACTAGCTCAAGCCGGGACGTCCTCGAGCCGACGCCATCTCCATATTCTTCGTCTGCCCGCCGCACATCGTCGCCGTCTCACCGTCACCACTGCCTCTCCGGCCCGTCATTGGCCTCCTCGAGAATGCCTTCTGCCCCGTGGTGAGCTCCTCCCTCGAATCGCCCTTCTTTTGGCCTCGATCTATCGCTGTTTGGCCTCCCCCCGCATTCTGCTGCCATGACTGGAGCTCCGCTCCGCGCGCACATGCACGCCCACACCCTTCCTCGCCTAGGACGCGCCTTGGCTGCACTTGCACGCCCCTGCCTGCGCCCTTGCGTGCATGCACCGTGTGCGCCCGCGCTTCGCCGCGGCCCTTGCATTGTTGCCTCTGCTTCTCCTATCGCCGCCGCTGCTACCCCTCATCCACTCGTCACCCTCCCGCACGCTACCGCTGCTCTCTACTGCGTGCTCAGCCTGCCGCCACTATCGCTCGCGCCCGCCAGGGCCACACCCAGCTTCCCCCGCACGGTGGCCGCCGCCGCTGGCCTCACTGGTTACGTGCACCCAGCCATGGCCTTGGGCCATTGCACGTAGGGGCCGCCCGGGCTAATTGGGATTGTCCCATGTTTCTTATTAGTAGATCAGTTAGATGGCCCTATGAAAAGTGTACATTTAGAAATTTTAGGTTAAATTATGGAGTGGAGTAAAATGCATTGGGAGGATGCAAGCCACCATCTCTCTCCTCTTTAATTACCCAATCCCCAATGAGCTAAGTACATGTAGAAATTAAGGAGACCATGAGTAGAATGTTATTAGTCTTGATTATTGTGTGATGAGATAATTTTTTTCTACTTTAAAGTGCGTTGGGAAGATAGAAGTACACTCTTTTGTGGACAAATTTTAAAGACAAACATATACTCTTCACCGGACGGAGGGAGTAGATGCAGGGCAAAAGACAATCATTGTATCTCTTTTGGTTAATGTGCATGGCATGTTCATATCATTGGTACATCCATTTTGCATCATGTTTTTCTACTGTTATTTGTAGTGTTTTCAATCAATATAAAACTTTGTGGAGAAATTCTAATATATTTTCTCTCTTAATATGCAAGATTTACATGAAGAGAGAGATTGCCGGCAGCTGGAATTCTGGACTTGAAAAAGCTATGTCAGAGATACCTATTCTGCACATCTCCAAATGAGTTGAAATTTTACGGAGATCTATTTTGGAATAAACAAAATATATTGGAGCAAAGATGTACCAGAGGAGGCCACCCAGGTGCCCACGAGGCACCAGGGCGCGCCCACCCCCAAGGCACGCCTTGGTGGCTTGTGGGGCCCCTAGCCAACCTCCGGTGCCCAACTTATGGTATATAAGCCCAATTGCCCTAGAAAAAAAGGAAACGACTTTCGGGACGGAGAGCCACCTTGTCGAGGTGGAACTTGGGCACGAGCACTTTTGCTCTTTGGCGGAGCGATTCTGCTGGAGATACTTCCCTCCTAGAGGGGTAAATCGAATCCGTCATCATCACCAACAACCCTCTCATTGTGGGAGGACCAATCTTCATCAACATCTTAACTAGCACCATCTCATCTCAAACCCTATTTCAATTCATGTATTCAAACTTTGTATCAAAACCTCAGATTGGTACCTGTCGGTTGCTAGTAATGTTGATAACATCTTGTAGTTGATGCTAGTTGGTTTATTTGGTGGAAGATTATATGTTCAGATCCGTTATGCTATTCAATACCCCTCTGATCTTGGACATGAATATGATGTGTGAGTAGTCACTTTTGTTCTTGAGGACATGGGAGAAGTCTTGTCATAAGTAATTGCTACTTCTTAAGCTTGCGTTGGTTTTTCCCTTGAAGTTTTAAGGGTGATGCAGCAAAGTAGAGATAAGTATTTCCCTCAGTTAAGAACCAAGGTATCAATACAGTAGGAGAAACACGCAAGTCCCCTGTCGATGTCAAAACCGGCGGATCTCGGGTAGGGGGTCCCGAACTGTGCGTCTAGGCGGATGGTAACAGGAGACAAGGGACACTATGTTTTTACCCAGGTTCGGGCCCTCTCGATGGAGGTAAAACCCTACTCCTGCTTGATTGATATTGATGATATGGGTAGTACAAGAGTAGATCTACCACGAGATCAGAGAGGCTAAACCCTAGAAGCTAGCCTATGGTATGATTGTTGTTCGTCCTACGGACTAAAACCCTCCGGGTTATATAGGCACCGAAGAGGGTTAGGGTTACACAGAGTCGGTTACAATGGTAGGAGATCTACATATCCATATCGCCAAGCTTGCCTTCCACGCCAAGGAAAGTCCCATCCGGACATGGGACGAAGTCTTCAATCTTGTATCTTCATAGTCCAGGAGTCCGGCCGAAGATGATAGTTTGGCTATCCGGACACCCCCTAGTCCGGTACTCCCTCAGTAGCCCCTGAACCAGGCTTCAATGACGACGAGTGCGGTGCGCATATTGTCTTCGGCATTGCAAGGCGGGTTCCTCCTCCGAATACTTCATATAAGATTTTGAACACAAGGATAGTGTCCGGCTCTGCAAAATAAGTTCCACATACCACCGTAGAGAGAATAATATTTACACAAGTTCAATCTGCTAACGTATTTTGTGGCGTGACATGACACCACGGCCAAGCTTTTATTCGAATCATTTTTACTGTTCCACCTCAGCGCGTTTAGCGAGGCATTTTCCTTGGCACATCTTGGCAAAGCAGAGATCGTGTCCCCTTATTTCGGGATTCTCATCAATACGGGCGTGGGTAACCCAACCGTGCCCGTTGGCACGTCTCCTCTATCGAAGGCGAGTCCCGAACGGTCACGGGGGAGGCTCTTGGTATTCAACCTCTTTATAAAGAGACCAAGGCCCCACTCCCTTCTTTCAATCTCAATCGAATCCGCCCCTCGCCTCGAGTTCCAACACCCAAAGCTCCAGATTCAGGCGCTTCGGACCTTCGATGATGTCCGGCTCCGACCTGCAAGGCCGGTGGATGCCTTCCTCCGTTACGGAAGAAGACGTGCTAAAGCTAAGAGACGCCAGGTATTTAACCGGCGAAATTTCGCATAGGCTGCCTGCCCAAGGGCAGGTTATTCCCACTCCCAAGCCTAATGAAAGCGTGGTGTTCGCGTCTCACTTCCTTCGGGGGCTAAGCTTCCCGAAGGACCCCTTCATGAGGGGGCTCATGTTTTACTATGGGTTGGAATTTCACGACTTGGATCCGGAGTCCATCCTCCACATCTCATTGTTCATTGTCGTGTTCAAAGTGGAGCCTAAGATGATCAAGGGGCAACATGCAAAGTGCGGAGGGGCTGTTATAAGCAAGAATGCTGATTCTCCGTGGCCCGAGGGCCCTTTTCAAGAGGAGCTCAGTTTATGGCAACAAGAGTGGTTTTATATCACAGCTCCCAGGGGCACCAAATGGGTGGCGCCAACTGCCTTTCGCTCGGGTCCTCCATCGCGGCTGGCGTCATGGGTCAATAAAGGGCCTGACTGGGGGCCATCCAAGGACGTGCCCTTGCTGCAGGGCCGCCTTCGAGACCTCCTAGAGAGACAGAGATCACTTTGGTCGTAGTAGCGCAGGTCATGCTAATTCGTCGCATCTTGCCCTGCAGACGTCGCCCCCTCCACACGTGGGAATTTAACCCAGAGGGACCATGAGCTCTCCAACATTTTATGGGTGCGACGCCCGTGGAGATGTACAAGCTTTTCTTCGGATCACAAGAGATGTGTCCGGACTTGACCGAGGACGCAGGTCTGAGCTGCAATCGCCCGGATACTCAAGTAAGTAGCCCTGTACCCGGACACGCTATCCTATATTTATCACAAACTTGCCCTTTAAAAGAGTTGTCCCTTGAACAGGAGTGGATAGCGAAAGGAAAGTTAACCAGGTATCCGGCCCCCCTCCCTAAGACCACGCCGGATCCCGTGTTAACCCGGATGCTGGAGGTTACGCCTTCGGAAGAAGGTGAAGGGGGGAACAAGGAAGCTATCGCCTCCGCGAAGGAGGCTGCCAGGAAAGGAGGGATCGAGAATCCCTCCATCCAAGGGAAGAAGAGGACCGCCTCTGAAGACCCGGAGACCATGGTCTCGAAGCGGGGGAAGAAATCTTCGTCAGAGGGTCCGGCGCCGAGAGATGCCTCGGCCGCATTATGCCCCCAAGGGGATCAGCCCTCCACTGAGGCGTAAGTAAAAAGGGGAGTTTTTTTTACAATAAAGGATATCCCTGTTGGGGAACGTAGTAATTTCAAAAAATTTCCTACGCACACGCAAGATCATGGTGATGGTATAGCAACGAGAGGGGAGAGTGTTCGTCTACGTACCCTCGTAGACCGTAAGCGGAAGCGTTATCACAACGCGGTTGATGTAGTCGTACGTCTTCACAATCCGACCGATCCAAGCACCGAACGTACGGAGCCTCCGAGTTCAGCACACGTTCAGCTCGATGACGATCTCCGGCCTTCGATCCAGCCGAGCTCCGGAGATGAGTTCCGTTAGCACGACGGCGTGGTGACGATGATGATGTTCTACCGGCGCAGGGCTTCGCCTAAACTCCGCGACGATATGACCGAGGTGGAATATGGTGGAAGGGGGCACCGCACACGGCTAAGGAACGATCCGTAGATCAACTTGTGTGAATGGGGTGCCCCCTGCCCCCGTATATAAAGGAGGGAGGGGGGAGGCCAGCCGGCCCCTTTGGGCGCGCCAAGGGAGGAGGAATCATCCTCCTACTAGGAGTAGGATTCCTCCTTTCCTACTCCTACTAGGGGGGAAGGAAGGGAGAGAGGGGAAGGAAGGGGGCGCCGCCTCCTAGTCCAATTGCACTGGAGGGAGAGGGCGCGCCCACCTCTGGCCGCCTCTCTCTTCCCACCTAGGCCCATGTGGCCCATTAACTCTCCCGGGGTTCCGTAACCCCGGCACTCCGTTTTCTCGAAAACTCCGGAACCTTTCCGGTGTCGAATATAGTCGTCCAATATATCAATCTTTATGTCTCGACCATTCCGAGACTCCTCGTCATGTCCGTGATCACATCCGGACTCGAACAAACTTCGGTACATCAAAACTTATAAACTCATAATAAAACTGTCATCGAATCGTTAAGCGTGCGGACCCTATGGGTTCGAGAACTATGTAGACATGACCTAAAACCATTCTCGGTCAATAACCAATAGCGGGACCTGGATGCCCATATTGGTTCCTACATATTCTACGAAGATCTTTATCGGTCAAACCGCATAACAACATACTTTGTTCCCTTTGTCATCGGTATGTTACTTGCCCGAGATTTGATCGTCGGTATCCAATACCTAGTTCAATCTCGTTACCGGCAAGTCTCTTTACTCGTTCCGTAATACGTCATCTCATAACTAACTCATTAGTTACATGCTTGCAAGGCTTAGGTGATGAGTATTACCGAGAGGGCCCAGAGATACCTCTCCGACAATCGGCGTGACAAATCCTAATCTCGAATTATGCCAACACAACATGTACCTTCTGAAACACCTGTAGAGCACCTTTATAATCACCCAGTTACGTTGTGACGTTTGGTAGCACACAAAGTGTTCTTCCGGTAAAAGGGAGTTGCACAATCTCATAGTTGTAGGAACTTTGTATAAGTCATGAAGAAAGCAATAGCAGTATACTAAACGATCAAGTGCTAGGCTAACAGGATGGGTCATGTCAATCACATCATTCTCCTAATGATGTGATCCCATTAATCAAATGACAACACATGTCTATGGTCAGGAAACATAACCATCTTTGATTAATGAGCTAGTCAAGTAGAGGCATACTAGTGACTATGTGTTTGTCTATGTATTCACACATGTATCATGTTTCCAGTTAATACAATTCTAGCATGAATAATAAACATTTATCATGATATGAGGAAATAAATAATAACTTTATTATTGCCTCTAGGGCATATTTCCTTCAGTCTCCCACTTGCACTAGAGTCAATAATCCAGATTACATAGTAATGATTCTAACACCCATGGAGTCTTGGTGCTGATCATGTTTTGCTCGTGAGAGAGGCTTAGTCAACGGGTCTGCAACATTCAGATCCGTATGTATCTTGCAAATCTCTATGTCTCCCACTTGGACTTGGTCCCGAATGGAATTGAAGCGTCTCTTGATGTGCTTGGTCCTCTTGTGAAATCTGGATTCCTTTGCTAAGGCAATTGCACCAAGATTGTCGAGAAGATCTTCATTGGTCCCGATGCACTAGGTATGACACCTAGATCGGAAATGAACTCCTTCATCCAGACTCCTTCATTCGCTGCTTGAAGCAGCTATGTACTCCGCTTCACATGTAGATCCCGCCACGACGCTTTGTTTAGAACTGCACCAACTTACAGCTCCACCGCTTAATAAAAACACGATCCGGTTTGCGATTTAGAATCGTCCGGATCGGTGTCAAAGCTTGCATCGACGTAACCATTTACGACTAGCTCTTTGTCACCTCCATATCGAGAAACATATCCTTAGTCCTTTTCGTATTTCAGATGTTCTTGACCGCTGTCTAGTGATCCACTCTGGATTACTTTGGTACCTTCCTGCCAAACTTATTGCTAAGCATACGTCGGTATGGTACACAACATTGCATACATGATAGAGCCTATGGCTGAAGCATAGGAACATTTTCATTTCTCTCTATCTTCTGCTTTGTGGTCGGGCATTGAGTTTGACTCAACTTCACACCTTGTAGCACAGTGCAAGAATCCTTTCTTTGCTCGATCCATTTTGAACCTTTTCAAAATTTTGTCAAGGTATGTGCTTTGTGAAAGTCCTATTAAGCGCCTTGATCTATCTCTATAGATCTTGATGCCCAATATGTAAGCAGCTTCACCGAGGTCTTTCATTGAAAAACTTTTATTCAAGTATCCCTTTATGCTATCCAGAAATTATATATCATTTCCAATTAATAATATGTCATCAACATATAAAACTAGAAATGCTACTGAGCTCCCACTCACTTCTTGTAAATACAAAGCTTCTCCAAAAGTGCAGATAAAACCATATGCTTTGATTACACTATCAAAGCGTTTATTCCAACTCCGAGATGCTTGCACCAGTCCATAAATGGAACGCTGGAGCTTGCACACTTTGTCAGCACCTTTTGATCAACAAAACCTTCCGCTGCATCATATACAACTCTTCTTCTAGAAATCCATTCAAGAATGCAGTCTTGACATCCATTTGCCAAATTTCATAATCATGAAATGCAGCAATAGCCAACATGATTCGGACAGACTTAAGCATCGCCACGGGTGAGAAAGTCTCATCGTAGTCAACCCCTTGAACTTGTCGAAAACCTTTCGCAACAAGTCGAGCTTTATAGACGATAACATTACCATCAGCGTCGGTCTTCTTCTTAAAGATCCATTTATTCTCAATGGCTTGCCGATCATCGGCAAGTCAACCAAAGTCCATACTTTGTTTTCATACATGGATCCCATCTCGATTTCATGGCCTCTAGCCATTTTGCGGAATCTTGGCTCATCATCGCTTCCTCATAGTTCGTAGGTTCATCATGGTCAAGTAACATGACTTCCGTAATAGGATTACCGTACCACACAGTGCGGATCTTACTCGTAGACCACGAGGTTCAGAGAAACTTGATCTGAAGTTTCATGATCAATATCATTAGCTTCCTCACTAATTGGTGTAGTCGTCACAGAACCGGTTCTCGTGATGAACTACCTTCCAATAAGGGAGTAGATACGATTATCTCATCAAGTTCTACTTTCCTCCCACTCACTTCTTTCGAGAGAAACTCCTTCTCTAGAAAGGATCCATTCTTAGCAACGAATGTCTTGCCTTCGGATCTGTGATAGAAGGTGTACCCAACAGTCTCTTTTGGGTATCCTATGAAGACACATTTTTCCGATTTGGGTTCGAGCTTATCTGGTTGAAGTTTCTTCACATAAGCATCACAACCCCAAACTTTAAGAAACGACAACTTTGGTTTCTTGCCAAACCACAGTTCATAAGGCGTCGTCTCAACGGATTTAGATGGTGCCCTATTTAACGTGAATGCGGCCGTCTCTAAAGCATAACCCCAAAACGATAGCGGTAAATCGGTAAGAGACATCATAGATCGCACCATATCAAGTAAAGTACGACACGACGCTCGGACACACCATTTCGTTGTGGTGTTCGGGTGGTGTGAGTTCTTGAAACTATTCCGCATTGTTTCATATGTAAACCAAACTCGTAACTCAAATATTCTCCTCCACAATCAGATCGTAGAAACTTTATTTTCTTGTTACGATGATTTTCCACTTCACTCTGAAATTCTTTGAACTTTTCAAATGTTTCAGACTTGTGCTTCATCAAGTAGATATACCCATATCTGCTCAAATCATCTGTGAAGGTGAGAAAATAACGATATCCGCCACGAGCCTCAACATTCATCGGACCACATACATCTGTATGTATGATTTCCAACAAATCTGTTGCTCTCTCCATAGTTCCGGAGAACGGTGTTTTAGTCATCTTGCCCATGAGGCACGGTTCATAAGTACCAAGTGATTCATAATCAAGTGATTCCGTAAGTCCATCAAGATGGAGTTTCTTCATGCGCTTTACACCGATATGACCTAAACGGCAAGTGCCACAAATAAGTTGCACTATCATTATCAACTCTGCATCTTTTGGCTTCAACATTATGAATATGTGTATCACTACTATCGAGATTCAATAAAATAGACCACTCTTCAAGGGTGCATGACCATAAAAGATATTACTCATATAAATAGAACAACCATTATTCTCTCGATTTAAATGAATAACCGTCTCGCATCAAACAAGATCCACATATAATGTTCATGCTCAACGCCGGCACCAAATAACAATTATTCAGGTCTAAAACTAATCCCAAGGTAGATGTAGAGGTAGCGTGCCGACCGCGATCACATCGACTTTGGAACCGCTTTCCCACGCGCATCGTCACCTCGCCCTTGGCTAGTGCTCGCTTATTCCGTAGTCCCTATTTCGAGTTGCAAATATTAGCAATGTAACCAAGATCAAATACCCAGTGCTACTACGAGCTCTAGTTAGGTACATATCAATAACATGTATATCACATATACCTTTGCTCACTTTGCCATCCTTCTTATCCGCCAAATACTTGGGGCAGTTCCGCTTCAAAGTGTCCGATCTACTTGCAGAGAAGCACTCGATTTCGTGCTTAGGTCCAGACTTGGGTTTCTTCTCTTGAGCAGCAACTTGCTTGCCATTCTTCTTGAAGTTCCTTCTTCTTCCCTTTGCCCTTCTTCTTGAAACTAGTGGTCTTGTTGACCATCAACAATTGATGCTCCTTCTTGATTTCTACTCCGGCTTTCAAAGATCGTGAAGAGCTCGGGAATAGTTTTGTTCATCCCTTGCATATTATAGTTCATCACGAAGCTCTTGTAGCTTGGTGGCGTGATTGGAGAATTCATCAATGACACTATCATCGTGAAGATTAACTCCCGGTTGAATCAAGTGATTGTTATACCCGGACATTCTGAGTATGTGTTCACTTGTGTAACTATTCTCCTCCATCTTGCAGCTATAGAACTTATTGGAGACTTCATATCTCTCAATCCGGGCATTTGCTTGAAATATTAACTTCAACTCTGGAACATCTCATATGCTCCATGACGCTCAAACATCGTTGAAGACCGGTTCCAAGCCGTAAAGCATGGCACATTGAACTATAGAGTAGTCATTAGCTTTGCTCGCCAGACGTTCTTAACGCCGTTAGTTGCATCAAGAAGCAGTTGGCACCCAGCGGTGCTTCGGGACGTAACTCTTCGTGCAGCAATGAGGATAATCCTCGAGTTACGGACCAAATCCGTGTAATTGCTACCATCATCTTTCAACTTTGCTTTCTCAAGGAACGCATTAAAATTCAACGGAACAACAAAGACGAGCCATCTATCTACAAACAAACATAGACAAGCAAGATACTATCAGGTACTAAGTTCATGATAAATTTATGTTCAATTAATCATATTACTTAAGAACTCCCACTTAGACAGACATCTCTCTAGTCATCTAAGTGATCACGTGATCCAAATCAACTAAACCATAACCGATCATCACGTGAGATGGAGTAGTTTTCAATGGTGAACATCTCTATGTTGATCATATCTACTATATGATTCACGCTCGACCTTTCGGTCTCCGTGTTCCGAGGCCATATCTGCATATGCTAGGCTCGTCAAGTTTAACCTAAGTATTCTGCGTGTGCAAAACTGGCTTGCACCCGTTGTAGATGGACGTAGAGCTTATCACACCCGATCATCATGTGGTGTCTCGGCACGATTTAACTTTGGCAACGGTGCATACTCAGGGAGAACACTTCTTGATAATTTTAGTGAGAGATCATCTTAAAATGCTACCGTCAATCAAAGCAAGATAAGATGCATAAAGGATAAACATCACATGCAATCAATATAAGTGATATGATATGGCCATCATCATCTTGTGCTTGTGATCTCCATCTTCAAAGCACCGTCATGATCACCATCGTCACCGGCGCGACACCTTGATCTCCATCGTAGCATCGTTGTCGTTACGCCATCTATTGCTTCTACGACTATCGCTACCGCTTAGTGATAAAGTAAAGCAATTACAGGGCGTTTGCATTTCATACAATAAAGCGACAACCATATGGCTCTGCCGATTGCCGATAACCGGTTACAAAACATGATCATCTCATACAATAAAATATAGCATCACGTCTTGACCATATCACATCACAACATGCCCTGCAAAAACAACTTAGACGTCCTCTACTTTGTTGTTGCAAATTTTACGTGGCTGCTACGGGCTTAGCAAGAACCGTTCTCACCTACGCATCAAAACCACAATGATAGTTTGTCAAATAGACTCCGTTTTAACCTTCGCAAGGACCGGGCGTAGCCACACTCGGTTCAACTAAAGTGAGAGAGGCAGACACCCGCCAGCCACCTTTAAGCACAAGTGCTCGTAATGGTGAAACCAGTCTCGCGTAAGCGTACGCGTAATGTCGGTCCAGGCCACTTCATCTTACAATACCGCTGAACCAAAGTATGACATGCTGGTAGGCAGTATGACTTATATCGTCCACAACTCACTTGTGTTCTACTTGTGCATATAACATCAACGCATAAAACCTAGGCTCGGATGCCATGTTGGGGAACGAGTAATTTCAAAAATTTCCTACGCACACGCAAGATCATGGTGATGGTATAGCAACGAGAGGGGAGAGTGTTCGCTCACGCCCTCGTGAGACCGTAAGCGGAAGCGTTATCACAACGCAGTTGATGTAGTCGTACGTCTTCACGATCCGACCGATCCAAGCACCGAACGTACGGAGCCTCCGAGTTCAGCACATGTTCAGCTCGATGACGATCTCCGGCCTCCGATCCAGCCGAGCTCGGAGATGAGTTCCACAAGACGACGGCGTGGGACGATGATGATGTTCTACCGGCGCAGGCTTCACCTAAACTCCGCGACGATATGACCGAGGTGGAATATGGTGCAAGGGGCACCGACACGGCTAAGGAACGATCCGTAGATCAACTTGTGTGTCTATGGGGTGCCCTGCCTCAGATATAAAGGAGGGAGGGGGAGGCCGGCCGCCCTTTAGGCGCTTAAGGAGGAGGAATCCTCCTCCTAATGCAGTAGGATTCCTCCTTTCCTACTCCTACTAGGAGGGAAAGGAAGGGGAGAGGGGGAAGGAAGGGGCGCCGCCCCCTCTTAGTCCATTCGGACCAGAGGGAGAGGCGCGCGCCCACTCTGGCCGCCTCTCTCTTCCCACCTAGGCCCATGTGGCCCATTAACTCTCCCGGGGTTCCGTAACCCCCGCACTCCGGTTTTCTCCGAAAACTCCGGAACCTTTCCGGTGTCGAATATAGTCGTCCAATATATCAATCTTTATGTCTCGACCATTCCGAGACTCCTCGTCATGTCCGTGATCACATCCGAGACTCCGAACAAACTTCGGTACATCAAAACTTATAAACTCATAATAAAACTGTCATCGAAACGTTAAGCGTGCGGACCCTACGGGTTGGAGAACTATGTAGACATGACCTAAAACCATTCTCGGTCAATAACCAATAGCGGGACCTAGATGCCCATATTGGTTCCTACATATTCTATGAAGATCTTTATCGGTCAAACCGCATAACAACATACTTTGTTCCCTTTGTCATCGGTATGTTACTTGCCCGAGATTTGATCGTCGGTATCCAATACCTAGTTCAATCTCGTTACCGGCAAGTCTATTTACTCGTTCCGTAATACGTCATCTCATAACTAACTCATTAGTTACATGCTTGCAAGGCTTAGGTGATGAGTATTACCGAGAGGGCCCAGAGATACCTCTCCGACAATCGGAGTGACAAATCCTAATCACGAATTATGCCAACCCAACATGTACCTTTCGAAACACCAGAGAGCACCTTTATAATCACCCGATTCGTTGTGACGTTTGGTAGCACACAAAGTGTTCTTCCGTAAACGGAGTTGCACAATCTCATAGTTGTAGAAACTTTGTATAAGTCATGAAGAAAGCAATAGCAGTATACTAAACGATCAAGTGCTAGGCTAATGAATGGGTCATGTCAATCACATCATTCTCCTAATGATGTGATCCCATTAATCAAATGACAACACATGTCTATGGTCAGGAAACATAACCATCTTTGATTAATGAGCTAGTCAAGTAGAGGCATACTAGTGACTATGTGTTTGTCTATGTATTCACACATGTATCATGTTTCCGGTTAATACAATTCTAGCATGAATAATAAACATTTATCATGATATGAGGAAATAAATAATAACTTTATTATTGCCTCTAGGGCATATTTCCTTCAATCCCTACCCTATTTCTGATAACCGAAATTTTACCTTGTAGTTCGGTTCTCAGCCCTTCTCAGTAGAGCTCATCTTCGGGGGATCTTCGTCCGGAGATGATAGAGAGCTTAAACGCCCCCATCGCCGTGATCGTCTTACGAGTAGGCGACTTCGAGTGTTGTCACAGAGGGTTTCTCCGAGTCCAGCGGGGCTGGAAGGTAGTCGTATGTCCCCTCAAAGCCCTCCGCGTCCGGCCTTTGAAAAAGGCCATCGAACGAGTCTGGCACCATATGTTGTACGGTCGGAGGAGCTAAAGGATCTGCTCGGGCGAGCGTTTATCTCAGAAGATCACCGTGCATTAATGAGTACGGTGATTGAAAGGATTTCATCCGCTGAGAGCGGATTGCATGAAGCCGTTAGAAGTTTACTGACAGGTTTTGAGGTACGCAAAATGATGTACCTTCTGACAGTTCTGCATATAAAATGCACCCTGTGTAGATAGTAGCCCCTGAGGCTCGTTGTGTTGTCAAAAATGACAGCGCGTCGAGCATCATAATCCCAGGTATAGCGTGTCGCCCTTCCTATGTAGGTGGCGAAGGGTCCGGTGGCTGGCCGGACTGATGAATTTGCCGAACTATAGCGGCAACTTGACGTGGCGGATGTCGACATCACGCTTGTCAATAGGCGTCTTGATGAGTCACAAGGTATGCAATTTCCCCGCGGACACCTGGTAAGGGAGCTTGATGCTCGTGCCTTACAACAAGTATGCTTGACGCAGATGGTGCCGCTGCCCTGGAGAACCTGCGGGCGAAGCTTGCCCAAGCCAAGGAGCAGGCCAGAAAGAGTGACGCGGCTGCCTTAAAGGCGTCCGAAGAGCTAAAAGCCGAACAGGCTGCTCACTACCGAAGCAAGAAGGAGATGGCCGAGATGGCCGTGGAGTTGAAGAGTGTCGCCGACCGCTGCAAGCTTCTTGAAAAAGAAGATCGGGCAGTACAAGAGGACCTGAAGAAGGCCACTGCCGAGGCCAAGGATGCTCGCTCTATGATGAGAGCTATGAAGGAGGAGCTGCGTCAGGCCAGAGATATCGCGGCTGGAAAGCCCTTTCTGCTGCGGAGGAAATTCATGTACCCTACTTATGCTCAGTTGGACCGGCTGTGGAGTGCGGAAGATGCTTATTTGGACTTGGCGGCAAGTGCAGCGGACGCGACCGAACACTTCCGAGATCAAGAGGATCATGAAACAGGAAAGGTTTTTTGGTCGCAGTTCCATAATCCAGAGTGCCCACTTCCATTAACCGATCGCTTGGCCGAATGGGCGGAGCTGAATAGGTTCCGGACTTGCCATGCAGGATGTCGTGAGTTTTTTGTCGCTGAAGAGGCCCGAGCCGAAGAGTTATTTTGGCTTGGTGCAGCAGTTCCTTGGTGCGGTGCAGCATATCAATGCAATGAGGAGGTCGGCATGCATAGAGGGTGCCCGGATGCCTCTTGCCCATGTCAAGACATACTGGGCGGAGATGAAGGCCACCGATGTTGCATCCCAAGATTCGGACGGAAGCCGAGTACCCGTTGAGCACTATTTTCAGGAAGTTCTGCAGGGCGCTCGTTTAATAGAGACGCAGTGCTCGAAGGATATTATGTTCGAATAACATGTATTTATTGTGAAACAATGTTTCGATGAAATATAAAAGCTTTTTATACTTGTGCTTTCAAGAATTAAAATACCTCCTATGCGGCCGTTAATGTATATGTGTATATAACCTGAAAGATGGCAGTCTTCGGCTTCAGCCCCCACGCATATAATGCGGGGGTGTTTGCAAAAGGTGCATTTTCACACTTGATCCAACGTCTTGGTCCTATAAAGGAGGTGGTAGCGTAGCAAACTAGGCAACCGGACTATAATGCTTTATCACTTTCACTTAGCCATAGGAGTTTGACAATGGGGCTACTATATAGCCCCTAGGGGCACCGTGCTCACCCGAATTTGGGGCGCGTATGTTCCTGACTGGGAAACGGCCCTTCGTCAATGCGGAGGAATCCTATAGATTCCGGCGGGTCATCGAGTGGTTGACCAGTCTCACGCTATATCATGACAGTCAGTTTTCGGCTTTCTCTACTGAGGTGCTCGCCTAGCCGAACCGGGGTACAATCGCAGTAGTTCTCCTGGTGCCGCGTTAGCCGATAGAGCGGAACGTAAGGCAGCAAAACACAGGAGCCGGGCAAACCCAACATTTGACCAAAGACATGATTCAGAGCTGATGCATATAAGGCCTAACTCGAGACGCCGAACACTCCCTAAGGTATTCGGTCTTTATGAAAACGGGCCAAACAACGCCCTTGGTAATAAGCCCCAGGTGTCTAGGTACGCGCAAAATTCTAACGTGGCCTATGCCAAAACGCCAGCCTCCTCCTCGGTTATAGTAGGAAACCAGGGGATGTGTATCAACAAGAGACAGTTAAAAAGGTTTATGCAGGGTCTTAATCTGAAAAGAATCCTTGCAACGGGTCCCTGCTGCACGTCTGCGTCTGTGTCTCCGTTGTGCCGTATCCTGGACGGGTGTCGCATGGTGTTCATCTGTAAAAGAGAGGAACTTAGTTGAAAAAGATCACGCAAAAATGTACGTTATATTAAATAAACAAAGTATGTTTCAAAAAATGAATAAAATTGAGCTTTATTGTCTCTTGTTATATATGCGCGGAGCCCCTTGTGCGGGGGTGTGCGGCTGGTAAGCCCCTGTATGTTTACGTCGGACTCGTCTAACCGTGTTCGGGGTCTGAACGACCTGTTTAGGTGCTTGGATTAGTGAAGCCAGTTTAGTGTGTGGATGTCGAGGCAGTCGCACAATCTTCCGCGCTCGAGGAACACTCGATATTTGCCTTTAAGGAGATGATGCCTCGTGGACCGGGCATTTTAAGTGTGAGGGATGCATAATGCGGTATTGCGTTAAAGCGGGTGAAAGCTTCGCGCCCCAGTAGTGCTTGATAGCTACTTGTAAATGGGGCGTGGTGGAAGGTTAACTTTTTCGCGGCGGAAGTTGTCGGGTGAGCCGAACACAACTTCTAGCAATAGAGAGCCCGTACAATGGGCATATCGGCCTGGCATTACCCCTTGAAAGGAAGTGTTTCTATGGCGAATTTTGGTTGGGTCTATCCCCATTTTGCGGATTGTGTCCTAATATAGCAGGTTTAGATCACTGCCGCCGTCCATTAGGACTTGTGTAAATTGGAGTCCGTCGATTATCGGATCTAATATCAAGGCAGTCCATCCTGCATTCCGGATACTTCTAGAGTAATCCTGATGGTCGAAGGTGATTGGTTTTGACAACCAGTGGCGGGACTCCTCTGGGATAGGCCGTATGGCGCGTATCTCTATGGGCGCCGCTCTGCTTTTCCCTTTTGTTACGTAAAGTGAGTTTACTGTTTTGACTTCTTGTGGGAAGTTCTTTTGTTTTCCGGTGCTCTGCTTGTGGGGTTCGTCATCGTCCTCGCTTGGTGTGTCGAGCCCCTTGTGTTCGGCGTTGAGTTTGCCGGACTGCTTGAAGACCCAACAATCTCTGTGGGTATGATTTGCAGGCTTCCCGGGGGTACTGTGGATTTGGCATACCTTGCCCAAGATTTTGTTTAAGTTAGATAGCTCGTCCCTGTTATCTTTAGGGGGCAGTTTTTTATGATTCTGCCGTGAGCTTTTGAATCCGGCGTTGACTGCCGTGCTCTTCGGGCTGTTGCCCTTGGTCCGGCGCTGGTCCTTGCTGCGCCGCGGTTTCCCGTTTCCATCCCTAACTTCGGATGTACTTGGGTCGCTGGTACTACATCTTGCCAGCCAGCTATCCTCTCCAGCGCAAGAGAGGGTCATGAGGCTTGTTAATGCGGCCATTGTTCTTGGCTTTTCTTGGCCGAGGTGTCTGGCGAGCCATTCGTCTCAGACATTATGTTTGAAAGCTGCTAAGGCTTCGGCATCCAGACAGTCGACTATTTGGTTCTTTTTAGTAAGGAATCTGTTCCAGAATTTTTGGGCTGACCCGGGTTGTTGAGTTATGTGACTTAAATTGTCTGCGTCCGGAGGTCAGACATAGGTCCCTTGAAAATTTGCCCGAAAAGCATCCTCGAGTTCTTCCCAACTTCTAATGGTGTTTTCGGGGAGGCTTTTGAGCCAATGCCGGGCTGGCCCTTTGAGCTTGAGGGGTAAGTATTTTATGGCGTGGAGGTCATCTCCTCTAGCCATGTGTATGTGGAGGATGTAATCCTCAATCCAGACTCCAGGGTCTGTTGTTCCGTCGTATGCCTCTATGTTTACAGGCTTGAATCCCGCTGGAAATTCGTGATCCAGAACCTCATCGGTGAAACATATGGGATGTGCGGCACCCCTATATTTAGGTGTACCGTAATATTCGGATACTTGACATGTTGCATTGCTTACTAGAGCTTGCTTTCTTGGCCCGTAGATGGATCTAACTGGGCCATCTTTTTGATGCGAATCCGTGTGCGGATCGCGTGCCAGCTTGTGTGCGGCGCCGTTTGCCGCTCTGTGTTTGCCATGGGGTCGTCTATCGGACCGGCTGGTCTCCTTGTTCTTTGATTGCGGTGGCTCTACGGCCTCCTCATCAAATTCTGGTAGTAGTTTTCGCTTCGGGTAGCTCTTTGTTCAGCGACTGTCGTCGTATTTGTTTGCGGTGTTGAGTACTTTGCTCCATCTGATTCTGAGCGCATCTTCCGCTGTTTTGAGCTTCCGCTTCTGCTTTTTCAGGCTACGTGCAGTGGCGACGAGCCTTTTGTGGAGGTTCTTCTGCTCCGGTAACTTGTCCGGCGTGAGATCGTCCGGACTGTTATCTTTGCCGGGAAAGGGTTGTTTATCCGGATTGTCCTGTTCGGACGGTTGCTCGATAGCATGTTCGTCATCCACCGGTTTGCCCTGCTCTATGGCTGGGTCTGTATGGCTGCGTTCTGTGTCGAGGCGGGATTTTGAGCGGCGCTTACGTCGCTGTTTTGACTGCTTTTCGAGGGAATGATCCGTCGTGGCGTCCCGTTGTTCCTCGTCGTCGCTTCCTTTAGGTGTGTCCACCATGTATACATCATGAGATGAGGTGGTTGTCCAGTTCCCTATAGGTGCTGGTTAATGTTTGTCTTCTACATCGTCGTCCATACCGTCGATGTCTTCGGAATCGAAGTCGAGTACGTCATTTAAACTTTCGACAGTGGCTACGAAGTGGATGGTGGGTGGGCTTCGAATTTCTTCATCGTCCACATCCCAACCTTCCTGACCATAGTCGGGCCAGAAGTCTCCTGATAGAGAGAGAGACTTTAGTGAATTTAGGATGTCACCAAAGGGCGAGTGCTGAAAGATGTCCGCGGCAGTGAACTCCATGATCGGCGCCCAATCGGATTCGATTGGCAGGGGCGCGGCAGGTTCGGAGTCCGGAGAGGAGTCCAGCACCTTAGAGTCACAGGCTTCGCAAAGGCCAAGGTTGGTGTTCGGCTCAATCGTCGCAGAGATCGCAGCCCCCAAGGTGGTGTCCAGCCACCCATCCTCGATTGGCGCAGTCGGCTCCGAGCTAAGGGTCGGAGCGGACACTATCGACCTCGTGGCCTTGTCCGCAGCGAGCTAGATCATGCCCATCGTGACAGTGCGGTGCGCTTGGCTGTGGCTCGAACCCGCCGAAGATCAAGTCTCCACGGACGTCGGCCGTATAGTTCAAACTTCCAAATCTGACCTGAAAGCCAGGGGCGTAGCTTTCAATCTGCTCTAGAAGGGCAAGCGAATTGGCCCGCAGTGCAAAGCCGCCGAATACAAAGACCTGTCTGGGGAGAAAAGTCTCACCCTGGACCGCATTGCCGTTGATGATCGGAGGAGCCATCGGGCCTAAAGATGATGACACAGAGGAACTCTCAATGAAAGCACCAATGTCGGTGTCAAAACCGGTGGATCTCGGGTAGGGGGTCCTGAACTGTGCGTCTAGGCGGATGGTAACAGGAGACAAGCGACACGATGTTTTTACCCAGGTTCGGGCCCTCTCGATGGAGGTAAAACTGAAAGTGCGTTATATCGACTAGAGGGCGGGTGAATAGGCGATTTTTATGAATTCTTCACTGAGGAATTTGCTGGTGAGGAAATTCCTTAGCGAAGAACTACTTGCAGCGGAATAAGTACTCAGAAGTAAGCATAACAGAATACAAGCATGGTCATCATGATGAAATGAAGACAAGCAAAGAGTACAAAAAGTGTAATCACAGGATAACACAAGATGAAGACAAACAGAGTGAAGAAATTGAAGGCGAGGAAATTGAGAAAGTCTTGATCAAAGTCTTCAAGCACGAGATATGAACAAACACTCAACACAAGAATGAGGAAATGAAAGGGTTGAGGAAATAGAACCAGATTAGTTGTTGAAGACAATGATTTGGTAAACCAGTTCCAACTGTTGTCTCGGTTATGCGTCTGGTTGGAGCGGTGAGTATTTAAACTTCGAGGACACGCATCCGGACACCCGATCATCGAGCACACAGCTCGGGACACCTAGTCCTCACCATATTCTCCTTGAACTAAGTCCACGCTGACCTCGTCCAATCACTCGTGGTAAGTCTTCAGGTGACTTCCAAACCTTCACATACTTGGTCACTCGGCGATCCACAATTCCTCTTGGATGCTCTAGACCATGACGCCTAACCGTCTGGAAGAAGCACAGTCTTCAAAGGTAACAAGCGTCGGATCCACACAGGATCAATTTCTTCAGTGATGCTCAATCACTTTGGGTTTTTGGGGGTTTGGTTTTGGGATTTCCTCTCTTGATGATTTTCGCTCAAAGTCCTCGGAGGATGGGTTGCTCTCAAATGACAAGTGTCAAGTTCTCTCGGAGCAGCCAACCAGCTAGTAGTTGTAGGGGGCGGCTATTTATAGCCTAGGGAGCAGCCCGACATGATAAGACATAAATGCCCTTCAATGATATGACCGTTAGGTGGATATGATATTTTGGGACAGGTGGTGGCAAGAAGACAAAGAATGGTCGGAAATTTGACTCTCAAATTCCTCAGGGCTATCATGTTCCTCACTGTGTAGGCAATTCGCATTGGCGAATTCCTAACTCCTCAGTCAAGACAAATTCATCAGCGACCAGAAGAACTTCGTCTCTATCACTGAAGAAAGTGACTGAATTGTATGAGATTTCCAAAGGCTTCACTCGAAGGGATTGGTAGGTGTAGGATTTTGAGTTGAGCATCACATGGAAATTTTTCCTTAGTATTTCCTCGACCCCCTTTAACAGTACGGTGTTTCCTATGACTCAAGAAAGAGAAAATGAAACTACGAAAACAAAAGTCTTCACGCTTCATGTTCCTCAAATGAATACCAAGTCTTCAAGGTCACACCAATTTCTTCACTTTCAAAGTCTTCAGAAAGTCTTCAGAATATCAAAGTCTTTAGTCAAAGAACTTCATTTTTAGGGGTCGACTTTCTCTGTAAATATCAAACTCCTCATAGACTTATAGACCTGTGTACACTCACAAACGCATTAGTCCCTTAACCTATAAGTCTTCAATACACCAAAATCACTGAGGGGCACTAGATGCACTTACAATCTCCCCTTTTGGTGATTGATGACAACATAGGTTAAGTTTTCAACGAGGATAAACATATGAAGTGTAAATACTGATATTGAGGAATTTGATTGCAAGATATAGAAGAACTCCCCCTGAAGATGTGCATAGTGAGGAATTTGCTTTTGAGGCAATGCACATTTGAAGAGTTGAATCATGGAGATCTCCCCCTATATCTTGTAATTCATACACGCATTTGACATATAATATGAAGAATTTGAAATGCATGATGAAATATGGTGCCTGATGAAATTCAGCATGCGTGCAATAATATTAACGAGGAATAAGCATGCCGAATAAAGCATCAAAAGTATCAGAGCATAATGCAACAAAAGCATCAGCGCACCATCGGGTTTAAGATTACAACTCGATCCAAATAAAAGTTTCAGAAGAACGAGAGTTGTAACTTAACAAAATGCCCTTAATATAGACCCGCTTGAAGACTAACTCAGATTTCTCCCCCTTTGTCATCAAATGACCAAAAGGATTGAAACTGAGGACTAACACCGCTGAAGAATTTCAAGTCGATGGAGGAGCGCCAGCTTTGTCGGGGTTGTTTGTTGTAGTAGGTCCTGCCGCAGTGTCGTCCAAATCTTCATACTCATCAGTCTCACGCGATGACGAATATGAGCTGGCCACCAGTGGAGGAACTTTGACCCTCTTGAATTTCTTCGGAGGAGGTGCAGACCAGTCAAATTCTTCCTTGAGACCCATAGTCTTCAGTTCTTGGCGCTATAGACATGAGTGAGGACAGCCAGTGCGGTTGAAGGTTTCATGAAGGTAGTATTGGTTCTTCTTCTTTGCATTGTGTGTTGAGGTCATGTTGTGAAGAAGTGCACCAAACCGACGCTTTACCCATTTGTGATTGCGATCAACCTTCCGATGAAGACCGAGGAGTAACTCACGGTCATCATCACCCAGGTCTTTGTGGCTTGAGGATTTTGCTTGGTTGAGGTATTTCTTGGCGGTGTCATGTGTGGCAGAGTCGTCATTGGTAGAATAAGATGCAGCTAGGCGAAATTGACCATCCAATGGACGAATGCCTTCATCGATCACAACAGCTGCCTTGCCTTTATTATCAGCTGATGAAACTGTCCGTTTGAGGACTTCAATGGGAGGCAAGTAGCTACCGTGGTTCCGAGTGTCAGCTTTGTAATTCAGTGAAGATCTTGCCCTTATGAATCTCATAATCGAAGGAGCATAGGGCTTCAGCTCGAATGGTGACATAGCAATATTGGCCAGAGTCCTCATGAAGAAATCGTGGAAGTTGACGGGAACTCCGTGAATTGATGTTGAAAAGCATATTCTTCATGATGCCAACGACTTCTTCATCATTTGAGTCGTGGCCTTTGATAGGACTCAGTGTCTTCATCAGAATGCGATAGACTGTCCGAGGTACATAGAGTAATTCCTTCACGAGGAATTTGGTTCGTGGGGCCTGCCTAGGCTTCAAAGGCTTCATAAGCACTTGCATATAGTGATTTGTCAGTTCAGTGTCATTGTAGATGCAACGTGCACTGTCATGGGGAGGATCGAGAGGAAGGACACGAAGCAATTCAGTTGCCGGTGCCTTGTAGTGAGTGTTTTCAGTCATCCAATCCAACACCCATGAGTTGACATCTTGGCGTCTCTAGTGATATGCGATTGTAGCGTAGGGCGAAGAATGAGTTCTTCATTCCAATCACGGATGTCGGTCGCAGAAATTGAGTAATCCCGCATCGTGAAGAACACCGAGGACTGGCTCGAAGCATGGCGAGATTCCATATCCACGTGAGGAATATGTTCATGATCAAGATTTTGTCTTTGTGAAACAGCATTGAGGAATAGAAGTTGGCTTGACTAGCAGTCGTAAACGCCTCTTCCTTATCGCAGCAGAGTCATAGGGGTTGTAGTCGATGAAGAATACATGCTCGGAAAAGAAGTCTTCAGCCTTGAACTTCGCTTGCTTGAGAACGGATTCTTGGCTTTGGCGAGGGGTGTCGGTGAGTTGCAGTACCACCTCAGGAATCGCGAGCTCGGGTACTTCAGGCTGAGGAATTTCTGGTTCCTCTTCTTGTGCAACATGTGGATCAGCAGCAGCAGGTTCTTCAGCACTAGCGGCTGGAATATCTTCATGAACAGAGGGAGGGGGATGAGTTTCTTCAGAGCCCAGTTGAACTGTTGTTGCCGGGGACTGAGGAATCTGTTGGATAGGTGTGAAGAGAGGAGTATTGGGATGCTGACTTTCCCAAGTCATCATTCATCACAGGTGTGGTGCATCCAATATCCACATCTTCATCTTCAATTTCCTCAACACCAGCCTCTTCAGCTGTGAACTGAGGCATAGGTGAGGAAATGACTGGCGTTGAAGGGATTGCATCCACTTCAATTTCTTCATCAATCTGCTCTGAAGAAGCAGCAGAATGATTTTCTTCATCAGATCCGCTTGGGATCACATAGTCTTCTCCAAAAGGAACAAGGTCCTTTGATGGCATGGAGGAAATTGGAACAACATCAATTGGATTTTCAAATGAGCTGGTCATTGGCTTCATCTTTTTTGCAGCCGAAGAATTTGATGTAGCTGATGCCTTCCTTTTCTTCACTGCAGCTCGCTCTGCAGCCTTGGTCTTCTTCAACTCATAGGCAGATGGAAGAATTGGAGTTGGTGTAGGCGCGGGAGGAGCTGAGGAATCTGGTAGATTTTCTTCAGGCGCAATTGATGCAGTTGCCCTGATCTCTTTAGTTTCTTCAGGCGCACCACTAGTGGATGCCCTGGCAATTTCTTCAGCGGCTGGTATTTCTTCATCGGCCCTGGAACTAGCATTTTCTTCAGCAGTTGAAAGTCATCGTGTCTTGGCATGTTCTTCAGCAGGCTGAGTAGAGTCTGCAGCCTGAGGGTTTTCTTGTTGCGATGGGGCTGCAACATTCGTGAATTTCTTCGTCAGATTGACGAATCTCACTTTGGCTCCTTGCCAATCAGCATAGTAGGCATCAAAGTCTTTGCCGAGGGCTTGAATTTCAGACTGAGCCTTGAGAAGTTCCTCAGGTGTCATTCTGACAACATTTTTCTTCAAGAGCTTCTCCTTTCTTGATCTCTCTTGCCTTTTCAAATTTCCATTTCTCTTGAGTGATGAAATGGGTCAGCATGTGACTTTGACCAGGAGTCAGAGGAAAATCAGGCATTGGGGTGTTTGGATCCTTGTGCCAGAGATCAATGTAATCGAGGATTTTCTTCGGATCCAAAAGCAGTGGCACAGATGTGCCTTTGGCTCTAGCGGCCTTCACCTGTCTATCTCTGATGATTTCTGCAAGTTCATCATCAGAAGCTTCATCATTAGAGGGCACATGGAATGCGACTGTTTCTTCTTTGGACTTGGCGAGGACCGCGCCCATTGTTGCTTTAGTCTTCAACGATCTGGGGCTCGATGAGAAAATTGGTGCGGTGAGGAACTTGCTGAGACACCAGAGGCAATCGAGAAACCCGTAGTCCTTTGACATGTAGCGGATGCACAGAGCCGAGGACTTTGATGGAGCTGCTGAGGACTTTGGTGGAGCGATGTGATCTGAGGAATTTGCCGTGAGGGCATAGCCGAGAACTTGGCCGTGAGGGAGCTATTGGTGAAGCACTTGGCTTACGAGCAGGCTTCTTTGGCATAGATTTCTCGGTCGACCGAGGCCTCGATTCTTGCAGCAGCAGTGGCAGAATCCTCATTGAATTTCTTTACTGCCTCCTTGGCTTGTCTTGCCAATTTAGCTTGGCGCTTAGCCCATTCTTCAGGAAAGTCCTCACCACTTTTGATGCTGGTGGGATCAGCTACTTGGCCAGGTGCCAATGGAGCTCTTGGGCATGGAGGATTGAGGGTGAATTTCTTCATGTACTTTGGAGTAACATATCTGTATTCCCTCCATTCCCTTGCCCATCTCCGTTCAATCTTCTGTATGCGCACCTTGCGCTGATTTTTGGTTTCTTTGCCAAATTTTGCTTCATCAGGTGTGCAATAGCCAACATAAATTTCCTCAGGGATTTCAAACGCAGTCATAACCTCAGGTTTCTTTCCTCCTTTCTGCGGTCTGTTACCTTCAGCCATATTCTTCAGATGAGGAATTTGAACAATTGAACACTCTGAAGAAGTATGCAATTTTTCTTCGAGGAATGCTGCAAATGAGTTAAGTTGATGAGAACCTAGTGATTCAGCAGCGGACATGAGTACCTGTGAACAGAGTATAGGTGCGAGGAATTTGAAGAGGTCATATGCGTTCTCAGAAGGTTTTTCGAAAAGACAAGTTTTGAGGAATTTAACCAGATGAACCTTGAGGAATTTCACTAAGCGTTCTTTGTCTTAGGTTCCAGAGTTGTACAGATCGAAGATCCACACAATTGAGGAATCTTGAAGAAAATGATTGCTTAGAGAAATGGATCAAGAACATACAATGTGTGAGGTGTTCATATGTGTGAAGATTTGAAGAGTAAACACCTTTGAAGATTTTTAGGAAAGTTTGAGAATCAAAGCGAGTAATAAAAGTAATTTTTAATTACCCGAAGTGAAGAACACGACGAACTGAGATGAACAGATGTGAAGTTCGTCAGGTTAGATCTCCCACGCCCTAACTTGGCAGAGGGAGATAGCTACGGCGGCGGCGGAGTGAAGATTTCCATAACCGGTGCGAAGTACGACGGCGACGAGGTCGAGGCAGCAAGCTCTTCCTCACCGGCGTGACGATGGAGAAGCGGCGGCGCTTAGGGTTTGAGGAGCTCGAGCGAGAGAGAGCGATCGAGCGGAGTAAATGAAGTGAGGAAGGGGAGAGGGGTATTTATAGACACGGTGAAAAATTGTTCGCCCGAAGATTTTGGGACGAACATGCCCCTGCCCTTTCTCCTTCTCGCGACATGTGTCACCCGCGTACTGTGTATTTGAGATCGTGTAAGATCGTGGGTGAATAGAATAATGCATCGTGGGATGCGGAACGGTTTGAGCGGCAAAACCAAAAATCTGGATAAGATTTGTTTTAAAGTTTCGTTCGCAATTTCTTCAGCTGACAAAGACACAGTGAAGATTTTGAACGAGTTTCAATTAGAACGCACATGAAGAATTTGTGAATAGATTGGGTTGAGTATAGCATAGAGGGGGAAGAGTCCGATCACATTCACTTAGCAGAGAAAGCAACTTGAAGAAATAGCCATAAGTGAATGCTGAAGTTGAAGAATTTGAAAAACTGAAGAATTTCAAAAATGAGGAAAAACTCAAATTGAAGATTTTCAACTTTTTGTGGTGGCGTGACCCACCGTATAAGAATGATGATTTCAGACATCGCTGCACAATTGTCGAGGGTTCGAGAATCAAATTCTTCATTAATTTCTTCACACTTAGAGTGTTATTCTTCATTGATTGAAGAAAAACGTTTCTTCATGTGTTGCACATCTAAGTCATCAATTTTGTATAAGTGTTAGGATGTGTGTCCTTTTCAAAGAACATTCGAAGATTCTAAGATATTTAGCTCACACCGCAACTTGCTAAATCTCTTCTCATCCAAGGGCTTAGTGAAGATATCAGCTAGCTGTTCTTGATCTTCACGTGCTCGATGGAGATGTCGCCCTTCAACACATGATCACGAAGAAAATGATGACGAATCTGAATGTACTTTGTCTTTGAGTGCTGAACTGGGTTGTGAGCAATCTTGATGGCACTCTCATTGTCGCAGAGGAGAGGCACATTCTTCACGTTGACGCCATAGTCCTTGAGGGTTTGCTTCATCCAAAGCAGTTGAGCACAGCAAGAGCCAGCAGCAATGTATTCAGCTTCCGCAGTAGACAGTGAACTGGGTGTGAAGCCATTCTTCACGAAGAATTCCTTCAATGTATCATACCACGCCCGAGGGGCTTGCTTGAGGCCATAGAGAGCCTTATTAAGTCTGAAGACTTTTTCAGGATTCTTTGGATCTTCAAAACCTGGGGGTTGAGCAACATATACTTCTTCCTCAAGCTTACCATTGAGGAATGCACTTTTCACATCCATTTGGTATAAGATGATATCATGATGGTTAGCATAAGCAAGTAATATGCGAATAGCCTCAAGTCTAGCAACAGGTGCAAAAGTTTCATCGAAATCAATTCCTTCAACCTGTGTGTAGCCTTGAGCTACTAGTCGTGCCTTATTCCTCACCACAAGGCCATTTTCATCTTGCTTGTTGTGGTAGATCCACTTTGTGCCAATGATATTATGCTTGCGAGGATCTGGACGATTGACCAGTTCCCAGACATTGTTAAGCTCAAACTGATGTAGTTCTTCTTGCATAGCCTGAATCCACTCCGGCTCCATAAATGCTTCATCTACCTTAGTGGGCTCTGTGATAGAGACAAAAGCATAGTGCCCACAAAAGTTAGATAAATGTGAAGCTTTTGAGCGTGTGAGAGGACCTGGTGCACTAATGACATCGATGATCTTCTCCACTTGCACTTCTTTTGCAACGCGAGGATTAGTTGGTTGTCGCTGAGGAATTTGATCAGCATTTTCTTCATCACCATTTTCCTCAGCATTTTCTTCAGGTGCATCAGCTCGACGTTCTTCATGAACAGGAATGAATTTTTCAGCAGATTCTTCAATAGGAATGACATCCTCAGTTGCCTTGAACTTGATAGAATCCTCAGGTGCTGGTTCATCTGACACAGAAGGTAGGTGCTCTCTTTGCGAGCCATTAGTTTCATCGAACCGCACATCTACAAATGTCAACAATCTTGTGAAGAACAATGTTGAAGACTCAGAGGTGTGCGAGTCCTTTCCGTAACCAAGCATAAAACCTTCATGTGCTTTCGGTGCAAATTTAGAGTTGTGGTGAGGATCTCTAATCCAACATTTAGCACCGAAGACTTTGAAATAACTCACATTGGGTTTCTTGTCAGTGAGGAGTTCATAGGCCGTCTTCTTGAAGAATTTGTGAAGATATACTCTATTGATGATGTGGCACGCAGATCAATTGCATCAATCCAAAACGCCGAGGCGTTTTGTATTCATCAAGCATAGTGCGAGCCATCTCAACAAGAGTTACGTTCTTGCGCCCACGACGCCATTTTCTTTGAGGAGTATAGGGAGCAGATAACTCATGAGTAATACCAAGTTCATCAAGATAGTCATCAAGACCGAATTCTTGAACTCGGTTCCATTGTCACTTCGATGTGCTTGATCTTCACACCAAAGTTGGTTGAAGCCCTCGAAGAAAATCGTTTGAAGACTTCCTGCACTTCATGTTTGTAAGTAACAATGTGTACCCATGTATATCGAGAGTAATCATCAACAATGACAAAACCATATAGAGATGCATCATTAGTGACTGTTGAGTAATGATTAGGTCCGAAGAGGTCCATGTGAAGCAATTCGAATGGACGAGTAGTGGTCATGATAGTCTTATTTGGATGCTTGGCCTTGGTCATTTTTCTAGCTTCACAGCTCCGCATAAGTGATCCTTGAGGAATTTGACATTCTCAATGCCAATGGCATGCTTCTTCTTCATAGCGTGTGCAAATTCCTCATGCCTGCGTGACCAAGTCGTCGATGCCATAGCCAGCCTTCGAAGCTTTTGCAAGTAGACACACGGCTGGTTGTGGTCCCTGTAGAGAAATCAACAATATACAGATCTCCTCTCCTAAAGCCTTCAAGACTTTGGAATTGTCACTTCCATAATCACAACACAGCGATACTTGCCAAAGACAACAACCATATCAAGATCACAAAGCATTGAGACTGATATGAGGTTGTATCCTAAGGACTCAACAAGCATGACTTTGTCCATGTGTTTAGCCTTAGAGATTGCAACCTTACCAAGACCCAATACCTGACTTTTGCCTTTGTCAGCAAAGATGATATGCTTCAGATGTGATGGTGATAAGGGAGCATCCATCAATAGATTCTTGTCACCAATCATGTGATTTGTACATCCACTATCGAGGACCCATTCAAGTAGTTTTGGGTTGATCATCCTGCAGATGAATTAGTGTAGCTTACAATCTCATATGCTTCATCAATGAAGAATATGATATCAAGTTCATCGATGAATTTCATCAATCAAGAAATGATATAGCAAGATAGGACGTGTGAAATGAAGGTTCATTTCATCATGATTCGCCTGCGTCCTTTCAGGCAATTTTGTCAGGTCCCCAGCAAATTTTTCAGACATTAAAGCACGTCTGGAGACCTGACCCTGCAGAAGAGATTAGTTTTTTTTCTTCACCACCCACATCTGAAGGGCTGGCAAAGAGTTCATCACTCTGCGAGCACCATACGAGAATGGTGGTATAGAGGCCAAACCATTTCGTTTCACATAAGAGGGGTTAGGGTAAGCATATGAATAAGCAGAGAAATTCTTCGTGGACTTATGAACATAATGGTTTGAAGAATAATGCACATATTCATAGCCCTTAGCTCTACCCTGCGAGACAGAGTTGTTAGCACGATGATAATCGTATGTGGACTTTGATCCTTTTGAGGAATTTGATCCATGTGAGGAATTTGGTCCGCATGAGGACTTGGATCCATATGAAGAATTTGGTCCATATGAAGAATTTGATCTGGGGTTCCTGTTCTTCACAGGTGGTGTCATGAGGACATTCACCTGAAGACTTTCAAGGCACTTCTTGGGAACCCAGATTTTCTTCATAGGAGAACCGTTCCTGCAGTTAGTGCCAACATATCTAGCAAATACTTCACCATTCGATTTTTGAACAGTTTATAGTTGAGTCAAATGACTCATCGGAAGAATGAGGAGATTCACATGTAAAGCCAGATAAGTTAGATGGATCAACTGGAGGTCCCTTTGCAAAGCAACCCATGAGGTTTTGGGGTACCGCTCAAAGCTTCCAATATGTTCCATCAAGCATTAAGTTTCCTCTCAAAGGCAATACCCTCTTTCCTAGGGTTTCTGTTGAGGATCTGCTTTTTAAGCACCTCGCATAGAGTCTGATGCCCTTTGAGGCTTTTTTACATGCCTGTCATGTACAATTCCTTCAGCCCTGCATTGTCAGTGATACTAGCAATGTCCTCATGTGAGGAATTAGTGATAGCAGAGGCAGATGAAGAATTTGTAACAGTTGAAGCATTTGAACATTCAGGTGAAGAATTAGCAGATTCACGTTCAATGCACTTTAAGCATGGAGGAACAAATTCTTCCTGAGAAGCGCTGATTTGTTGAGCTAGTAATGAATCGCGCTCCTTCTGAAGATCTTCATAACTCACTCTTAGCTTCTCAAGATCTTGCTTTCTTTGAAGAAATTCATAAGAAAGTTTCTCATGATCAGTCAAGAGAGTATTATGTTGATCTTGAAGGGCGTCAAACTTGGAATGAAGTCTCTGAAGACATTCACCCAATGCTTTTGACTGATCCATTTCTTTACCCAACATATCATCACTTTTGTCTAGCATGTTTTGAACTTGTTGCAAAGCTGTTTGTTGTTTAGTGGCAATGCAAACAAGTTTGGTATAACAAGATTCAATGTCTTCATCAGATTCATCATTATCAGATTCATCGTCACAAACTCGGATGAGGAGCATTCGGTTACCTCGTCACCCTTTGCCATGAGACATGATGCAGAAGATGATGATTCTGACTCGAAAGTCATCGTTTTGAGAGATTCCTTGAAGTCCTCAAACCAGGGATCATGACGGGTTCGATGACCTTCATAGACATCAGAGATTCGGTCCCAGATAAGCTTCGCATTGCAAAGATGCATAATGCGCCTGAATTCATCTCTGGATAGGCAGGAACAGATGATATCCTTCACCATGATGTCAAGTCGAGTGTATTTGCAAATATCATCAGCATCCACCATCTTGCATAGATCAGTAAGGCCAATCTCAGTGACGGTCCACAGCTTGCTGTTCATTGCCATGAGGCGTTTCCTCATCATGGCCTTCCACTTGGGATAATCATGACCGTCAAAGATAGGGCATGACACTTTCTTCATACCTGTGGTTGACATAACTAAAACTCCAAAGCGGTTAAACCAAAATCACACGTAACAAGGAGTACCTTGCTCGATACCAATTGAAAGTCGTTATATCGACTAGAGGGGGTGAATAGGCAATTTTATGAATTCTTCATCGAGGAATTTCTGGTGAGGAAATTCCTTAGCGAAGAACTACTTGCAACGGAATAAGTACTCGAAGTAAGCATAACAGAATACAAGCATGGTCATCATGATGAAATGAAGACAAGCCAGAGTCTGAAAGCGTAATCACAGGATAACACAAGATGAAGACAAAGCAGACTAAAGAAATTGAACCGAGGAAATTGAGAAAGTCTTGATCAAAGTCTTCAAGCACGATATGAACAAACACTCAATACAAGAATGAGGAAATGAAAGGGTTGAGGAAATAGAACCAGTTAGTTGGTGAAGACAATGATTTGGTAAACCAGTTCCAACTGCTATCTCAGTTGTACGTCTGGTTGGAGCGGCTGAGTATTTAAACTCGAGGACACGCAGATCCGGACACCCAACATCCTTGAGCACGCAGCTCAGGACACCCAGTCCTCACCGTATTCTCCTTGAACTAAGGCCACGCAGACCTCGTCCAATCACTCGTGGTAAGTCTTCAGGTGACTTCCAAACCTTCATAGACTTGGTCACTCGGCGATCCACAATTCCTCTTGGATGCTCTAGACCATGATGCCTAACCGTCTGGAAGAAGCACAGTCTTCAAAGGTAACAAGCGTCGGATCCACGCAGGATCAATTTCTTCAGTGATGCTTAATCACTTTGGGTTTGTGGGGGTTTGGTTTTGGGATTTCCTCTCTTGATGATTTTCGCTCAAAGTCCTCGGAGGATGGGTTGCTCTCAAATGACAAGTGTCAAGTTCTCTCGGAGCAGCCAACTAGCTAGTGGTTGTAGGGGGTGGCTATTTATAGACTAGGGAGCAGCCCGACATGATAAGACATAAATGCCCTTCAATGATATGACCGTTAGGTGGATAGGATATTTTGGGACAGCTGGCGCAAAGATAAAGAACGGTCGGAAATTTGACTCTCAAATTCCTCGGGGCTATCATGTTCCTCCTTTGTGTAGGAAATTCAAGACTGGCGAATTCCTAACTCCTCGATCGAGAACAAATTCATCGTGACGAGAAGAACATCGTCTCTCACATCAAGAAATTGACTGAAGCTGTATGAGATTTCCAAAGGCTTCACTCGAAGGGATTGGTAGGTGTAGGATTTTGAGTTGAGCATCACATGGAAATTTTTCCTTAGTATTTCCTCGACCCCCTTTAACAGTACGGTGTTTCCTATGACTCAAGAAAGAGAAAATGAAACTACGAAAACAAAAGTCTTCACACTTCATGTTCCTCAAATGAATACCAAGTCTTCAAGGTCACACCAATTTCTTCACTTTCAAAGTCTTCAGAATATCAAAGTCTTCAGTCGAAGAACTTCATTTTTAGGGGTCGACTTTCTCTGTAAATATCAAACTCCTCATAGACTTATAGACCTGTGTACACTCACAAACGCATTAGTCCCTTAACCTATAAGTCTTCAATACACCAAAATCACTAAGGGGCACTAGATGCACTTACAAAAACCCTACTCCTGCTTGATTGATATTGATGATATGGGTAGTACAAGAGTAGATCTACCACAAGATCAGAGAGGCTAAACCCTAGAAGATTGCCTATGGTATGATTGTTGTTCGTCCTACGGACTAAAACTCTCCGGTTTATATAGGCACCGAAGAGGGTTAGGGTTACACAGAGTCGGTTACAATGGTAGGAGATCTACATATCTGTATCGCCAAGCTTGCCTTCCACGCCAAGGAAAGTCCCATCTGGACACGGGTCGAAGTCTTCAATCTTGTATCTTCATAGTCCAGGAGTCCGGCCGAAGATGATAGTTTGGCTATCCGGACACCCCTAGTCCGGGACTCCCTCATCCCCAATATATGCACCTACACAAACAATCAAACACTTGCACCCAACGCGAAAAAGGGGTTGTCAATCCCTTCACGGTAACTTGAAAAGGTGAGATCTGATAGAGATAGATATAAGAGATTACTAAAAAGTAAATAAAAGTAAATAAATTCCAGCAAGGTATTTTTGGTATATAGATCTGAAAATATATGAAGGACGATACACCCGGGGCCATAAACTAGAGGCTTCTCTCTTGAAGGCAAATAATTCGGTGGTTGAACAACTTCATGTCGAGCAATTGATAGAAAAGCGCAAAGTTATGATGATATCCAACACAATGATTATGAATATAGGAATCACGTCCATGTCAAGTAGAACGATTCCTGCCTGCATCTACTACTATTACTCCACACATCGACCGCTATCCAGCATGTATCTAGAGTATTAAGTTCATAAAGAACAGAGTAACACCTTAAGAAAGATGACATGATGTAGAGGGATAAACTCAAGCAATATGATGAAAATCCAATCTTTTTACCCTTGATGGCAACAATACAATACATGTCTCGCTACCCCTACTTTGTCACTGGGTGAAATCATGCAAGATTGAACCAAAACTAAACACCTCTCCCATTGCAAGAGAAACCAATCTAGCTGGCCAAACCAAACCGATAAATCGAAGAGAAATACAAAGATATCAAATCATGCATATAAGAATTCAGAGAAGATAATATTCATAGATAAGCTGATCATAAATCCACAATTTGTCGATCTTAGCAAACACACCTCAGAAGAAGATTACATCGGATAGTCTCTAAATAACATCGAGGAGAACATGGCATTGAGAATCAAAGAGAGAGAAGAAGCCATCTAGCTACTAGTTATGGACCCGTAGGTCTGTGGTAAACTACTCACGCTTCATCGGAAGGGAAATAGGGTTGATGTAGATGCCCTCCGTGATCGAATCCCCCTCCGGCAAAATGCCGGAAAAGGCCCCAAGATGAGATCTCACGGGAACAAAACGTTACAGCGGCGGAAAAGTATTTTGGTGGACGCTTCTGTTGATAATGGAATATTTGAGGATTTATAGAACTCAAAGGGAGGTCGGTGGACTCCCGAGGGGCCCACAAGCCAGGGGGCGCCCCCCCATAGGGCGCACCCTGGTGGCTTGTGGAGTCCTCGGGACTCTTTTAACTTGGCCTCCAAGCTCCGTGGATGTCTTCTGGTGCAAGAAAAATCATTGTAAAGTTTTATACCTTTTGGACTCCATTTGATATTCCTTTTCTGTAAAACTCAAAAACAAGGGAAAAATAGAAACTGGCACTAGGGTCTAGGTTAATAAGTTAGTCCCAAAAATAATACTCCCTCCATCCCAAAATAAGTGACTAAAAAATGACTCAACTTTGTACTAACTTTAGTACAAAGTTGACTCACCTATTTTGGGACAGAGGGACTACAAAATAGCATATTAATGCATATAAAACATCCAAAACAGATAATATAATAGCATGGAACAATAAAAAATTATAGATACGCTAGAGACGTATCAAGCATCCCCAAGCTTAATTCCTACTCTTCCTCGAGTAGGTAAATGATAAAAACAAAATTTTGATGTGGAATACTACCTAACATATTTATCCATGTAATTTCTTTATTGTGGCATGAAAGTTCAGATCCATAAGATTCAAAACAAAAGTTTAATATTGACATAAAAATAATAATATTTCGAGCATACTAATAAAGCAATCATGTCTTCTCAAAATAACATGGCCAAAGAAAGTTATCCCTACAAAATCATATAGTATGGCTATGCTCCATCTTCATCACACAAAGTATTAAATCATCCACAACCCCGATGACAAGCCAAGCAATTGTTTCATTCTTTTGATGTTCCCAAACTTTTTCAACTTTCAGGCAATACATGAGCGTGAGCCATGGATATAGTGCTATAGGTGGAATAGAATATGGTGGTTGTGGATAAGACAAAAGAAGGAGATAGTCTCACATCAACTAGGCGTATCAACAGGCTATGGAGATGTCCATAAATAGATATCAATGTGAGTGAGTAGGGATTACCATGTAACGGGTGCACTAGAGTTATAAGTTGTTGGGGAACGTAGCATGCAATTTCAAAAAAAATCCTACGCTCACGCCAGATCTATCTAGGAGATGAATAACAACAAGAGGGGGAGAGTGTGTCCACGTACCCTCGTAGACCGAAAGCGGAAGCGTTTGACAAAACGGTTGATGTAGTTGAACTTCTTCTCGTTCCGACCGATCAAGCACTAAACATACGGCACCTCCGAGTTCTACACACGTTCAGCTTGATGAAGTCCCTCGAACTCTTGATCCAGCAAAGTGTCAAGGGAGAGTCGCGTCAGCACGACAGCGTGGTGACGGTGATGGTGAAGTGATCCGCGCAGGGCTTCGCCTAAGCACTATGACAATATGATCGGAGGCATAAACTGTGGAGGGGGGCGCCACACACGGCTAGGAATCAATGTTGTGTGTTCTAGCGGTACCCCCCCCATATATATATATATATATATATATAGGTGGGAGAGGGAGAGGGGCTCCAAGGGGCACCCCAAGTAGGAGTAATCCTACTTGGGCGCCTCCTCCAAGTCGGCCACCCCCTTCCATATCCATCGGAGGGGGAAGGAAACAGAGGGGGGAGGGGAAGGAAAGAGGGAGGCCGAATCCTCCCCTTTCCTTCTCCTCCTATTTGTCCTATAGGGGGCGCACCAGCCCATTTTGGGGCTGGTCTGTCCCTCTCTTGGCCCATTAGGCCATATAGCTTGCCGGGGGTTGCCCGGAACCACTTCCGGTGACCCGATACGTACCCGGTACCCCCGGAACACTTTCGGTGTCCAAATACTATCGTCCTATATGTGAATCTTTACCTCTTGACCATTTCGAGACTCCTCGTCATGTCTGTGATCTCATCCGGGACTCCAAACAACACTCGGTCACCAAATCACATAACTCATATAATACAAAATCGTCATCGAACATTAAGCGTGCGGACCCTACAGGTTCGAGAACTATGTAGACATGACCGAGACACCTCTCCGGTCAATAACCAATAGCGGAACCTGGATGCTCATATTGGTTCCCACATATTCTACGAAGAACTTTATCAGTCGTACCGTAATGACAACATACATTATTCCCTTTGTCATCGGTATGTTACTTGCCCGAGATTCGATCGTCGGTATCTTCATACCTAGTTCAATCTCGTTACTGGCAAGTATCTTTACTCATTCCGTAATGCATAATCCCGCAACTAACTCATTAGTCACATTGCTTGCAGGGCTTATTATGATGTGCATTACCGAGAGTGCCCAGAGATACCTCTCCGATACTCGGAGTGACAAATCTTAATCTCGATCTATGCCAACCCAACAAAGACCTTCGGAGATACATGTAAAGCATCTTTATAATCACCCAGTTACGTTGTGACATTTGATAGCACACAAGGTATTCCTCCGTTATCCGGGACTTGCATAATCTCATAGTCAAAGGAATATGTATATGACATGAAGAAAGCAAAAGCAATAAAACTTAATGATCTCTATGCTAAGATAACGGATGGGTCTTGTCCATCACATCATTCTCCTAATGAGGTGTTCCCATTCATCAAATGACAACACATGTCTATGGTTTGGAAACTTAACCATCTTTGATTAACGAGCTAGTCTAGTATAGGCTTACTAGGGACACGGTGTTTTGTCTATGTATCCACACATGTATCTAGTTTCCCATTAATACAATTCTAGCATGAATAATAAACATTTATCATGATATAAGGAAATATAAAATAACAACTTTATTATTGCCTCTAGGGCATATTTCCGTCAGTCTCCCACTTGCACTAGAGTCAAAATAATCTAGTTCACATCGCCATGTGATTTAACACCAATAGTTCACATCTTTATGTGATTAATACCCATAGTTCACATCGCCATGTGACCAACACCCAAAGGGTTTACTAGAGTCAGTAATCTAGTTCACATTGCTATGTGATTAACACCCAAAGAATACTAAGGTGTGATCATGTTTTGGTTGTGAGAGAAGTTTAGTCAACGGGTCTGCCACATTCAAATTCGTATGTATTTTGTAAATTTTCTATGTCTATAATGCTCTGCACGGAGCTATTCCAGCTTATTGCTCTCACTTTCAATATGTATCCAGATCAAGACTCAGAGTCATCTAGATTGGTGTCAAAGCTTGCATCGACGTAACCTTTTATGACGAACTCTTTGTCACCTCCATAACTGAGAAATTTCCTTAGTCCTCTAAGGATAATTTTGACCGCTGTCTAGTGATCTACCCCTGGATCATTATTGGTACCTCCCTGCCAAACATATGGCAAGGTACACAATAGGTCTGGTACACAGCATGACATACTTTATAGAACGTATGACTAAGGCATAGGGAATGACTTTCATTCTCTCTATATATTCTGTTGTGGTCGGGTTTTTAGTCTTACTCAACTTCACACCTTGTAACACAGGCAAGAACCCTTTCTTTGACTGATCCTTTTTGAACTTCTTCACAACTTTATCAAGGTATGTGCTTTGTGAAAGTCCTATCAAGCATCTTGATCTATCTCTATAGATCTTGATGCCACATATGTAAGCAGCTTCACCGAGGTCTTTCATTTATAAAAATCTTATTCAAGTATCCTTTTATGCTATCCAAAAATTCTATATCATTTCCAATCAATAATATGTCATCCACATATACTATCAGAAATGCTACAGAGCTCCCACTCACTTTCTTGTAAGTATAGGCTTCATCAAAAGTCTGTATAAAAGCACATGCTTTGATCACCTCATCAAAGCGTATATTCCAACTGCGAGATGCTTGCACCAGTCCATAAATGGATCGTTGGAGCTTGCACACTTTGTTAGCACCTTTAGGATTGACAAAATATCTTTGGTTGCATCATATACAACTCTTCTTCGAGAAATCCATTAAGGAATGCAGTTTTGACATCCATTTGCCAAATTTCATAAAATGCGGCAATTGCGAACATGATTCAGACAGACTTAAGCATCGCTATGAGTGAGAAAATCTCATCATAGTCAACACCTTGAACTTGTCAAAAACCTTTTGCGACAAGTCGAGCTTTGTAGATAGTAACATTAGTATCAGTGTCCATCTTCCTCTTGAAGATCCGTTTATTCCCAATGGCTTGTCGATCATTGGGCAAGTCCACCAAAGTCCACACTTTGTTCTCATACATGGATCCTCTCTCAGATTTCATGGCCTCAAGCCATTTTCTGGAATCTGGGCTCATCATCGCTTCCTCATAGTTCGTAGGTTCGTTATGGTCTAGTAACATGACTTCCATAATAGGATTACCGTACCACTCAGGTGCAGAACATGCTCTAGTTGACCTACGAGGTTTGGTAGTAACTTGATCTGAAGTTTCATGATCATTATCATTAGCTTCCTCTCTAGTTGGTGTAGGCATCACTGGAAATGATTTAACAACGGCAAACACCCTACCACGGTGGTGCAGTCAGGGTGATCCTCTTTATCAAAGATGATAGGCATGCGGGACCACTTGAACGGCTTCCGAGAGTCTACCACTAGCTTCACGGCATTGACCTCACGCGTCCACTATTTAAGTTGGTGGTGAGAGGAGTGCAAGGATGTGATACGTCTCCAATGTATCTATATTTTTTGATTGTTCCATGCTATTATATTACCCTTTTTGGATGTTTATGGGCTTTACTTTACACATTTATATCATTTTTGGGACTAACCTACTAACCGGAGGCCTAGCCCGTATTGCTGTTTTTTATCCTATTTTAGTATTTCGAAGAAAAGGAATATCAAACGGAGTCCAAACGGAATGAAACCATCGGGAGTGTGATTTTTGGAATGAACGTGATCCAGAGGACTTGGAGTGCAAGCTAAGAAGCAGCCGAGGCAGCCACGAGGGTGGAGGGCGCGCCCACCCCTACAGGGCGCGCCCCCTATATCGTGGGCCCCTCGGGTGGCCACCGACCTACTTCTTCCTCATATATATACCCACGTACCCCGCAAACATCCAGGGATCCAACGAAAAACAATTTCCACCACCGTAACCTTCTGTATCCGCGAGATCCCATCTTGGAGCCTTCACGCACCACGGGGGGGAATCGACCACGGAGGGCTTCTACATCAACACCATAGCCCCTCCGATGAGTTGTGAGTAGTTTACCATAGACCTTCGGGTCCATAGTTATTAGGTAGATGGCTTCTTCTCTCTTTTTGGATCTCGATACCATGTTCTCTCCCTCTCTCGTGGAGATCTATTCGATGTAACTCTTTTTGCAGTGTGTTTGTTGAGATCCGATGAATTGTGGGTTTATGATCAAGTTTATCTATGAGAAATATTTGAATCTCTTCTGAATTCTTTTATGTATGATTGAGTTATCTTTGCAAGTCTCTTCGAATTATCAGTTTGGTTTGGCCTACTAGATTGATCTTTCTTGCAATGGGAGAAGTTCTTAGCTTTGGGTTCAGTCTTGCGGTGTCTTTACCCAGTGACAATAGGGGTTGCAAGGCACGTATTGTATTGTTGCCATCGAGGATAAAAAGATGGGGTTTATATCTTATTGCATGAGTTTATCCCTCTACATCATGTCATCTTTCTTAATGCGTTACTGTAACGCCCCGGATACTACTTTCCATATTCGTAACTCCAACGCTTGCCTTTTCCGGAGATGCGATATGATATTCCCTTCGTGGTTGGGTTTTTGTATTTTGTTTTGCATTTTGTTTTGCATTTTGTTCATGTCTTGCATTTCATCTCATAGCATCATGCGCATTGCGTCTGCATGTTTTCATAAAGCTTGTATCCGTTCGTAGTTGCCGCGTTCCGTCCTTGCCTTCGTTATCCCTTTCGAGCCAACCACCTCTCCACCTGCTCGATCCATTGCCTCCCTCGGTTCCTCACCAACCACCGACCCTATCTTTCGTGCGTCCGAAAACTTCCCCGAACCCGACCCGGGCTTTCATTACCGATGGGTTCAGATCATCCCCAAACATCTATGAAACATCTCCGTTTCTTATTTAGACTTTCCTAACCTATCTTTTCTCGACCGTCGGATTTTGATTGGATGATCCAACTCCTCTCTTTTCCCATATATATATATATAGTCTACCCCTAGTCCATTTTGGACCAAACCCTATTTTCTAGGGATCCTCCCCTGTCCAATCTCCGCCGCCACCATCTCTCTCGGGATCCATCCCCTCCTTGATTTCACACACCAGCCAACCAAATCCCCTTCTCCTCGGTTTCCTCCTCCACCCAATCCCGAAGGCACCACGGTCTCCTCTGCTTCCCTCGTCCTCGCTCGATCCCAGGGGCAGCCACTGCGTCGCCGTTCCCCTGCCTCGGCCTCGCGACCTCGTGCCTGCGCCTCGACAGCCCCGCCGTCGGCCAATCCAACCAGCAGATGAGCCCATGCGACCACCTCCTTCTTCCTCCGTTTTCCTCCTCTCTGTCCTCCTCTCCGTTTTCTTCCCCTCCCTCTCCTGATTTCTCTCTCTCTCTCATGTACCTGTCTCTCTCTCAGGTACACACGAGCAGCGCCATGGATGGGCTCCTCAAGCCGACGCCCTGGACCAGCCCTTCCTTTTGACTCCAGCCGCCTCCGCGCCAAGCCGTCGACCGAACCAGCGCCCGTTCGTCGCCCCCGCTGCCAGCTCCGGCCTGTCCCCGCCGGATCCACGTCGTCGCCTCGATCCACGCCGCTGCCAAGACCCTTCCCGTCCCGGCCGTCCCCGTCGCCAAGTTCATCTTCGAGCCCAGCCTCCGCCTTGGAGCTTCCCCGCTGCTGCGTCAAGTCCCTCTGCTCAATCCTGCTCGGCCCGTCGCCTCCTCTGCATCGCGGCTCCCCTGCTTCTGCCTACAGACGCCTCCGCGAGCTACCTCCTTCCTCCCCGAGCACCTCGTCCCCGATGCCGGAAAAATTCGCCGCCGCCAACCTCGCCAGATTCACCTCCTCCGCCCAGGGCCCTGACGACCAAGACCCTCCCCGTCGCGCAGCCCTTCACCGGCCCAGCCGCATCAGGCCGCCGCTGCGTTCCCTGCTTCTCGTCGCGCCGGCCTCTGCTTCCTCTTCGTCGAGCAGGGACTCGCTCGTTCCATCAAGGTTCCAGCGCCATGGCCTTCCCCACCTTTGCCCGAGCACCTCCAGGACCTCGTCTGCCCCGCCGTGTCGCCGAATCCGGCCACCAGGACCCTCCAGCATTGCCGCTTCCTTCCTCCTGTTGTCGCGCCCCTTCCTCCTCTGATTCGAGGACGAGCCAGGCGCCCGCGTTGACTTCTCATCGCGAGGCTCCTGTCGACCCCGTCCGCATCGCCAAGCCCAGCAGCCGCATCCAGATCTGCCGGCCCGCGAACCCCTCTGCTCCAGTTGGCCTTTCAGCCCATGGTGAGCAGCCCAGTCGATCCAGATTTCGGCCCGTTATGTTTTTTTCCTCTTCAGCGATTTTAGTAATTATCCAGTGATTTACAGATTTGCAGAAAACCCCTCCATGTTCATGCATATAATAACTAATTAACCATACATCATATGTAAATAATTTATATATGAAAAATGTTTAGTTTTTCATCTAGTTTCATAATCAGCCACTTTCATCCATGTTTGAAATGTTTAAGTTGCTGTTTACATTTATTTAGCATAAATGCCATGTTAAAATGATTTATTTCATAACTAAATAACCGTAACTCGTATTTTAATAAACTTTATATGTAAATGGGGTGAAAAAATGCCTAGTTTAACATGGTGGGCTTTATTTTCCTTTTTAACAACAATAAAATATGGTTTAGGGTAGAACAGTACCAAATTCATAAATTGCATACGGGGATTTCCCGGAATTGTTGTTTGTTGTCCCGGCTTCACCTCTTGCGATGTTTAACAACATTTAACATTGCTTGGTAGCTTAAACGAGATTAAACTAAATATGTCAATGTGGTGTTTTGTCAATATGCAACTCGTTGCATATTGAGCTCCACTTAATTTGTAGTATTGTTTGTTGCACTTTGCCATGCCATGCCTATTTAAATCGGACATGCATCATACTTGATTGTGCATCATGCCATGCTTATGTGATGGTTGTTTACCATGTTGTTTGTTTCTTTCCGGTGTTGCTTCTTAGTTCTGGTAATGTTGCGATTGTGAGGATTCGTTCGACTACTCCCGTCCGTCTTCTTCACGGACTCGTTCTTCTTCCTTGCGGGATTTCAGGCAAGATGACCGTCACCTTGGATCTCACTACTATCATTGCTATGCTAGTTGCTTCGTTCTATCGCTATGCTGCGTTACCTATCATTTACTCTTCAAGCCTCCCAAATTGCCATGAACCTCTAACCTTTGATACCCTTCCTAGCAAACCGTTGTTTGGCTATGTTATTGCTTTGCTCAGCCCCTCTTATAGCAGTTTTATTTGCAGGTGAAGTTGAAGATTGCTCCATGGTGGACAGGGTCATGTTGGGATATCACAATATCTCTTATATTATTAATGCATCTACATATTTGGTAAAGGGTGGAAGGCTCAGCCTTATGCCTGGTGTTTTGTTCCACTCTTGCCGCCCTAGTTTCCGTCATACCGGTGTTATGTTCCCAGATTTTGCGTTCCTAACGCGGTCGGGTGATTTATGGGACCCCCTTGACAGTTCGCTTTGAATAAAACTTGTCCAGCAAGGCCCAACCTTGGTTTTACCATTTGCCTCACCACCACCTATTACCTTTCCCTTGGGTCGGGCAACCCGAGGGTCATCATTATTTTAGCCCCCCCTCGGGCCAGTGCTTCTCTAAGTGCTGGTCCAAACCGAGCAGCCTGCGGGGCCCCCTCGGGGAAACTCGAGGTCTGGTTTTACTCGTAGCTTGACTTATCCGGTGTTGCCCTGAGAACGAGATATGTGCAGCTCCTATCGGGATTGTCGGCGCATCGGGCGGCTTTGCTGGTCTTGTTTTACCATTGTCGAAATGTCTTGTAAACCGGGATTCCGAGACTGATCGGGTCTTCCTGGGAGAAGGAATATCCTTCGTTGATCGCGAGAGCTTATCATGGGCTAAGTTGGGACACCCCTGCAGGGTATTATCTTTCGAAAGCCGTGCCCGCGGTTATGTGGCAGATGGGAATTTGTTAATGTCCGGTTGTAGATAACTTGACCCCAGATCCGAATTAAAACGCATCAACCGCGTGTGTAGCCGTGATGGTCTCTTTTCGGTGGAGTCCGGGAAGTGAACACGGTTTTGGGTTATGTTTGACGTAAGTAGGAGTTCAGGATCACCTCTTGATCATTGCTAGCTTCACGACCGTTCTGTTTGCTTTCTTCTCGCTCTCTTTTGCGTATGTTAGCCACCATATATGCTTAGTTGCTGCTGCAACCTCACCACTTTACCCCTTCCTTTCCCATTAAGCTTTGCTAGTCTTGATCACTTTTCAAGAAATCTTCTGATTCAGCGATTAATCTTCTGATTTATCGCTAATCGGGGGGTGACCGATAAGATTATGCCTTATCTTTGCCGTTTATCATTTGGACCGATTTATCGTTTTGACAAGCGATTTGTCGGGAATCTACCGATAAATCAGACCTATTCATGGCACTATGTTGGGAAAAACTATATTTATTTATGTTTTGCGGACCTTGTTACGGAATATGTACTATTGCCCTCTTTTGTTTGTCATTTTACGAGGTTTCAAAGGCTAGAAATCAAGGTAACACTTCTATCAAATATTGTTTTAGTGTTGAATGTAGTGTATTTTAGTGTTGGGAACCTGAGATTTGCAATAAAATATCCGATTAATAGTCGACCGATAAAATCGATTAATCTGCCGATTTCCAATTAATCTCTAATCCCTAGCTGACCGAGACGATAACGATAAGGGATATCCACAACATTGGTCTTGATACCCATGGTAATGGGATTACTGAGTCCTCGTGGCTCACAGAATACTACAACAACAGTTGCAGGTACAGGTTATACGATGATCTTGACGCGAGAGCGATGTTTGCTTGTTTTGGAGTTCTTCTTCTGCTTCTTCGATCAGGGGATAGGTTCCAGGTCGGCAGCCTGGGCTAGCAGGGTGGATGTCGTTTGAGTTTCTGTTTGTGTTTCATCCGTAGTGGGATGATGCTCTTGTGTATGATGATGTTGTATTTGTGTGGCATTGTTTGCCTCTTGTATGTAGCCCCATCTATTACGTAATGTTGATGTAATGATATCCACCTTGCAAAGCGTATCAATATGCGGTTCTATCCTTAGTGGGACCTTCGAGTCTCTTTAGGATAGTATCGCATATTGGGCGTGACAAGTTGGTAATCAGAGCCTCGACCGACCTTAGGAGCCCCCTTGTTTGTTGGCCATTGTTGAGTCTAGAAGAAAACTACTTTGAGTCTTAGAATTATATATATTGGAGAGTAGGATTCTTTTTACTCCTCAGTCCCTTCGTCGCTCTGGTGAGGCCTCCTGACGTAGATGTTTTGTCTTTCCTCTCCTCAAATTCCACTAAAAAAAATTTAGGATCACGCAGGTATCTTGGAATTGTTCCGATGGTTTTGTGACGAGAACATTGTTCTTGGTGCCTCCTGACATTTAGGGGTTGTGGCAGTGTCCCGGGGAGTTGAGCTCAGAGGTGTTGTCGTCACAATTTTATCGTTGCGAGCTCGGAATACCGAGTTTTGCCGACATCGAAAATCTCTTTTATGCAGTTGTTGGTGAGATAACCTCGACGTCACCCAGTACTGGGGAGTTCGGGAGTATTGCCATAACTCGTATAACGGATGCTTTTCGAAGGTTGAGGTACACGATTTCCGAAGGTTTCTTGGTTATGTGTTGACGGATGGATACAACTTGGATGTAGGTATTGTTAGTTTGGGTGAGATATATTGCTTCCCCTGTATCCCCAACACCAGATTGCATAACCAGAAAGTTTCGGGAGTTTATAGGTGGGAATTCAAGTAGCTCCAAGAATATCTTTCCGACAGATCCATGATATGGGAATGGGTAAATCTCTATCATATGTATTTGTTCCGGCTTATTTCTGCAAGCCAATTGTCGGTGTCAAAACCGTCGGATCTCGGGTAGGGGGTCCCGAACTGTGCGTCTAGGCGGACGGTAACAGGAGACGAGGGACACAATGTTTTACCCAGGTTCGGGCCCTCTCGATGGAGGTAAAACCCTACGTCCTGCTTGATTAATATTGATGATATGGGTAGTACAAGAGTGGATCTACCACGAGATCAAGGAGGCTAAACCCTATAAGCTAGCCTACGGTATGATTGTTGTAATGTATGTTGTGTCCTACGGACTAAAGCCCTCCGGTTTATATAGACACCGGAGGAGGCTAGGGTTACACACAGTCGGTTACAATGGTAGGAGATCTACATATCCGTATCGCCAAGCTTGCCTTCCACGCCAAGGAAAGTCCCATCCGGACACGGGACAGAGTCTTCAATCTTGTATCTTCGTAGTCTTGGAGTCCGTGGACGATGATAGTCCGCTGTCCGGACACCCCTAGTCCAGACTTCCTCGGTAGCCCCGAACCAGGCTTCAATGGCGATAAGTCCAGTAGCGTATATAGTCTTGGCGTTGCAAGGCGGGTTCTCCTTCAAGTTCCATGTACCGCTAAGCGATTATGCGGCTTCACCATAAATCTTGTGTTTCTCGGCTTCTCGCCCAATAATGGTATTTTTCCACGCGCCGCATCTAATGCGAAAAGCTGTATGCGTCTTTTATGTTTCACCCCCCAGTCGTGCGAATCATCCGCCTATAAAAGAGGCAAAAATCTAGATCCAAACCACACCATCCTCCTCCCGTGAATACTTCATCGGAGCGCCTTTGACCTAAAAATCCATTCCATCATGGACCGTCGACGCGGCTCTTCTTCACGCACTCCCAGCCCACCGCCGGGAATTGGAGGAGGTGCTGTTTCGACAACGTGCTAGTGAAGCTCAAGCGGGGGATTTTTCCTCCGGCCTTCATGGTCCCAATCCGGGCGGACTGGTTACTTATCAAGGTGGGAGGCAAGCGGAGGCTACCCCAAGCCCCAATAAGGGGAGCGAGTATGCTTCGTCCCCTATCCGTAAGGGACTCGGATTCCCAATACATCCGTTCCTCCGCGGGCTCCTTTAGTTCTCTGATTCCAGCTCCACCACCTCCGCCCGCCTCATCACGCATATCGCGGGCTACGTAGCTCTTTGTGAGCTATTCACGGGCATTGAGCCCCATTTTGCATTGTGGAAGAGGCTGTTACGCCTCGTGCCCGCTCTCACGAGGGGTCCATATATCAAGTGGGCGGCGCCAAATATGGCGCATTGCGGGACCGGATACCCATCCGGTACTCCCAAGAAAGCGTCCAAGGCGGCCTTGAGTGGTTTATATAGGAGGCGCTCATTGCGGACCCGATCCGGATCGGCCTCCGGAGTTTAGTGCTGCTCCTTTGAAGAAACGCCTCGGTGGCGCCCACGGAGCCCCCGATTGGAGGAAGACAAGAGCGTCCATTACTTGATGGGCCGAATAAGATTAATGGCCCATTCTGGCTTGACCATGATCGGAGTCATGGCGACATGCATCATGCGGGGGGTACAGCCATTGCAATACAGAGGCCACCCCATGTGGGATTTCAACGGGGAAGACGATGCCACCCGTCATGGCCGCAAAGGACCAGATTCGACAGAGGATCTGGTGGAGATCCTGTCCAGCCTGTACAAGGGGGAGAAGGAGGACTTCCTTCAAACGAACCCTTTGAACGGGTTTTCCGATCAACCCTAGAGGATGGGTAAGCGAACACCTTTAAGGGTTCAACCCATGCTTTCGAAGTTTAAGCTTCTTACATTATGTCTTCAGCGCAGGATCTACGCCGGACTGTGGAGGACATGGTGAGTCCTGCTCTGCAACCCGAGGATCCAGAAAGATCCTTGGATCCGGCCTCGGAAGAGGACCCGGACATCGAGGTGGAGCTGATCGACGGGGTGTTTCACCAGCTCAGCATAGACAATGTCTTGGTGGCCATTACGGCGGATTAACTCGGACTGTGTCCGGCTTCCCAGGTGACCGCGACCGAAGTCCGGACACCATTATCTCTTCCCTGCCCATTTCTAACCTTCGCGAACGATGGTATTTTGCAGGAAGCGCCTTCACGGCAGGAAGCCGAGCCCGCGGCGGCTGACCAACAGAGGTCAGTTCAGACCAGCAGGCAGAAAAGGAGCGCGGTGCGGACGGAAACGTCGCCGCAAAGGTATAGCTCGTATTTGAATTTTCAGAGCGACATTCCTAGGAAACGCCTGAGTGCTCATGATCTTTGCAGGAGAAAAAGCGCTCGCCAAACTGCGAGCGCAGAAGTTGCCGATCCAACCTACACCGGCCAGGCTCCGGCGCCCGGCCCGAGGGGAGGCAAGCGCAAAGCGCGGGCGGATCCTTCTCCAACGGAGGACACCGCTGACTGTCCGCCACCAGTGCGAGGTGGAGAGCGCCATGAACCATAGGCGCCGCCGGATAGTATTTCGTGAAGCGTGCGTTTCCCCTGAGGCATTGGATGCCTTTAACGCAGGGGACGCGCATCTCCGTACCGCTCAAGATGGTTTTACCAGAGCCACGGAGCAGTATGTGAAGGACATACGGGTAAGGGAATTTTAATGGTTGTATATACCAATAGCCCCCGAGACTTAAAGTAGTTATGTTAACTGATTTAAGGATCATTTGAAAACGCAAGCTCTTACCGAGAAGAATGCCCAGCTGTCTCGGGAGCTGCAAGATTGCAAGGCCCAACTTGAGGCCGCACTTGCTGCCGCAGGAGGAGACGCAGAGACCCCTCCTGGTAACACATTTTTATTAATAAATATAAGCGCTGTGCGGCGTGCACGCGAGTCTAATAATGACATTGCAGGTGCCGCCAGACAAGATCCGGACAGGCAAGCATTGCTGCGCCAGCTAAAGGCCGGCGAGAGTGTGCTGAATAGGGTTCAGCAAGAAAGGAACAAGCTCCAGGATGCCAATGCCAAGCTCGGAGAAGAGCTGAAAGGCGCTCGAGCCGAGCTGTCCGTCTCCGTTAAGGAGAATCAGCGGCTTCGTCGCGGCATTTATAGTAAGTGCTTGAGCGGACTCCTATGAAAAGAAGAGTTCGGCGAGGAAGTATTTTGACATGATATGTCTTGTAGGTATACTCACAGGTCATCCTGCAGAGGAGATACCCATATCAACGGGTGATCAGCTTCTCGAACTGTTGCAACTGCTCGAACAAGTTCGGCAGGCAATGACCGGCGTCGTCCGGGCTTTATGGCCAGCCCTCTCCCTACCCGAGGGCCTTGGGGAGCTTGCGGAGAAGCTTCAGGGAGTGCGGCAGCGCTTCCGTTTGTGGAAGATTTCGCAGCGTCAAGGTGCCGAGGAGGCTTGGGCCATGGTGAAGGCGCGGTATAAGAAGGCGGATCCCAACCATATGGCCGAAGTTGGACCGGTGGGGCCCGATGGGAAGGAGATCCCTGTGAGTTTAGTATACAGCCAAGTAGAGTTGGCTGCTATGTTTTCCCAACGGGACTGTAAGTTAGATAGCCTGTTAGACGGGATTGAGGAGGAATTCAATCAATAAATTTGACAATGTATGTTTTCCTTTGAAGTGACATGTGAAATGCCTTCTAGCCAGATTGTAGATCGTTTGTCTTTGCCGACCTTTTCGCTTCAACCTCGGGACCCTAAAGTCCGGAGTGTGTCCGAATACCTTTTTGGTTAAGAAACAACCGTGGTATGCATGGAGACCAGGCGTAGGGGTCATTAGTGCTTTATCAGACAAGTGCCCAACTAGTTATGTTATATTACATGGTTAGTAAGAAACATCTTCCAGGGAGAATAGTTCCGTTAAGGGTTCCTTTCGCTGGGAGGCATGCCCTAAGGTGCATGTCCGGACTACAAAGAAAGCAGTAAAACATTTGGGGGCAGATAGATAAATGAGTAAAAAGTCATCTTTTAAGTCACCGACCGAATATTCCCTTAAGAACGCTAGCTTTCGGCTTCACCCAGTCTGAGGTACACATCCGGTGACCGGCGATAATAATCGCAGAGGTGCTCCTTTACCTCCTAGCCGAACAATCGGGAGCGAGGGGTAAGCACAGAGCCGCAACCCAGCTTGGCCAAAACTTAAGTCATATCGATGCATATAATGGTGAGTAAAAGGTACATGTGGAAGCGTGACACATGTGCTGGGCATGAAACCCTTATAATTGAGCTTCTGTAAAAGAAGCCCCCAGGTATAATGAGTGCGGATGGCACATCAAGTGTATGCAAAAAATGCAAAAGTAAGCCCTTAGGGGCTTATTAATAAAAAAAGGTAATGAAAAGAGAAACGAAAGGCAGCCAAGGTATAAAAATATGGACGGAGGGAGGGGACGAACTCTTAATCCGGCGCTAGGCATAGAATCTTCGGAGGCGGGCTGCATTCCATGGGTTCGGCTCGAGTCAGTTATCCGACGCATTTAAGTGAGCGGTATGCTCTACCGGTCGAGGACTTGATAGATAATGAAGGGCCCTCCCATTTGGGCTTGAGCTTGTCCTTTTTCTTGTCCGTGAGCGTAGAACTAGTTCGCCAACGTTGTAAGTCTTGGCCCGTGCTTCTCTGCTTTGATATCTTGAGCTGCTGGCGATAGAATGCGGAGCGAGCTTTGGCGACGTCGCGTTCTTCCTCAATGTGTCCAGCTGTCCTGCTGATCCAGCTCGGCCTCTCTTTCCTCGTACATGCGCACTCGAAGTGAGTCATGAATAATGTCGCAGGGCAGGACTACCTCTGCGCCGTATACCATAAAATGGTGTGAATCCGGTAGTGCGGTTAGGCGTTGTCCGCAGCCCCAGTCTGGTCGAGCTCCTCGACCCAAGGCGTGTCGATTTAGTAAGTGACCGCACTAGTCTGGGCTTAATGCCGCTCATTATTAGACCATTTGCTCGTTCCACTTGACCGTTGGTTTGAGGGTGATAGACTGAAGCGTAGTCGAGCTTGATGCCCATATTCTTGCACCATGACTTAACCTCGTCGGCTGTGAAGTTCGTGCCGTTGTCGGTGATGATGCTGTGGGAGACTCTGTAATGGTGTACTACGCCGGATATAAAGTCTATCACTGGTCCGGACTCTGCCGTTTTGACCGGCTTGGCCTCTATCCATTTGGTGAATTTATCCACCATGACCAATAGGTACCTTTGCTTGTGGGTTCCCCCTTTAAGGGGTCCGACCATATCAAGCCCCTGGACCATGACGGCGGGTAATGGGTATAGTTTTGAGGGCGGTAGGCGGCATATGGCTCTGATTAGCAAAGAGCTGACAACCAACGCATCTCTGGACTAAGTCCTGGGCATCTGCCCGGGCCGTCGGCCAATAAAATCCTGTACGGAATGCCTTTCCTACAAGGGCCCGGGCTGCTGCGTGGTGTCCGCCTAGTCCGGCATGAATTTCAGCCAGGAGGTTTCGCCCTTCCTCTTCGGAGATACACCTTTGAAGGACTCCGGTTGTACTTTTCTTATAAAGTTCTCCCTCATGGACCTTGTAGGCTTTCGATCGCCGGACTATGCAGCGGGCCTCGTTTTGGTCTTCGGGAAGTTCCTGCCTGAGTAAGTAGGCTAGGAAAGGTTACATCCTGCGGCGATTACTGCCATTATGACGTGGGCTGAAGGTGTTATGTCATCTGCTGAATCACCGATTGGTGCGGTTTTTTCCGGTTTGTCACTACCGGGCTCCTCTTCCCATAGTACGGATGGCTTGAAGAGCCGTTCTAGGAAGATATTTGGAGGGACAACATCACGTTTTGCCCCTGTGCGTGCCAGTACATCGGCCGCTTGGTTATTATCTCGGGCTATGTGATGGAATTCGAGTCCTTCAAACCGAGCTGACATTTTTAAGACAGCGTTATGATATGCTGCCATTTTCGGATCCTTGGCGTCAAAGTCTCCATTTATTTGGGATATTGCAAGGTTTGAATCCCCGCGCACCTCTAGGCGTTGAATGCCCATGGAAACTGCCATCCGGAGGCCATGTAACAGGGCCTCGTATTCGGCTGCGTTGTTGGAGTCCATGTACATTATTTGAAGTACGTCTTCGGTGTGTCCCCGGTTGGGGACGTCAATCTGACGCTTGACCCCGATCCGACCAACAATTTAGAGCCGTCAAAATGCATAACCCAATTGGAGTATGCGCCGTACTCTTTAGGGAGTTTGGCTTCGGTCCATTCAGCGACGAAGCCAGCCAAAACTTGTGACTTTATAGCTCGCCAAGGTTTGTAAGTTATATCGAATGGTAAGAGCTCAATGGCCCATTTTGCAATCCTGCCCGTTGCGTCGCGATTATTTATAATGTCATTGAGTGGTACTTGAGAGGCCTTGTTATCGAACACTCTTGAAAGTAGTGTCGAGCTTCCGGACGCCATGAACACCGCATATGCTATCTTACGAAAGTGCGGTAACGGATTTGTAGGGGTTAACACGGTGGATACATAATACACTGGTTTTTGAAGAGGGAATTTATGCCCTTCTGTCGCCCGTTCAACGACGAGGACCGCGCCTACAACTTGATGCGTTGCTGCGATGTATAACAACATTGGTTCGCCCAGAGTGGGCGCAGCCAGGACCAGATTTGTTGCCAATATGGCCTTTATTTCTTCGAGTCCGGCAGTGGCAGCATCCGTCCACTCAAAGTGTTCGGTGCGCCTGAGGAGGCGATAGAGGGGCAACGCCTTTTCTCCTAGCCGGGAGATAAAGCGGCTTAAAGCTGCCACGCATCCTGTTAATTTTTATATTTGTTTGAGGTCTTTTGGAATATCCAATTGTGACAGAGCTCAGATTTTAGCCGGGTTTGCTTCAATCCCTCTACCGGATACAATGAAGCCCAGCAGCTTTCCGGCTGGTACGACGAAAACGCATTTTTCCGGATTCAGCTTGATGTCATATGCTCTGAGGTTGTCGAATGTGAGCCTCAAATCGTCTACTAGAGTTTCGACGTGTTTTGTTTTGACGACTACGTCGTCTATGTATGCTTCGACTGTTTTGCCGATCTGGGTGGCGGACATGTTTGAATCATGCGCTGATATATTCTTGCCGCATTTTTAAGTCCGAAGGGCATCGTGTTGAAGCAGAAAGGTCCGTATGGAGTGATGAATGCCGTTGCGGCTTGGTCTGCTTCCGCCATCTTGATTTGGTGATAGCCAGAGTATGCGTCCAGGAAGCACAATGAATCGTGCCCTGCGGTAGCATCGATAATTTGGTCGATGCGGGGGAGAGGGAAGGGGTCCTTTGGGCAAGCCTTATTGAGGTCTTTAAAATCAACACAGAGGCGCCAGGATTTATCCTTATTTGGTACCATCACCAGATTTGCTAGCCAGTCCGGATGTTTGATATCTCTAATGAATCCGGCTTCCAATAGTTTGGCTAGCTCTTCTCCCATTGCATGTCTTTTGGGTTCGGAAAATCGTCGAAGAGCCTGTTTGACTGGCTTAAATCCTTTTAGGATGTTTAGGCTGTGTTCTGCCAACCTGCGTGGGATTCCGGGCATATCCGAAGGATGCCAGGCGAAGATGTCCCAATTTTCCCGAAGGAATTCGCGCAGTGCGGCGTCTACTTCGGGGTTCAATTGTGCCCCAATGGAGGCCGTCTTTGTTGGGTCCGTTGGATGGACTTGGAATTTTATTATTTCATCTGCTGGTTTGAAGGAGGTGGACTTGGATCTTTTATCGAGTATCACATCGTCCCTGTTCACCGTGAGAGCGCAAAGACGGTGAGTTCCTCTCTTTGCTAAGGCTTCGGATAGTGCCTCCAGGGCTAGTGCAGCTGTCTTATTTTCAGCGCGGAGTGCTATGTCCGGATCACTAGCGAGGGTGATTATTCCGCCGGGCCTAGGCATTTTGAGCTTCATGTACCCGTAATGAGGTACTGCTTGAAAAATTGTGAATGCCTCCCGTCCTAATATAGCGTGCCGCTGTTGAACGGGGCCACCTGGAACGTGACTTCTTCGGATCTGTAATTGTCCAGCGAGCCGAACACCACATCGAGTGTGATTTGTCCGGTGCAGCATGCCTCCCGGCTAGGGATTATTCCTCTGAAGGTTGTGCTGCTTCGCTCAATACGGCTCCAATCGATTTCCATTTTCCGCAGAGTTTCCTCGTAGATGAGGTTTAATCCGCTGCCGCCATCCTTGAGGACTTTTGTCAGTCCAAAGCCGTCCACTATGGGACTAAGCACTAGTGCGGTTGGTGCTCTGGCTATTCGGAATTTAGGTTCGTCGCTGGCACCGAAGGTGATAGCTGTGTCACTCCATGGATTTGCTGTTGCTATTTGGTAGACTTCGGCGAGTCCGCGGATTGTTCGCTTTCGCATATTGTTTGACGCGAAAGTCTCGAAGACTGTTGATACCGTACCGGTATTGTTGGAGCTGTTTTGCGGGGCTAGAAGCTCCTCGCCACTTTTGGCCACCTGCCATAATATCCAACATGCTCGAAGGCTATGAGTTGGGACGGCTCCCTCTGTACTATGAAGCTTACAGGGTCCATTGAGCCATCCCTCCAGTACGGTTCCGCTTCCCTTATTGGGTTTTTGTTTTTTTATTTTTGCATCTGGGGCCTGAGTGTTCGGCGCCCTTTTGCTGCGGACTGGGTTTGGGGCCGGATTATCCCAAAATTGATTTTTGGTTTTCCGGAAACTCTCCATCGCACAGTACTTTCGTACTATGGATGTCAGATCGGTGAAGCGCGTAATTTTGCAACGATCAATGGAGTTTAGTATTCCCTTGTCCGTGCAATTATTGCAGAAGATTGAGATTGCGTTTTCCTCTCGGCAGTCCTTTATCCTGTCCATAACGAGGAGGAATCTGGCCCAGTAGTGATGTACTGTTTTAGCGGGCTCTTGCCGTATTAGAGATAGATCACATATGTCTGGGCGGGTGGGTGGACTAAAATCCGGATCCCTGCCCATCTTGGGGCTTAAAGGCGAAGAGCTTCCGGTCGGAAGCTTAGGTTCTTGGACACAATCCAGCGAGTCGGAGTGATGCATGATTTTAAGTTCAATGCTCGATCGAAGCCCGTTCCTCGCGGAAGTCCGGCATGGAGGGGTCGGGAATCCGGACGTGACTAGTTTTTAATATAGGAAAAGAGTTGCCGTATTGCTCCTCTACCACTGCGGCGTGGTGGGTGGCACAGGGAGAGTTAATCTCTCTCGGATCGGTTTTAAGCCCAATCTGGTTGTAGTCTGTAGCGACTCGAGGCGGCGATGCGCTCAAGAGGTCGTTAATGACGAGAGCTCTATTGGATCAACTGTTCGGCAGCTTTAGGGCTGGCGAAGATTGCTTCGCGACTTGAGAAGTCATTGTCGAGCGGCGGCGGACGGCGGTCATAAGAAAACCACCTAGCCGGATAGTTTGGCCGACGGCCAAGGCCCCTTCGGCGAAAACACCGTCTTTGAAGACGGGTGGAGGCATCCGCCCTATCGGTGACGACACAAAGGAACTCTCAATGAAAGCACCAATGTCGGTGTCAAAACCGGCGGATCTCGGGTAGGGGGTCCCGAACTGTGCGTCTAGGCGGACGGTAACAGGACACAAGGGACACGATGTTTTACCCAGGTTCGGGCCCTCGCGATGGAGGTAAAACCCTACGTCCTGCTTGATTAATATTGATGATATGGGTAGTACAAGAGTGGATCTACCACGAGATCAAGGAGGCTAAACCCTATAAGCTAGCCTATGGTATGATTGTTGTAATGTATGTTGTGTCCTACGAACTAAAGCCCTCCGGTTTATATAGACACCGGAGGAGGCTAGGGTTACACAGAGTCGGTTACAATGGTAGGAGATCTACATATCCGTATCGCCAAGCTTGCCTTCCACGCCAAGGAAAGTCCCATCCGGACACGGGACGGAGTCTTCAATCTTGTATCTTCGTAGTCTTGGTGTCCGGCGGACGATGATAGTCCGGTTGTCCGGACACCCCCTAGTCCAGGACTCCCTCACCAATCCTTTGTTTTGTTTTGAGTTGTGGTATTCGAGTTGCTTCAATGTCAAGTGTTGATTCCATACCTTTCGAGCGGTGTTGTCATATTTCTATGGGAGTACTAATCCTTTTGATCATCGAGATTGTCATGTTAATTCTTTCCAACCGGTGTGCTTCTCTTCAAGTGGATCCGATCATTTTCAGCATCCGCAAGATCAATTTTAAGTTTTCTCAACGGTGTTTGTTTCGTTCATCCCAAGTTGTCTTTGTTTTTCCCCACCCTCCCACCCTTTTCTTCAAGGACTCATTTATTTTAATCATGTATCCATTTATTCATGTGAAGTCACTTCACTCTTTTCAATCAATGTTCTGATCTGGTGATCCCTCGTGAAGATGCTCATGAGCTTCAAGTTCATCATCCTCCGTTTTTTTGCTTCTCCGGTGGATCCAATTCAAGCTTTCAGTGTTGATCATATTCCTTTCCTCGTGTCAAATGCTTTCTCATGCCGGTGCACCTCTCAATCACTCACCTCTTGCTATTCATGTTTATCTCGAGTGCTGAAGAGATCCCAGAAGATTCAAGTTTCTATTCGTAATCCTTTCAAGCTATTTCGAGGTCTTACTTTATTCTAGCTATTTAATTCTACCGGTGCAATCTCTATTTCAAGAAATCCTTCAATGATGTTTCTTTCGAGTGGGCCCTAACCCACAGGTCTTTTCCCAGGATCTTACCTGACTCTTCTAATTATTCCAGAGCCATTCCCAAAGTCTTTCGAAGTTTGACGTAAGAATGAATTTTCATCAGTCACATGCCTTCTCCAAGGTCGTTTTCAAATTCTTTTCATCTTTGGCTCAAACTTTTTTCTTTTAATCCTTCCGGAGTGTCTCAACAATTCATGGTGGTGTTTCTCGTCGTCATTCTCGAATTTTTAAGACCGAAGAAGGATTTCTCTTAAATCTTGGTCCATTCTCTTGAATATTCATGGTTCTAGCTTCATTCTATCCTCATAATTGTTTTGATTGTGACAATTCTTTTCTTACCATCCGGAGCATTTCATGAGTTGTTTCCATTTCTTTCCTCCGAAGGCCATCATGTCATAATTCTTCATTCTCAGCGTGTAGCTATCATTCTCCAAATCTTACCGGTGCATCGTTCAAATACCCTCTAATCAGTTCATGATCTCTTCGTTCTCATGTATTTAAATCCCCTCAAGTATCTTCATTCATTTTTCAATTCTTCTCGGTGAATTGTGCCTTTGCTATGTTCATTTTTAATTCTTATGGTGGTTCGTTCAAGATTTCACTTCCTTCGTTATCATATCAAATATTCGTTGTTTCCAAATCCCACCGGTGGTCCCATCAATAACTTCTTCAAGTTGACGCTATATCTCTTTTCAATCCCTCAAGAAGAATAAGTAGTATGCCAAATCCGTTGCTTGTCATCAATTTAAATTGGTGAAGGATACGCATAACGTAATTCTTATTATTGTTTCATCCAAGTGATCTAGTTTCTTCTTTCCAGAGTTATTCATCATGTCACATTTCTCGGTTCGAGATGCTTCATCTTTTCTTTTCTGGAGTTCCATGTTTTCCGCATTATCGTTGCGAAGCTCCATCTAAATCATTGCAAGGCTTCACCTTGTGTTTTCAACTTCTCTTTTTTTATCATCCTTTTATTACCGGACTTCTTCATTGAGGCTCAACATGATGGTTCGTCAAGGATTCCTTTCATTCTTCAATTGTTCTTCAAGATTTCTCTTGAAGTTATGACCCGCCAAGCTATACTCTAAAATAAACATGGTGCTCAAAACATATTTTGTTTTGAGGAGCTCAAGCATTCTTCATCTTACATTCCGAAGTGCAATTCCTTCTATATTATCTTTTGAGGTGGTGTTATGTCACTCTTGACAATTTTCCTTCATGTTTCATGATTCATATGTTGTCAAGAATGAGGTATTTTAAATCCATCATTTTCTCTTCGTTCAAGAGATGTTTTCGACCAATCAACTTCTTCATTCGAGTTATCTTGTGTCAGATTTCACCTAAAGATTTTCCTTAAGGGTTGTTGCTATTTGTGGTGATTATATCTTCTCCGTTATCTCCCGAGAATGAAGTGCTATAGAATTTGCAATGCTCAAAATAGATCTACCAGGAAGCAATCTACTTCAGTTCTTCTTCGCAATTTTTATGTAGGTGCTTATCCTTGGTATAGATATATCCTTCATACCATTACCGGAGGGAATTTCTTGGGTAGCCATACTTTTGATTCCTATAATGCTTTAATAGATTTATTTGGCTCACCTCCTCTTTTGGTTAATGGAACTATGTTAACTTTGGAGCATGTTATGCAAAGGCATGAAATTATTGAAAACAAAGTTGCTACCATTGAATCCATTGAAAATCTAGATAAAAAGATTCATAATCAAATTACTCAATATGGATCTAAGGTAGGAATGACTTTGAAAAATATTAAGGAGAAGGAACCCATGGTTAATGAAAAAATAAATTTAGACTCTACTCGTATAGATAAACTTGAGGGTGTCATTACCAATTTGGGAACCGCTTTTTCTTCCGTAAAGAATACTCCTAGTCCTTCCACTAAAATTGCTAAGCTTATGTATGTTCCTAAAAATAAGGGTGAATCTTCTAGTAAGGAAAATGCGGATCTTAAATCTATAAGTATTCATCCCGATCTTTTTACTATCATTAAGGAACCATTTGCTACGAATGCATTTTTTGATCTTATGCCTAAAGTTTTGATAATTTCTAGAAAGAAAGAAAATTCTAAGGGAGGTAGATGCCTCATTGAAGAATTGCCAACCAAAGATGGCAATACCTAGATCTATCCTTGCTTTTATGCCTAGCTAGGGGCGTTAAACGATATAGCTTGTTGGGAGGCAACCCAATTTTATTTTGTGTTTTTTGTTTTTGATTTTGTTTAGGAATAAATAATCCATCTACCTTCTGTTTGGATGTGGTTTTATGTTTTAATTAGTATTTGTGCCAAGTAGGACCTATAGGATAACCTACGATGATAGTTGATTTGATTCTGCTGAAAAAACAGAAACTTTAGCGCTCACGAGATTAGCTGTCATTTTTTACTGGAGAGTGCTTGTGCGTTGATTCTTTTTGATGCTGATCAATAAACAAATTTTACAGTACTTCATATTTTGGTAGAATTTTTAGAGTTCCAGAAGTTTGCGTTAGTTACAGATTACTACAGACTGTTCTGTTTTTGACAGATTCTGTTTTTCGTGTGTTGTTTGCTTATTTTGATGAATCTATGGCTAGTAAATTAGTTTATAAACCATAGAGAAGTTGGAATACAGTAGGTTTAACACCAATATAAATAAAGAATGAGTTCATTACAGTACCTCGAAGTAGTCTTTTGTTTTCTTTCTCTAACGGAGCTCACGAGATTTCTGTTGAGTTTTGTGTTGTGAAGTTTTCAAGTTTTGGGTGAATTCTTTTGATGGATTATGGAACAAGGAGTGGAAAGAGGCTAAGCTTTGGGATGCCCATGGCACCCCCAAGATAATCCAAGGAAACCAAAAAGTCAATGCTTGGGGATGCCCCGGAAGGCATCCCCTCTTTCGTCCACTTCCATCGGTAATTTACTTGGAGCTATATTTTTATTCACCAACATGATATGTGTTTTGCTTGGAGTGTCTTGTATTATTTTTGTCTTTTCTTGTTAGTCTACCAAAATCATCCTTGCTGTACACACCTTTTGATAGAGCCATACATGATTTGGAATTTGTTAGAATACTCTATGTGCTTCACTTATATCTTTTGAGCTTGATAGTTTTGCTCATTGTGCTTCACTTATATTTTTTGAGCGTGATAGTTTTTGCTCTAGTGCTTCACTTAGACCTTTTAGAGCACGGTGGTGGATTTGTTTTAAAGAAAATTGATCTCTCTTTGCTTCACTTAGATTATTTTGAGAGTCATTAATAGCATGGTAATTTGCTTAATGTTAATATACTTAGTGCTCAAGATATCTGAAACTTTCTTTTGAGTGAATTGAATACTAAGATAAATTTAATGCTTAATAATTGTTTTGATATATGGAGGTAATAATATCAAAGTCGTGCTAGTTGAGTAGTTGTGAATTTGAAAAATACTTGTGTTGAAGTTTGTAAGTCCCGTAGCATGCACGTATGGGTAAAGTTGTGTAACAAATTTGAAGCATGAAGTGTACCTGGCTTGTGCATCCTTATGAGTGGCGGTCGGGGACGAGCGATGGTCTTTTCCTACCAATCTATCCCCCTAGGGGCATTGTGCGTAGTACTTGATTTTTGATGGCTTCTAAATTTTTGCAATAAGTATATGAGTCCTTTTGACTAATGTTGAGTCCATGGATTATACGCACTCTCACCTTTCCGCCTTTGCTAGCCTCTTGATGCCGTGCATTGCCCTTTCTCACGTTGAGAGTTGGTGCAAACTTAGCGGTGCATCAAACCCCGTGATATGATCGCTCTTTCACATAAAACTCCTTATATCTTCCTCAAAACAGCCACCATACCTACCTATTATGGCATTTCCATAGCCATTCCGAGATATATTGCCATGCAACTTTCCACCGTCCCGTTCATCATGACATACTTTACTTTTGTCATATTGCCATTGCATGATCTTGTAGTTAACATCGTATTTGTGGCAAAGCCACCATGCATTATTTTTCATACATGTCACTCTTGATTCATTGCACAATCCCGGTACACCGCCGGAGGCATTCATATAGAGTCATATCTTGTTCTAGTTTCGAGTTGTAATTGTTGAGTTGTAAGAAAAATAAAAGTGTGATGATCATCATTATTAGAGCATTGTCCCAAGTGAGGAAAGGATGATGGAGACTGTGATTCCCCCACAAGTCGGGATGAGACTCCGGACGAAAAGAAAAAATAGAGGCCAAGGAAGCCCAAATAAAAAAAGAGGCCATAAAAAAAAGCGAAAAGGCCCAAATAAAAAAAGAGAGAGAAAAAGAGAGAAGGGACAATGTTACTATCCTTTTACCACACTTGTGCTTCAAAGTAGCACCTTGTTCTTCATGTAGTGAGTCTCATATATTGTGCTTCAAAGTAGCACCTTGTTCTTCATGAAGTGAGTCTCATAAGTTGTCTTTTTATACTAGTGGGAATTTTTCATTATAGAACTTGGCTTGTATATTCCTACGATGGGCTTCCTCAAATGCCCTAGGTCTTCATGAGAAAGCAAGTTGGATGCACACCCACTAGTTTTCTTTTGTTGAGCATTCATAGCTCTAGTGCATCCGTTGCATGGCAATCCCTACTCCTCATGTTGACATCAATTGATGGGCATCTCCATAGCCCGTTGATTAGCCTCGTCAATGTGAGACTTTCTCCTTTTTTGTCTTCTCCACACAAACCCCATCATCATATTCTATTCCACCCATAGTGATATATCCATGGCTCGCGCTCACGTATTGCGTGAAGGTTGAAAAAGTTTGAGATTATTTGAGTATGAAACAATTGCTTGGCTTGTCATCGGGGGTATAGAAGTTGGGAACATCTTTGTGTGACGAAAATGAAGCATAGCCTAACTATATGATTTTGTAGGGATGAACTTTCTTTGGCCATGTTATTTTGAGAAGACATAATTGCTTTGATTAGTATGCTTGAAGTATTATTATTTTTATGTCAATATGAACTTTTATCTTAAATCTTTCGGATCTGAATATTCATACCATGATTAAGAAGATTTACATTAAAATTATGCCAAAGTATCACTCCGCATCAAAAATTCTTTTTTTATCATTTACCTACTCGAGGACGAGCAGGAATTAAGCTTGGGGATGCTTGATACGTCTCCAACGTATCTATAATTTTTTATTGCTCCATGCTACTTTATCTACTGTTGTAGACTATATTGGGCTTTATTTTCCACTTTTATATTATTTTTGGGACTAACCTATTAACCGGAGGCCCAGCCCAGAATTGCTGTTTTTTTTTGCCTATTTTAGTGTTTCAAAGAAATGGAATATCAAACGGAGTCCAAACGGAATGAAACCTTTGGGAACGTGATTTTCTCACCGAACGTGATCCAGGAGACTTGGACCCTACTCCAAGAAGCTTCCGAGGAGGTCACGAGGGTGGAGCGCCCCCCCTGGGCCCCCCCTACCTCGTTGGCCCCTCGGAGCGCCACCGACGTACTGCTTCCTCCTATAAATACCTAAGTATCCCCAATAGACCAGACGGAGCCAAAAAACCTAATTCCACCGCCGCAACCTTCTGTATCCATGAGATCCCATCTTGGGGCCTGTTCCGGAGCTCCGCCGAAGCGGGCATCCACCACAGAGGGCTTCTACATCATCACCATAGCCCCTCCGATGAAGTGTGAGTAGTTTACTTCAGACCTTCGGGTCCATAGCTAGTAGCTAGATGGCTTCTTCTCTCTTTTTGGATCTCAATACAATGTTCTCCCCCTCTCTCGTGGAGATCTATTCGATGTAATCTTCTTTTTGCGGTGTGTTTGTTGAGACCGATGAATTGTGGGTTTATGATCCAACTTATCTATGGAAAATATTTGATTCTTCTCTGAATTCTTTTATGTATGATTGAGTTATCTTTGCAAGTCTCTTGAATTATCCGTTTGGTTTGGTGACTAGATTGGTAGTTCTTGCAATGGGAGAAGTGCATGGCTTTGGGTTCAATCTTGCGGTGTCCTTACTCGATGTGATGTAAAGAGTTGCAAGGCACGTATTGTATTGTTGCCATCGAGGATAACAAGATGGGTTTTTATCATATTGCATGAATTTATCCCTCTACATCATGTCATCTTGCTTAAAGCGTTACTCTGTTTTTAACTTAATACTCTAGATGCATCTTTGGATAGCGGTCGATGAGTGGAGTAATAGTAGTAGATGCAGAATCGTTTGATCTACTTGTCACGGACGTGATGCCTATATACATGATCATTGCCTAGATATACTCATAACTATGCTCAATTCATCAATTGCTCAGCGATAATTTGTTCACCCACCGTAGAATACTTATGCTCTTGAGAGAAGCCACTAGTGAAACCTATGGCCCCGGGTCTATTCTCATCATATCAATCTATATCACTTTATTTACTTGCTTTGTTTTTACTTTGCCTTTACTTTTTACTTTGCATCTATCTATCAAAAATACCAAAATATTATCTCTATCGGATCTCACTCTTGTAAGTGACCGTGAAGGATTGACAACCCCTAAGCGTTGGTTGCGAGTTGCTATCGTGTTGTCTTGGTACGAGGACTTGCGCATGACCTCCTACTGGATTGATACCTTGGTTCTCAAAAACTGAGGGAAATACTTACGCAATTGTGCTGCATCATCCTCTCCTCTTCGGGGAAAACCAACGCAAGCTCGAGACGTAGCACCCACTGTGCTTGCCAAATGCTCTGCTAAGGAGGAACTTATAGAACGCCGAAAGGCCAAGCTGGACATTACTGATTATACTCATTTAAGCATTGGTGATATAGTCTCTGGCTATATTAATCAAGTATATAGCAGTCGTGACCTGAAAATTGGCATGGTGAAGCAAATACAGCAAAAATCTGAGGTATACCTTTATGCCCCTTTTTTGAATCATACTTACTGTATCAGCCCCCAAGTCTATTGCTTATGAATAAATATGTTGTAGACTTAGAAAACTGCTTACCACTGTTTGTCCGGTTAAAAAGAAGAAATTTTAATCCGGTTGTAACATGATACCTTGAACTTGCGATACACATTAGCCCCCAAGTGTCAAGTATCTTTGCTTGCAAAGTGATTGAGACTTAATTTGCATGAACCAACGTTGTAGGGTAAAAATTCTTCAGCATACATTAGCCCCCAAGTGTCAAGTATCTTTGCTTGCAAAGTACTTGGGACTTTAATATTATCTTACCATGACTCTGATTATAACCCGGCATCATTGCAGGCCACCATAAGCCAATTTGAGTCGGAGATTGCTGACCTGAAGAGCCGTTTGATGGCTCAAGAGCTTGAAATTCAAAAGGCCAACTCCAAATTTGAATTCAGCGTCTCTGAACAAGAGAAACTGGAGAAGAATTTTGAGGCGGAGAAGAAAACCTGGGCTGATGAAAAAACTTCACTGGTGACCCGGGCCGAGACAGAAGAGGCATCACTTGCAGAGGCAACAGCCGAGTTGTCCGGCTGAAAGCGCCAGATATCTCAAATGGTCTCCGCCATCTTCCGTAAGTTACTGTATATAATCTCAACTATTGTAATCCTTCCCTTGATGACTATTTTAATCGTTATCTCCTGCTCATCTTATGTTTATAAACGCAGGCCCCAGGAGCACAAACCTCAAGCAGAACATGTTGATCAAACTGAAAGCGGTTTACACCCTAGTGGAGCAACTCTACACCGGGTCACAACGTGCCTTGGCCGTTGTAGCTTTATCAAATGACACTCCCCACCTCCTGAAAGACGTGCTGAAGTGTCTTGTTGTACTACCTCAACGGGTTCAAGATCTAAGGCGGGCGTCCTCAAGAGCCGGGGCCATAGCCGCGTTGAGTCGGGCAAAAGCATGGATTCCAAAACTAGACCCGGCCGACCTCGCTCTTGGATACCCGAGTCTGAAGGAGGATGGGACTGTATTTGATGAACAGGATTTCACCGCTTGCGTCAAAGATATACGCCCCGTGGTGACTCTCATTGGGAACGACACTGACCTTACCAAGTATCAGCCGGGCTATGACAGTGAGAACTGGAGAATTCCAACACCTCCCTGTGATCAAGTCAGCCTGATCCCGCCGACTCGTAAGCATACCTTTGCCCCTGAAGTAGACCCAGCCGGTTTAATAGGTGACGAAGTTGAGTTTGAAGCCTTGAGTGGCATTAACTGGGCTTCGTCAACCTTCCAGGACAGAGCAACCGACGGAGAGGCGGAGAAGGATAACCCGGAATCTTCAATCCCACCAAAGGAATGAACCGCCAGGTGTTTATGACCTTGAAAAAAACAATGCTTCGCTTATTCAGACTCGGGGAGTCTTGTAATAGGGTAGAAAAACCTCTCAATTTTGTCATGCCTTCGTGCATGTTTATGGCGCTTAATACTTTCATAAGCCGCCATCGCTATATATTTCCAGCTTATGTTGATCCTTTATTTCCTTGATGTTAAATTTGCTTGCCTTATCCTGCAATCCCCTTGCTAATCTCACCTGCTTAAATGACCTACACCATGCGTCTAAATTCAACTCCTGAAAGTTGGAACATATAATGTTCACCTGGCACTTAACAACCTGGAGTGATCAATATTAAGCCGGAAGAACAAAAACCATCTCATAGTGCCTTCAAGAAGATCTCAAGATAATCAAATAATTATGCTTATGAAATATAATGGGTAATAAACAATATTAAAAAGGCTTCTGATTCGAATACGATCAGTAAACCGTTCCAAAGTGGTTAAGCTAAGATTCGGATACGATCATATAGCCCCCAGTGGCTTTAGCGATGCCGATCAAGTGGGTATCGACAGCTATGTTCTCTTTGGTTTGAATACGACCTATGTTTGAACAGGAAGCCCCATGTGACCATAAGAGTTGTTTAATGACGCTGATTCGAATACGATCCACGTCAGACCAAAAGGGGTTAAGCTATGATTCAAATATGATCAAGAAGCCCCCGAGTGGGTTTGGCAGTGTGCCGATCAAAGTGGGTATCGACAGCTATGTTCTCTTTGGTTCGAATACGACCTATGTTTGAACAAGAAGCCCCCCAAGTGATCATGGCTAGATTCAGATATGATCATAAGCCGAACGAAAGAGAAAGCCGGATTTAGATATGATTCGCTCCCTGTTGGTTGTTACCACCACCTGATAAAGAGGACATATAAACTTTTGAAAGCGAAAAGGACAGAGGTCCTGTTTTATTGCTTTATATAATATATACATCATCAAAATATATACATCTTGATAGCCGGTGGCTCAAGTATAGTAAGGCCGAAGATGGGCAATATTCCACGGCCGGCGGGTCTCCTCCTCCGGCTTACGTGAGTCTTTGTGCTCTCGAACATCGATAAGGTAATATGACCCGTTGTTCAGATTCTAGCTGACCACAAAGGGTCCTTACCAAGGAGGGGATAGCTTGTGCATATCAGACTGATCCTGGATGAGCCAGAGCACTAAGTCGCCTTCCTGAAAGGTTTTGCTTCTAACGGTAATTGTGATAGCGGCGCAGAGTCTTCTTTGGTAAATCGCCGAGCGGGCTATTGCTAAGTCTCGCTCCTCATCCAACAAGTCAAGAGCATCCTGACGAGCTTTTTCGTTATCAGTCTCAACGTAAGCCGCCACACGGGGTGAGTCGTGCCGGATGTCACTTGGCAGGACTGCCTCTGCTCCATACACCATGAAGAAAGGGGTGTAACCTATAGATATGTTAGGTGTAGTGTTGATGCTCCATAATACAAAAGGTAATTCCTCCACCCAACAACCCGGAGTTCGCTGCAAGGGGACCAAGAGCCGGGGTTTGATACCCTTCAGGATCTCTTGATTAGGTCTTTCTGCTTGACCATTGGATTGAGGATGAGCAACAGCCGAAACATCAAGCCGGATATGTTCTCGTTGACAGAAATCTTCCATGGCACCCTTGGAAAGATTAGTGCAATTATCAGTTATGATACTGTGTGGAAATCCGAAACCAAAAATCACTTTTTTCATGAACTGAACCGCTGTGGCTGCATCACACTTACTGACCGGCTCTGCCTCAACCCACTTTGTAAACTTATCCACCGCCACCAGGAGGTGTGTCTTTTTATCCTTAGACCTCTTGAAAGGTTCAACCATGTCCAGCCCCCATACTGCGAACGGCCAAGTAATTGGAATCATCCTCAACTCTTGAGCCGACACATGAGCTCGTCGTGAGAATTTTTGACATCCGTCACATTTGCTGACTAGATCCTCCGCATCAGCATGAGCCGTCAGCCAATAGAAACCATGATGGAAAGCTTTGGTGACAAGAGATTTTGAACCGGCATGATGACCACAATCCCCTTCATGGATCTCACGAAGTATCTCCTGACCCTCCATGAGCGACACACAACGTTGAAGCATACTGGTGATCTTTGCGGTCTTGTAACTTCGCTGTGAACAATCGTCATAGATTTCGATCGCCTGATGATTTGTCTCGCCAAGGTCTCATCCTCAGGCAATTCTCCCCGGGTCATATAGGCCAAGTATGGCACTGTCCAATCAGGGATGACGTGAAGAGCTGCCACCAGCTGTGCCTCCGGGTCTGGCACTGCTAGTTCTTCCTCTGTAGGTACCTTGACAGAAGGATTATGCAAAACATCGAGAAAGGTGTTAGGCGGCACCGGCTTACACTGAGATCCCAACCAGCTTAAAGCATCAACCGCCTCATTCTTCCTTCGATCAATGTGCTCCACTTGATAACCTTTGAAGTGCCCAGCCACAACATGTACTTCACGACGGTAAGCCGCCATAAGGGGATCCTTGGAGTCCCACTTGCCTGACACCTCTTGAGCCACGAGATCTGAATCGGCCAAGCACCTTACCCGGCTCAAATTCATCTCTTTGGCCATCCGGAGACAATGGAGTAAGGCCTCATACTCAGCTGCATTGTTAGTACAAGGAAACATAAGCCGGAGCACATAACAAAATTTGTCACCTCGAGGGGAAGTTAAAACAACTCCAGCCCCCGAGCCTTCTAATTGCCTGGACCCATCAAGGTGAATAGTCCAATATGTGTTATCCGGCTTCTCCTCTGGTGCCTGCAACTCTGTCCAATCATTGATAAAGTCCACCAAGGCTTGAGATTTAATAGCAGTACGCAGCCTATACTTCAAACCATGAGGCCCGAGCTCAATAGCCCATTTGGCAACTCGTCCTGTGGCTTCCCTATTCTGGATGATGTCCCCCAAGGGGGTAGAACTTACCACAGTTATAGGATGAATTTGGAAGTACTGCTTCAGCTTCCGGCTTGCCATAAACACTCCATAAACAAGTTTCTGCCAATGTGGATACCTTTGTTTAGACTCAATAAGCACCTCACTAATATAGTAAACCGGCCGTTGAACCGGATGCTCCTTGCCTGCCTCCTTACGCTCCACCACGATGGAAACACTGACAGCTCGTGAATTAGCAGCCACATATAATAGCAATGGCTCTTTATCAATGGGAGCCGCAAGAACCGGTGGCTCAGACAACTGTCTCTTTAAATCTTCAAAGGCAGTATTAGCAGCATCACTCCAGACAAAAGTGTATGTCTTCTTCATCATCTGATACAGCGGCAAGGCCTTCTCACCTAACCGGCTTATAAACCGACTTAAAGCAGCAACACGACCCGCCAGTCGCTGAACATCATTAATGCATGCCGGTTTAGCCAGAGAGGTAATCGCCTTGATCTTCTCCGGATTAGCTTCAATGCCTCTGTTTGAGACCAGAAAACCCAAGAGCTTGCCTGCAGGTACACCAAATACACACTTGGCCGGGTTAAGCATCATCTTATAATCCGGAGATTATCAAAGGTCTCTCTCAAGTCAGATATCAAGGTTTCATTCTCTCTGGATTTCACCAGAATGTCATCCACATAAGCATGAACATTGCGCCCGATTTGATCGTGGAGACAGTTCTGTACACATCGCTGATAAGTCGCCTGAGCACTCTTGAGCCCAAATGGCATAGATACGTAACATAAGGCTCCAAACAGAGTGATGAAAGCCGCCTTCTCCTGGTCCTTAACTGCCATTTTGACCTGATGATAACCAGAGTAAGCGTCCAGAAAGCTCAAACGCTCGTAACCCGTCATAGCATCAATGATTTGATCAATACGGGGGAGAGCAAAGGGATCAGCCGGACAAGCTTTATTTAGGTCCGTGTAATCCACACACATCCGCCAGGTGCCACTCTTTTGAGTACGAGCACCGGGTTAGCCAACCACTCCGGGTGAAAAGCTTCAATGATAAACCCAACCGCTAAGAGCCGGGTGACTTCCTCTCCAATAGCTTTCCGTCTCTCTTCGTTGAACCATCAAAGAAACTGCCTGACTGGCTTATACTTCGGATCAATATTAAGAGTGTGCTTAGCGAGTTCTCTCGGTACACCCGGCATGTCAGAAGGTTTCCATGCAAAGATGTCCCGGTTCTCATGGATGAACTCGATGAGTGCGCTTTCCTATTTAGGATCCAAGTTGACACTGATACTGAACTGCTTAGATGAATCACCTGGATTGAAATCCACAAGCTTGGTTTCATCATCCGACTTAAACTTCATAGCCGGGTCATGCTCGATGGTTGGCTTTTTTAAAGAGATCATATCTGCTGGGTCAACATCATCTTGATAAAACTTCAGCTCCTCTGCTGCACAAACAGACTCAGCATAAGCCGCGTCACCCTCCTCACATTCCAGGGCTACCTTTTGACTCCCATGCACGGTGATGGTGCCCTTGTGACCTGGCATCTTAAGCTGTAGATAGACATAACACGGCCGTGCCATGAACTTGGCATAAGCCGGCCGTCCAAACAGAGCATGATATGGACTCCTGATTTTGACCACCCCAAACGTCAATTTCTCAGCCCTGGAATCATATTCATCTCCAAAGGCCACTTCCAGTTCAATCTTGCCAACTGGGTAAGCCGATTTACCAGGAACCACTCCATGAAAAACAGTGTTGGACGTCTTCAAATTCTTATCAGTTAACCCCATTCGCCAAAAGGTCTCATAATAGAGGATATTGATGTTGCTACCCCCGTCCATGAGAACCTTAGTGAATTTATATCCACCAACCTGAGGTGCTACCACCAAGGCTAACTGACCCAGATTATCAACCAAGAGGGGGTGATCTGCCCTGCTCCATACAACGGGCTGTCCTGATCACCTCAAATAACGGGGCACTGCCGGCTCAACAGAATTCACGGCCCTCTTATGAATCTTCTGGTCACGTTTGCACAAGCTGGTGGTGAACACGTGATACTGCCCACTATTCAGCTGCTTCAGATTGCTTTGATAACCTGACTGCTGCTGATGTTGCTCTCCTTGACTAGACTGTTGTTGATTATAACCGCCTTGATGTCCCTGAAACCGGAGCTTGAACCGCCGCCCGGGCCATGAAAACCACCAGCTCCTGAGCCGCCGCCTGACCCATGATTGCCATCAAACATGTTGGAATTCTTGAAAGCCTTCATGATCGCGCAATCTTTCCATAAGTGGGTGGCGCGTCATTCCAGGGTGCCATGTCTCGGGCAAGGCTCATTGAGTAGCTGCTCAAGAGATGGGCCTGACCCGCCAGATCTAGGGGGCGGTTTTCCCTTACGTCTCTGATTATTACCCTGCGCATTGGCATTAGCCACAAACTCCGGGTTACCCTCCGCCTTACGCTTATTGCCTCCTTGATTCATCGGGTTATGCTGCTGGCCATTTCCATTGCCGTTCTTCTTTCCCTTTCCTGTCTTTTCCTCATCAGACGTGGGATCCTTGGTACTGTCAGAGTCGGCGTATTTGACTAAAGCTGCCATCAGCATACCCATGTCGTTGCAATCACGCTTAAGGCGCCCCAGTTTCTGTCTCAGCGGTTCAAAGCGACAGTTCTTCTCCAACATGAGGACTGCAGAGCGGGCATCCATCTTGTCAGATGAATGTATTATCTCCTTGACTCGGCGTACCCAGTGAGTCATGGATTCACCCTCCTCCTGCTTACAATTTTTCAAGTACACAATCGACATAGATTGCTTGCAAGTGTCCTTGAAGTTCTGGATGAACCGGGCCTTTAGCTCTGCCCACAAATTAATGGAATTGGGTGGCAAGCCTTTTAGCCAAGACCGGGCTGTTCCATCTAACATCATGGTGAAGTATTTAGCCACTGCTGCATCGCTAACCTCCAACAGTTCCATGGCCATCTCATAACTCTCAATCCATGCTCCGGGTTGTAAGTCGGCCGTGTAATTCGGCACCTTTCGAGGTCCCTTGAAGTCCTTGGGCGAACATACATTACGCAGAGCCGGTACCAAACAAGGAACACCGCCGGTCCTAGTAGCCACTCCCGTCTCAACGGAAGTTGTCGGATACTCTGGGAAATCTTGATGAGCCATCTGTTGAGCCGCTAGCTGACCCACCCGCTCGTTCTCCTGACGTATTCGGTCTTGCACTGGATTATAACCACCGGGCTGGTTACGGCGCTGGGCGTTTGCTTGACAAAGCTTCTGATTCCATGTGCCTACTTTAACTTGGACTCCGGTTTTGACGAGGCGGTGCTAACCAAGGAGGAGGAGTTGAATGAATCATGTCCCGGCTATAACAATAAGTCTCTTGCTAAGCTAGGGCCGTCTGGATGAGTTCTCTGACCCTCCGGGTCTCCACCACTGTCGAGTCATCACCGTCCACTGGGAGAGCCGCCAAGCGTGCCGATGCTGCGATTAAGTTCTCCATGGGGTTGGAAAAGTGAACCGGCGCTATTGGCACGTAACGGGGTGGTGCCATGCTCCCATGAGGAGGTGCCATCTCCCGAGGCTGAGCCGGTCCTCCTGTTCCGGCTGTCATAAATTGATTCGCATCTGGCGGGTTACTTGGGCAGGCTCCGGGTGTAGCAAAAAGATTCCGAGGATCATAGACCGGAGGTAAACAGGACTGGGTTTTCTGATGTCTCCTCCTCATCACCTTGTTAGATGCGTTTAGGCTCATCGTGAGCTGGTAGGCTTCTGACTATAGCCGCTGTGCCCGCGCGTCCAGAGCCGCCCGTTCCGTGGCTAACCTGGTGTCCTCAGCTGCCAAGGCCTCCTTGGCCCGAGCTATTTCCTCACGCACCCGTGCCACCTCCTCGTCATGCTCATCTTTATTTGCAGGAATGACTGTGGTGGTTAACAGGGCCGTGAGCTTATCCATGAGATCTATCAGCACCTGAGCCGACGGGCGCACATGGCCTCCTGCCCCGGCTACTCCTGTCCCAGACGTTATTGCTGTAGCAGTTGTAGAGTTTTGGCCGGGTTGAGTCCCAGCCATGAAGACTCCTGCCCATCTTGGCGGCTCATAGGGGTCCGGAATACTGGTGCCATCGGAACAACCCCCGAGCTCGCCGTCTTGCACTTGGTACAGCGAATCTGTTGAACTGGCGGACGAATCACCGTCAGAGAGGACGGCCGTCTCACCACCATCTTCAGATCCTTCAGAAAGTTCCTCTCCGTGGATGCATCCCACGAAGACATGCTTCATGACGGGTTGAACTCGGGCCTTTCTCGCACGTTGAGCCGTCTCGACGAGGTCGGTGCAGTTGTCCTGCTCGGGGCCCGGCTCACCAATCCGGCCGATGAAGACGTGGATTCCGCCGAAGGGGACCTGGTACGCGTACTCAATTGAGCCAGTGTCGGGGCCCCAACCTTCGTCGTCGATGTAGATCTTGCCGCGACAACTCTTGGTCATCCGGCCTGCTACGTATCCCTTGAGCCCTTCGAAGTTGCCCTTCAAGAACTCAAATCCATCGTGCGCTGGCCCCACGGTGGGCGCCAACTGTCATGGAATTGTCACGTCATATGTCCTAGTGAAAGGACTTAGTTGTGGAGCCATCGCAACTAGGAAGCTTGAAGGGGTTAATTGGGACAAAGGACACGAGAGGTTTATACTAGTTCGGCCCCTTACGGTGAAGGTAAGGCCTACGTCTAGTTGGGCTGGTATTGATTGATGTTTTGATGACCAGGGAGCGAGATACGCTATGACTGGCTCTCGATGAGTTGTTTCTTACCCTAAGACACCGGTCATCCCTTATATAGGCAGGTGGGCGCCTGCGACCTCTGAGTCGGTGGCTCATACAGTGCAGGCTTCGGTGACTAGTTAATTCTACCTTATGTTACAAGTCATATCATCATGGCGGTTTATCACTATGGGCCTTAAGCCGCCTGTGGGCCTTAAACCCTTTATTGATCCTCCATCTTCATGCTTGGTATTGGGATTCTTCAGATGAGTCTTCTTTGCATAACCCGGCCCCTCCAGGGTGGCTTACACAAATAATTATATCCCCAACACTAGGCCCCAGATTGATTTGAACCGGTTCATGTCAATGCAGGGCCTAATGATGAGATATAAAGACAAATATCGAAGCATCATCGAAACATCAATCAATACCAACCCAACTAGACGTAGGCCTTACCTTCACCATAAGGGGCCGAACTAGTATAAACCTCCCATGTCCTTTGTCCCGACTAACCCCTTCAAGCTTCCTAGTTGCGATGGCTCCACAACTAAGTCCTTTCACTAGGACATCTGATGTGACAATTCCACGACAAGACCTGTATAACCTTGTAAGTATCTATCCTCTGGTACAACATCAAGGTAGATTCCTCTTATTTGATCAACCATTCGCCGTGTCAAAAATGCAGAGGGGGATGCAAGGAGCACAAGGCCTGCACATCCAAGCAAGTGGTAACATGGACTTGTACATGGAACATCCCAAGCGCAAGAAGAGCTGCAGTGATCAAGTACAACGAGCTAGCGTAAGTCCCTGCATTTCATTTAATTCGTACTAGCATTCGTGTATGATTTGTGTGCAGTGGCGGATCCACGAATTCAAGTTACCAGGGGCGAACATAACTTGAGAAATGTGAAGCTACATGCACTTTGAAAACCAGCTAATGATCCAAAGTAGTTCAGATTATAACCACTAAATGATGCAAGCACCAAAAACACGAAATGCAACATGGTGTACAAGGACTACAAACATGGTTTGTACCTGCTTGAATTATTCATTCCCTGGCTGAAAATATTGAAGTGTAATTGCACCTATAACCAGTGCGCAAACTGCATATCAATATATCTATCTTGCACAAGTATGCCAATAGTTTCAAACAACAGATTAGAAAAGTATTTATGCTATGTTGTCATGATACGGGGACTTTCTGGTAGATGTCCTCAACGTTTCCTCAAGCTATGAAAATGCACTATAATTTGCTTGTCATCAATGCCTGCAAATCTCTGTCTCTCTCAACATAGCAAATCATCATTAGACACTAAATCCTTCAATGAGCTTGCAAAATGCTTGTATTAGATCCCTCATTAGACACTATATGTTCATCACTAGGAGAATGTAAAATGTTTGCATCAAATCCTTCATTAGCAGTCTGTTCATTAAACTCTTCAGGCTCAAGAACAACATGAGCTTGTATGTTTGCACCGGAAACTTGATTAGATACATCAGATTCAATCAGTTCAGTATTGATTGGGGGAGTTATAAAATAAGTAGAAATTGGTTTCATTTTCTCATAGATTCCCTACATACAAGCAGTTTTACAACACCCTTAGGTTTAACTATTGGCCAGAAATTGAGGAGTTGAATTAGATATAATCAGGTATGTGATGTACCTGCTCATTGCGCATGCTACTCTTGCAAGCTGCTGTTGTCCGTTGCATAAGCTCGATGCCATGCCGTCTTTGCCGCCGCTGCGTCCCACCTGAGCTACACCGGGTTGGATCTTCATCTTCTTGTCCTTCCATTCGCTTGAAGCCCGGCGACCGACCTCCAACGGTAGCGAGGAAGTGTTGTGTCGATGCGCCTAGCGGCGGCTAGGTTAGGGCGAACGGTGGAGGCTGGAGCGAATGAATTGGGATTTTCCTGCTGTCGATCGATTTAGGGAGGCGCTCGTTTGGGCCGCGAGCCTGCTATAGGGCCTGCCTTGCACTTATGTTATTGGCCCATCCAAATTGAAACATTTTCTTCATTTTTTACATTGCCTGCTCGTGCGTTGGGATGAACAAAACTAGCCTGGGCCAACCTGGACGACTCAAACTAGGTGCACACTTTCCAGCCACCTGAGGCGGCCGCCCATACCAGCCCCTATGGTGGTGTCGCCCCTTTTTGCGTGTATGATTGGGTAGTGAAAAATATTCCAGTGGCGCTTTTGATTTACCCATAGAATGGTTGAATTGCTTGTTTCTATGAACTGAGTTCACCAATAATGTGAAGGATGCTAGTCTTTTTATCCTATTGTAGATTGCGTAGATCTCGATATGCCAAAAGTAATCGCATGAAATATACAGAAAAAGCCAGTGTGATGTGTATGGCTACAACTAGTCTGACTATACGTCCTCATATAACATATCAAGGACGCACCATCTTGCCAGATTAACCATTCGACTTACCAATGTAGTGTGGGAAGAAGGAAGTATTGGGACTGCGTATCCAAGCAATTGATGCCATGGACTCCTTCATACAACCTTGTAAGCGAAAAAGAAGTTGCAGTATGCCTGTACAAAGAACTAGCGTAAGTTGAGTTACCTGCTTCTCGAAATTTTAGTTAGCCACTTATTGCAAAATTGTTCAATTACATTGCTTGGCTTAATTTAATTTGCTGCTGATTACATAATGCCACAGCCTGTTAATCCTACTGTAGACTGCGCCCTATCTATGTGTTTGATACTTACTGTTAAGAATTACCTGTTTGCCTTAACTTAAATAGCTACTTGTTTGTTTAAGCGCTTTCTTTGTTGCAACAATGAGTTACAATGATGTTAATAACTACTTTTCAGCATCAATTGAAACTATTTAATTCCTTGTTTGTTTAACTGGTTTGCTGCTATAACTCCCAGTTGAGATGTTTTGCTAACTTCAACTTTTCTGAATCCAATCGAAACTTTAATGGCAAAATAGGTTAGCCCAAGATCAAAGAGCAAGGTCCCCATGGACGTTGCATCATCCCATAGCAGTGGCACCAGCCAAATCATGCATTATGAATTGCCAACTGCTGATGCTCTATAGGCTAAACTAGTGGTAGAAAGAGATTCTGCTTCTGCACTTAGAGATGAAGTTGACATGTTGAGGAAGCAAACAACACAATCGCAAGCAGTACTCAAGACAACCATTAAATATTTGGTGGATTTCAAAACAAAGCAAGCTGAGACTGACCACATTGTTAAGGTCCTGAAGGAAAAAAGGTAATTAAATTCCCACTTGGTAAATCATAGGTGAAATGCTTTCCATCGTTGAATAACCTTTGTGTTGTTTGTTCATGTAATCAATCAAACCATTTGTTTTAGAGATCATGTAATAATTGTTTTTTGTTTTTTGGTTTGTAATTTTATTTGAGCACAAGTCTATATTAATTGATAAGACTCGGAGACATTTCATTTGGATTGTTGTGCAAAACCTACAAATATGCTAATCGGGCTGAATGTGCATTCAGCAATAATAATAGTATAGATGGACCATAAGTGGCACGCATCGGAAAGGGGCAAGATGCTGGCTAAAAAAAGGATGTTGTTGTAGCAAAAAAAGTATAGCGGCCTGGCTTATGTATGTTAGTTGATATTATTGATCCATATACTCTATAAGTGTTTATATGTCTATTAGTTCTGTACATTCTTGGTGATTGACTCGGTATTTGAATCCTGATACATCGCTTGTGTACATATCTAAATGGGAGTACACATTATGCTGTGTGTGACATTTGAGTTGGACATGAAGTGTTCCAAATATTAATTCACAAAGCTGGATTCTAGCTTCTGAATTTAAGTATCGGCATTTGTAAATGATATTCATATATGACAGTGGAATAATCTTTGTCGTCCTTTTGAAGATATATAAAAACACATAGAATGATTTATAAATATTCATATAGGAATACAAAATGGATTCGAATTCAGTTGCCAGGGTAAACGTGGATGCTTATTGTCCCAAAATTCGAAAGAAACGGCAAAATGTCCACTCCCATGTCGGCTGCCCGAAGCCAAGTGTTTGGGAGATGGAAATTACTGTCTACCCATTACACGGACAATCCATCGGCCTGATTTCCACTGCTCTAAATAGGGGTAGGTTAGTAACTTCAATTAGAAGTGACATGACCGCCTCTGAGCCCATTCCAACATGGTGGGCGTCAAACATGGGCGGCAAAACACATTTGATTCAAGCTCGTCCGAAAGACCTCTATTTCTCCCTCCATTCCCCATTATACACGGTGGTACAAACTCGACTCGGCCGAAATCGATGTAGGCAAATATTTTCAATAGTGTCAGGTTTGTAACTTCACTCAGACGTGACACAACCGCCCAACCTGTCGGCCCCGTTCATACACCATGGGTGCCAACCATGGGCGCCAACCACCCTCTCCTCGCCCGAAATCGCTCTGGGCAAATATTGGCGAGATGCGAGATTACCGTCCTATCCCCAACCGACAAGACGTCCAAATTTTAAATCGGGACTGGGCTAAGTTCGTAACTTTCCCATATTTTAGATAGGCGCGTCCCAAAAACATGGTTCCCCGTACCTCTCCCTCCATTTTCCCGTTCATACACCGTCCGCGCTAGAACACCATCCCCACACCAGCCTCCGTCCGCCACCCCATCCATCACCGCCGTCCTCCACCACATCCATCGCCACCGTCCTACACCATGCCGGAGTGCCTACCAAGACCGCGTCGTCCACTGCTAGATATGGACGTTTCTCGTCCATGGCGACGGACCAATAGCCTTGCATCGCGTCCTCTCGCTTCATCGGCGCCGTCGTCCTCTTTGCCGGGGCAGCTCACACAACCTTCTCTTCCACCACAACGGGACTTATCTCCCGATGCACCCGTCTACCATCACAGATCTGCTTCAATCCCACCGACAGCCATCGCACCCCCGATGCCTACACGGCGCCGCAAGAGAGGTGGTACTTCATATCGCCTCAACTTTTTGATCTCAACCAGAAAATAGATCTTAACTTGGTTACTCTACTTTCTTTTCAACTCTTAGAATTTAGTTCTTAGTTCGAAGCAAACAATGGAGGATAAATATCATTTCATCGGTTTGCAGCTTCAAATCTGCAATGGCCCAGTCATAATAGGGTTTAATTGATCATGTTGGTTCCGTGGTGGTTTCTTTAATAGAAATCGGAGGGGAAACCCTCTTTTGCTAAAAAACTATGCTTAGAGTTTCCCCCTTTTATGATCACTATAGGATCAGAATACGTGCTTCATGTCATAATAACACTGCTCCACCCATCAAGCTAAACAAGCTTAGTTGTTCAAAAACGAATCTGATATTATTTAAATAGAGTTGTTTAATTGGTCAGCTAAATGTTCCTAATTAGTTTCAAAAATGCATGTTCACCGCTCGGGTGTGTATCTCTACAGGTTGTCCACGGTGGGCCGGCCCACCCTGGGATTTTGGGTCGTCCCAGGCCTCGATTCCCCTCTGTTCTGCTGCGCGCTTCCGATCTCTACTCGCCCCCAGCCGCTTGCCTCGCCGGCAACTTGCCATCCCCGGACAGCATGACTCTAGGAGGAGACGCTGGACTAACAGGAGGTCAGGAGCCGCTCGCCCAACAGCGTCACCGCTACCCGGGCGCGCCGCCGTGCCTACCTTCCCAGCCTGTTCAGGGCTCAGGCGTGCAGCACCCACCAAGCCAACCTGATTTATCCTAAGTTACATCCTCAACATTCAGCAGCCACTCTTCATCACCCATTTTCTAATTGATTCATTACTCATTAGGCAGGACTGTCATTAGGGTTTGTTGTGTGCTCAGTGCTACCTACACTTAATGGTTCAGATGTATTTCGGTAATCTTTAGTACCTATAAAGTTCACAGGGTTTTCAAAATTCCAGCCCTCGGAACATACACTAGTCATTTTGGATTGTTGGTCGTAGTGACATTGACCCAGATTACTACTGCAAGTCAGGTTTGTTGACAATTTTACTTGTCTTTGTTACTCATTCGATATAATATCCAATTATTCACGTCGATTAGTTACAAACAGTAAGTTCTAGACAAACTTCTTCATTCAGATTTTGGACGGTCTCTTCTTTGCAGCTCTGATTACGCATACTTGTCCTAGTAAGCTCACAAGTAAATGATTGATTCACTACATCTATGCTTGCCTTGTCATATTTGTTGTCAATATTCTTTTAGGGTGGACCACCCTATTTCTGGAACCATAGACATGAGTGAATAGTATTTCTCTATGTGATCTCTTCCATCATGTGTGGGTAACGAACGCTGCATTGTATACAAAGAGAGTGTCATTTACAGCTTTTACATAGGTTTCGATCTTTTACATGGAATACAATCTGCCTACTTGCCTTGTGTCACACTACCAACACTCCACCCTTGAAGCTAAACATTATGCCACTCATAATTCCTTAGTTTATTTGTTCAAATACGAATTTCATATGGTTCTTATGTTCCTACTTCGGTTTTGAAATGTGTGTCTGCCTGTTATAGAGACATAAGGGGTTTGTATTTCTGTGTGTGGTCTGGTCAGCATGGTTGGGGGGTGAACTTCGCATATGGAGGGGTTTATAGGGAGACACTCTTCGAGTTAAATCCGCAATGCACTCCATAGATAATCTGACTACTTTTTATATTTTCATGACTCTTAGATTCTGAACAGTATCATAATGATTATGAGCTTGCGCGCATGAAAAGGATAAAGAAGAACAATGCCATGGCTGTCAAACTTGGCACCAAGGGACTGAAATCAAGTCTGGATGCAATGCAATGCAAACTCTCTCCACCTACAGGTTCATGCTCAGAATATGATCCTTACAGTGATTCTGAGCCAGAGGGAGACCTAAGTCAATGTAGCTCCCTAGTGGAGGAGTCAGAGGAAGATGCCCTATCTTATTCACCCATCAAGGATCTTGCTCTAGCTTTCCAAGGTTACATTGGTCGCACATATCTTGCAACTGATGCTTTGCATTGCTTCTACTTTGTTGGACTGCCATTAGCTTAGTTTACACATCGTGTATGTGAATACGCCCTGCCTATCCATTTTCAGTACATATTCCATCTGGCATCGTACCATATTTATCCATTCAAATGTTGTTCTTGTGTATCAGACGTTCAAAAGGAAGAGGGCCATTGCTAATCATGGAGGAGCACAAGCAAAGTATTTGGAAAAGGTAGTGGCACCTGATAAATCAAATAGCCCATTAGGTGTAGTTGCAATATCACCTGACCCACAAAACACCCCAACTCTAGCAGACTCTAGCCCTACTACACTAGTCATTTCTGATGCCTCAACTCAGCAGACCCCAACTGCAGCAAACAATATGATTATGCCAGTTGACATAGCACCAGCTCTACGATGCAAAACCCCCATTCCAGCAAATAGTACACCAAATCCAGTTGCTAAATCCCTTTTCGAACCAGAGAGAGCCCCAATTGCAGCAAATAGGACCCCTGTTCCATTTCTTCCCAGTTTAGAAGACGAAGTTTATGTTGTTGTGAGGAACTTTGTGCGCATCTTTCCTTCATGGAAAGATTATATGCAGACACAGAACAATTTGCAGTCTTCCTCCGCAACTTACGCGCAAGTAATGTACTAATGTTATTGATGGTCATTACTGCATATGTTTCTGCTGACAGAAGACACAAGATTTCATTCTTTTAAATAGGCGAGGAGCAAACTGGATTGTGAAGACGAGCAAGGGTTGGTTGCACTTTTCAAGCACTCCTTGATGAAGTATCGTTCCTACCTGAGGCAAGCGCACTTCGATGGCAAGCCTCTGAACGAAATTTCTATAAAGTCACCGGTGCTACATTTATCCGATGGTGACTGGAATAATCTTTTTACACATTGGTCTCGGCTGTAGCGTAAGGTACTGTCTATGATATCACATCACAATTTGAACTACATTTCTGCATTTGCCTTAATGTCTCACTTGTACGAAAACTGTTAGAAGAAGAACATTCGTTCTCAAGGGACCACAAAATCTCACAACTATACTGCACACTACATTGCTCTTGTGAGTACCTCTTGCCCTGTATGACCATACTTACTTTCATAGATGTTTGATTATGTAGCATCACTCACATGTTAGCCTCATAATCGTCCATTTGGTGGACATTATAAGATCAGTATGGACTCTTACATAAATTTAGAATCAACCCAATGCTTTTGAAGAGGTTTAGCTCTGCAGTCCTCTTGTAAGGACTGAACGTGGTCTATCACTGTACTTACATTAACAGCTACTCCCTCCATCCCATAATATAAGAATGTTTTGTATAGTACACCAATGTTCAAAACACTCTTGTATTATGGGAAGAGGGATTGGTTCATTGTGTAGCATTCTGCATCTTATCTCCCTCGCCCACCATTTACTAAAAAAGATCAGATATATATTTAGTCTTACCAACAAGTAGAATACACAGACAATGCCCGTGCAGAAGTGTAGCCCATTGCTCTTGTCAGTACATTTTGTCCTGTAAAGCTTGTACTTCCAGGGATTGGTAGTTGATTATGTAGCATCAATCTGCATCTTATCTTCATTATCCTCTATCCCTTCCAGTATTATCATATCTATAATTACTCTCTACAAAATGTAGAGTACATGCAATGCTTATGAAGAAGATTCTGTGCTGAAATTCTTGAGTTATCCTTCCCTTGACATGGAGAAGGGCATTATAAAGCCGGTGTTAACTGTTAATGTAAGTCAGTCCTTCTAAAGCCTTTATCCTCAAGCTGTTGTTTAATTTGCTCATACTCCCTATCGTTTACTGCTGTTTAGTTTGCTGTTTATACCAAAATGCCTGTTCGCAAGAACCGTAAGTTCTAAGTTTTACTTGTAAAACCAAATTCCTGATTCATACGATGCACATTACTTAGTACTCCCTATATGTATGCTTGTTTTTGTGGATCTATAATCCAGTGTGTGGTGAAGCAGCCCACGTTTGCACCTAGTCATCTCCTGTTTTATCTTACTGATGTGGCTGATGATATGAACAACATGCCATGCACATTAACCAAAATAGATACAATGATTTTCTTTGCCCTTCATCTATGCTTGCTATGTTGACATGGTAATCCAGTAGTGTGGTGAAGCGCTCCCCGCATTATGAACAATGCCAAATTATGCTATTGGTATTTTGAACTTACTCTTTATGTTCTAATTTGAAATTGAATGGAATTGACAACATAGTTATCATCTTTGTCTATACACGTGCAAAACCTGTCATCTCTCTGCTTTGTTTCAGGGTGATATGCCTGATGGCATGCACAAGTCTGCTGAAGGCTGTGAGACAAACCCAACATATATTGCAGCAAAGAAGGCAAAACATCTTGAAGATAGCGAGAAAACCCCAAAGTCTTGTCTTGATGCAGTGTTCAAGTTACTTGAGACTAGTAGTCAGACAAGCTCACAGAATTCGTTGTCTGAATCATTTCGACTTCTTCAGTCCCAAGTTCTAGCAGAAAGGCATTCTGCAACTCAACTTTGACTTGAAGTCCTATATCTAAGAAAGATTGTGGAGAACACCAATGAGAACCTCATCACTAAACAGCTAGACTTGGAAGCTATGACCGACATGCTAGGCTGGTAGCCTTGCTCAGTAGCTTGCGCAGCAGTTCCACCACAAGGCTAACCTTTCTTGAACTGTCTTGGAAGTGGTCTCGGTTCAGTATTATTTTGTTACGCTGCAATGGTGCCCAGTTTTTGTAATCTGCTTCTTCGTTGCGCTTTATGATCACTGGTGGCGAACTTCAATGCCCAGTGGATCTAATATACCTTAAATCCTTTATTGTATAGTGTAGGTTTATTCTTAGTTACTATGCTGTAATTTCTTTATTGTATAGAGTAGGTTTCTTCTTAATTCCTACTAGTTACTGCCATCATTCGCTATCTGAAAAAAATCAGATGTAGTCGATCGGGCTGAAACATTTGACTCTAACGGGCCTGGCTTTTAGCGGGCCACAATTGGGGGCCTGCGTCTTTATTGGGCTCGAATGATTGGGGCCTTCACACATTGCGCCTGGCCCACAACTTACTCTAGCCTATATTTTAGTTGGGCCTTTTGTCGACCAGTAGCTTAGTTTGGCCGAGTAGCGTTGGGCCATTAACGAGCTGAATATTGTCTTGGCTTTATTACAGCCCAGATGAAACCACGGGCCTTTAGCAGGCCAAAATGCATGTTGGGCCTTAATTTTCACTAGTCGTCAACGGGCCTTCAGCAGGCTGAAATGTAGACTGGCCTTTTGGGCCTAGTTAGCTCAGGGGCCGTTACCAGGACGAAACATATCTCGGGCCTTAGTTGGCCCACTGATATCATGGGCCTTTAAGAGGCCAAAAGCTTAGTACAGGCTCAACGGGCCGAATTATGCGACAGGCCTTTAATAGGCCCAAAGTCACGTTGGGCTTAACTGTTGCCACCTTTAGCATGGGCCATTAGTGGGCCCGATGTCCCGCCAGACCATATATGGCCCATGGGCAGCACGGGCCATTCCAAGGCCGAAAGTCACACCGAGTTGAAATGGGCCCATGTCTACATTGGGCCTCTGACAGGCCAAAAGTCATTGGGCTGTAGTTCGGCCCAAATATTCGGCGAGCAATTAACGGGCCAGATCTGGCTTCGGGCCGTAAATCGGCCCAACTATTGGGCGAACAATTAACGGGCCAGATCTGGCTTCGGGCCGTAAATTGGCCTTTATTAAACAGGCTGTTATTGGGCTGGCCCACTAGTACCTGATTAAGTACTACGGGCCTTTGACTGGGCCGACCTTTTTAACCATATGGGCCTCTGTTGGGCCCAGCCACGTGTCGACGTATCATAGGCATGTCTCCTCCAATGGACGGGCGACATCTGGCCCACTGACGAGCTGACAGGTGTTCCCTCCGGCCAATCAGAATTTTACATGTGGGAATTTCCCATTGGTCCGGGATGTTAACGGGTTATCGGGTCCAAAACTCGACCCGATAGCTTAACGGCGTTCCGTTATGGTGGATGCCACGTGTCGGTCAGCCTTGACGAAAGCACTTCTGTGACGCGCGATTTATCGTTATGGAAGTGAACACTTCCGTGATGATAATTTTGGTAATGTCATGGAACACTTATACGACATCATAGGTATGACTATCTTGATTCTGTCATAAAATCGTCATGGATGTACATGCATGACAAAAAACGCGACCTACTGTGACAAACACATATCATCACGGAAGTGTATTTTTTTGTAGTGTAGGGTTTAAGCTTCTGTCACTCTAGCATATCATCTACTTATTACTTCCCAATGCCTTCCTCTAGGCCCAAATAATGGTGAAGTGTCATGTAGTCGACGTTCACATAACACCACTAGAGGAGAGATAACATACATCTCATCAAAATATCGAACGAATACCAAATTCACATGACTACTAATAGGAAGACTTCACCCATGTCCTCAGGAACAAACGTAACTACTCACAAAGCATATCCATGTTCATGATCAGAGGGGTATTAATATGCATTAAGGATCTAAACATATGATCTTCCACCAAATAAACCAATTAGCATCAACTACAAGGACTAATCAACACTACTAGCAACCCACAGGTACCAATCTGAGGTTTGGGTACAAAGATTGGATACAAGAGATGAACTAGGGTTTGAGAGGAGATGGTGCTGGTGAAGATGTTGATGGAGATTCACCCCCTCCTGATGAGAGGATCGTTGGTGATGACGATGGTGATGATTTCCCCCTCCCGGAGGGAAGCTTCCCCGGCAGAACAGCTCCGCCGGAGCCCTAGATTGGTTCCGCCAAGGTTCTGCCTCATGGCGGCGGAGTTTCATCCTGTAAGCTTGTTTATGATTTTTTTTAGGGTAAAAGACTTCGTATAGCAGAAGATGGGCACCGGAGGGCCACCAGGGGGCCCACGAGGCAGGGGGGGCATGCTCTGTAAGGGTGGGCGTGCCCCCACCCTCGTGACCAGGGTGTCGGCCCCCTCTGGTACTTCTTTCGCTCAATAATTCTCATTAATTCCAAAAATGACTTCCGTGGAGTTTCAGGACTTTTCGAACTGCGCAGAATAGGTTTCCAATATTTGCTCCTTTTCCAGCCCAGAATCCCAGCTGCCATCATTCTCCCTCTTCATGATAAACCTTGTAAAATAAGAGAGAATAGCCATAAGTATTATGACATAACATGTAATAACAGCCTATAATGCAATAAATATCAATATAAAAGCATGATGCAAAATGGACGTATCAATATCATTACTTTTTGTTGTCAGGACCCCGACTCAATGCCACATCGATCTAGCATGTAACACCTCATATCACTTTGCGGCCCCACGCACGGTATTCCCATGGGTGTCGCCTTACCTTTGCCCGGGACCGTTTAGCCTTTTGGCACGTATATGATAGTGTCGCTAGCATCCATATGATAAGGAGCCCGGGCTGACATGGCTAGTCGTAAACCCAAAGTGGCACAAACTTACAGGGACATGCATCCATGACCCAGCATCAAATGTGTCGGTCATCAGCGAGTGAATCCAGGCTGTAGCACTGGGCTAACATGACTCCGGTGAACCGGGCTGTAGCGGGCTAACAGGACTCCGGTATTCATCGCGTGACGTTTCCCCGAGGGGACAGACACAAGAACAAAGAAGGACACATGCCGGCCAGCCTAGGTGTTCCGGAGTAGTACCAAGCTACCAGGGCTCCGTGGAAACACTAGGAGACATTTCCCGGTAAGAGAGGCTACTAAGGATAAACAACTAGATAGTCAGATCCCACACATACCAAGCATTTCAATAACATACACACAATATGCTCGATATGTGCAAATACAACATGGCATCACAACATGACTCTACGAATCAAGTATGTATTCATTAGGCTCCGAGGAGCGAGATATTACAAACATGGGTCTCACGACCCAACATTCAGAGCATACAAGTCAAAGCACAAGCGGAAGCTAACATGTCGAGTCTGAGACATCTACAAATGAAAAAGGCTTAGAAGCCTGACTATCTACCAGATCCTGCGGAGGGCACAAGATCGTAGCTGAGGTATCAAGCTAAACGTCGAAGTCCACGCGGAACTACTAACGAGACCGAAGTCTCTCTGCAAAAACATAAAATAGGCAAACGTGAGTAAAAATGTACCCAGCAAAATTACATCAGAACTAACTACATATGCATCATTATCAACAAAGGGATAGTGGGGTTTAAGCTATGACAAGCCAGCTTTGACTCGGTGGCTATCCTGAACTACTACTTCAAGTAACTCTTTTGAGGTGGCGCACACGAGTCCACATATTCACCATATCAATACACCACTATGGATCCGCTCCGTCTCCCTACGAGAACGCCATCCATAGCACTCACACTTATCTTGCGTATTTTAGAGTATCCACTTTCACTTGTCTATGGTATGCACAGCAACCCAGAAGTCCTTTACCGTGGACACGGCTATTGAATAGATGATGTTAACCTGCAGGGTGTACTTCTTCACACGCTCTCACCACTTACCGCCGTTTACCGACATGTACTCGGCAACCTTCAGCGGAAGCCCAACGAGGGTGTCGGCCACAACCTACCTAAACACTCAAGTCTCTAGTCGGGTTTATCGCCTATTCGGGTTCCATCCATGAGGAATCGGCGGAGTTTCGCTCACAGCCCCAAGCGATGTGTGCAAGGTTCCCGAGACACCAAGCGGGCACCGGTACATGTGCCACGTGCCTACCGCATCACAGCCCACCCCTCACAGTCAGCGCTGCGCACGGCCTCCAGCATACTACAAACACGAAACTACTTGCAACTCACGGACAGAGGACAAGGGTGATTAAGAAGCCGAGAGGGTCCATTGGTTTGGGCCCAATGTGTGGTAATAGCTGAATCATGGATCACAAACACGAACTTCAGTTCTGAAGGCGGCTGCAATGAGACAACCCACCATGTACTCCTACACGGCCTCTCACGCTACCTTTACCAAATCGTGTTCACCCTCTTTGCTCACATACAGTGAGGACATGTTCACACACCTCGATTCATCCTCGATGAATCGGACCCGACTCAACTCTAAGCGAGAGCAGGCATGACAAACAAGCATGTATGAGTAGGCACAACAGGCTCAAACAACTCCTACTCATGCTAGTGGGTTTCATCTATTCTTGTGGAATGACAGGTCATGCAAAGGATAAAGGGGTTCAGCTACCACAGCAAGTAACAGATGAATCGTTGTTGTCCTAATGCAGTAAAAGAGAGCAGGAGCGAGAGAGTGGGATTGTATCGGAATGAACAAGGGGGTTTTGCTTGCTTGGCACTTCCGAAGATAATATAGCTCTTCATCAGTGTCATCGATCTCATCGTCGAAACCACGTCTATCAAGAGGGGACAAATACCGGCAACAGAGAAGAAACACAATCAATGCAATGCACAATATGATGCATGATCATGACATGGTAAAATGAGTGTGTTGGGCTAATACAACTACAACCAGATGGGTTTGAGCTATTTTGAACCACAGATTCAAAGTTCAAACACATTTGTGATCTTAAATAGTGCTTTATCATGTTTTGCAATAAACAGCAAGTTAACTTGTTTAACATGCATGAAAATGGTACAGATAGACAGATTGGATTTTTCTAATCATTTTTCATATATAATTCATTCCAATCTGAGTTATAGATTATTTTCTATGAATTTTTGAAGTTTGCTACATTTTCTGGAATTTCCTATATAAGAATAAATTCAGTAAATGCTATATTGCATCGTGATGCATCGGTGGCGTCGGCGGTCAGCGGGCTGGTCGAGTCAAACTGACTGTGGGCCCTGCGTGTCAGTAGTTAGTTTAACTAACTAATATTAGTTAGTGCTAACCTAAGTTAATTAGTAGAGCGGGCCCCACTTGTCATAGACTCAGGGGGAGTCAACCTGGGCCCACTCGGTCAAGGTCAACGGGTCAAACCCGCCGGCATCATGGCGCCCGGCGAGCGCTGTGTGGCGGTGCCTGCGGGATCCGCCTGTGGCGCCGTTTGGCCTTGCTGCACGGCGCACGGGATGCGGACGCTCGTCTGCATCCAACCATGGTGGTGGCGCGGCCGGAGAGTGGCCGGAGTGGTGTCGGCGACGAGCTTGGCGGCGGCCGAAGCTCGGGTGGAAGTGGGGATGGGGCTGCGGTGCACAAACGAGCGTGGCGAGGTGCCCGAAGGCTCTACGCGATGCGGGGAGCGCGTTGGGTGCATGCCCGGGACCAAATGGTCACCGGAGCATCACCGACAACGAGTGCAGGCGACGGCGCGTCCGGGTGAGTGCGGTGTGGTCGCTACGGTGCGCAGCAGAGCGAACGGAGAGGGGGAGGATAGGCAGAAGCTCACGGTGATCGTCGTGGGGTGGACGGCGAGCTCGAGGATGACCGAACAAGCGGGCGGCGGAGGCGATCTCGGCGGACCGAGTTGAAGAAACGGCGTGGCGGCGTTCGAGGGCGTCCGGCGGGGCGTGGGTTGGTGGAGAGGAAGAGGGGGTCGAGGCGGAGCCTTTGGGCGCAACGACGAGGCGAGGCAGTGGCTGTGGCCACGGCGGTGCTCGTCGGCGGCGACGGACGCGTTCGGTCCGGGCGAGAGAGAGCGAGGAGAGAGGGCCGTGGGGAGAGTGGCGAAGCGGTCGGGCGGGATCGGGGCGGCGCGGGAGTAAATCCGCGTCGAGGGCTCGTCGGCAAGTAGGAGGTGGTGCACGGCGGTGCGCGCGCATCGGGCACGCGCCCGTCCTCCTGGCAAGAAGGAAGGCGACAGAGGAGGGGCCAGGCGGGCTGGGCTGCGCAGGTGGGCTGGCCAGCTGGGCCGCAACAGGTAAGTCAGGTAAGTTCTCTCTCTCTCCTCTATTTTCTGTTTTCTATTATTTCTGTAACTGTGTGGCTTTATTAAAAATACTTAAAAAGATCCAAAAATCATGAAACTAATCATGGCTACTGTTTAGAATATATCCAACAGTAAACATTTTAGTTTATGATTATTTGAGCATTTAAAATATTTTATAGTTTTTAAATGCCCAAATGCAAATAGAGTATGATTTAATTCAGAGCCCAATATGTCCTGCAAAAATATAAATCATTTTTGGTAGATGCTTTCACCTCAAACCAGAAATGTTGAGCATTTTTAGAGGGCATTTTGAGTTTAATGAAAAAGATTTTATTTTGACCCTAGTTGAATTCATTTGGTGCTAGGGTTTAAGCATCCATATTTCAAGTTTCAAAAGAATTTAAACATGATGCAACACATGACTAGCTAGCTCAGTGCATACCAGAACTAGGGATGTGACAACTCACCCCCACTAAACAAGAATCTCGTCTCGAGATTCAAGACGTGAGGTAAGAAGACAAGGGGACACTAAGCCAGCTCAAACTTCACGATCAAATTGTCCTTCTCGAGGATGCTGATTCAGTGCTCCAATTGATCTTGACGTCTTTGCTTTTGAGATCTTCATCCAACACGAGGACAGAAACACTCTACAAGGATGGATCATTTTAATGATCACAAGATCAACTCACGGAATGAGATGTAGAACATCTCTTGAGCTGAGAGGCAAAACACACATCATGAAGGACGGAAGAAACAATTTGATGAGGTTTCAAAGTAGCAAGGAAAATAATTGCCATGATACCACAACGAGACACCTTAGGGAAGGTGACTCGTAGAAATATCCCCTTAAGTGGCAAAAAGAATTACCTTTGATTCAGAGATCATTGAAACTCTTTATACCAGCCTAAGGCAAATCACAATCAATCATTTGAAGGAGTCCAAAGGAATGACATTCTCGGGCCAGAATGGATGATGTGGATTACCTTGTTGAAGACAACACAAAGGATGATTTTGCTTATCATCGGAAATGGATGGGACCCAAGATAGGATGGCACAATGACGGTGCAAGCTGGGAACAAAACACAAATCTGGGAATGATTCTAGTGGCGGGAGAAACCCAACAGAGAGTGATTCCACTATTGGAATGGTTATAGCATAACCGAGAAAGCGAGAGCAATCCCGTTAGTGCCGATGGTAACACCTAAGCGCTTGTGCGTGCTCTCAAGAACTTGAGCATTTCCATAATCATCAAGGTTTTACCAACATCCATGTCAAGGGTCTTGACAACACAACATACTACCATGATGAATAGCGATGGGCGATCACAGATGCAAAGGAAGATAACACTTTCTCAGATTTCACCTTAAGCGAGACCAAGGGGACAAAATCTGGATGATCGACCGAGAAACATTTAGCACTCCGCTTCTAATGTTCTCCTTGATGTGCTAGCGCAATCCATTTGTTGAAACAGTTTGGTATCTAGAACATCAAGTAACAGGTCGGACTTCGGAAGCTCAAGAATACATAAGGAACAACTACTAGAATAAATTCTACGAGATCCTTATGGGGAGGTGGCCAACTTTCTCAATTAAGATAATACAATAATGGGTATTCCGGCTGGGTGTGTTGGCCACGACATCCACTTTACCGGGTTACAGAGAGACCAATATTGTAGTCCTTGGGAAACGTTCCAACCATCAAGTCTGTATGAGATTCAGATCTGGTTGGTGTCAGAATATTCCAGACTCATCAAGTCTAGAAAGAAAAATTAAAGTTTGCAACTCAAATCGACGAGAAGACGTTGCGAGATTCTCGGGAAATGGACTATGGTAGTAAGCTCCAAAACATGAGCTAGTTCTGCTACAAACATGTGTGAACACGTTGTCATAGACAAACATGACCACATAGTAGTCTTAAGATAAAACACTACCGAGTTCAGGTTGGGGAACCATCATCGAGGATAACGAAGTCCTAACATAAGTCATGATTCTTAAGAAGGAACTTCTTCTCCTTGAACAAATTAATCAGTGGCTTGGTGTGCTAGGAAACACATATAGAATGGAGGCGGCCAACCTATCAAACCATAGAGTACTTCGCACATGCGTGACTAACTTGGGACGATTCCAGAGGAAGTAAAAACTAACTTTCTCGAATCCACGGCGACAACTTACATCAAATGCACCTGAGTTCGAGGAAGTCACCTCTCCATCCAGACTTATACCTCATGAGTGGAGCATGAAGGCAATGCTTACAAAGTTTCCAACACTAGGTTGATGCCCAACATGAATCATGGGGAGACAAAATCTTTGGCGATGGGCTCAACAACACCTCATCGAATTTCCATATCTTTGGACTTCCACCATCATGTGAACACGGTGATAGCATTGGTCGGACCAAAAGATGTAATGGTATATGTTCGAGGAATCAACCACGAGTAAGACAACATTACGAACATCGTTGGTTACGATTTGACTTGATGATAGCCCATACTCAAGTCAAAATTTGGCAAGACAACAGATCCAACAAGCGATCACGGGGACCAATTGGTGAAGGTATCATCTTTCTTCAACACACACACAAAAGATATCCCTTAAAATGAACTAAGTCGGACAAGCTTTTATCTCCCAACTCTCCAAGTCGTTGTTTAGCTTAACCAACTTGCTTAGGGTATCCGACACAGATTCTTGGAGAAAGGGTGGTTTCGAAAACCAACTTGATCACGAACTCAACATAGCGGCCAGGTGACAACCTGGTGATACTTCCGAGAAGAAATTCGGAAATTCACGAACCACCGGTATGTTACTAAGCCCGAGAACAATCTTGCTTTTGAGGGCAAGATGATATGATCAAATGAGCGAGGACTTGACAAGATCCTAACTCATCAATCGAAGTGTGCACCAGGAAAATGGACTAGGTGGCACAATCAACCTTAGGGTGATGATTCAATAATCAACACGCTAAGAATGAGAATATTGTCCATTACCTACCAAGCAACAGAGTTGCTGGGAGTATTGATTTCACACATCATGGTTCACTTGTCGGCATTCCGGTTGTGACAACACTGGACCGAGGAATGAATAATGATGGCGAGAAGTATCACTGTATCAAGAGTTCATAGGATGGTGTGCAACTCCCATGATATTCTTAATATCAAGATGGTAATACTCAAGGTAGAACGAGCAAAAGCTAGATTAGCAATTTGATCTGCGAGTCTGATTGCTTTGACCCAATCGGATATGGACAAGGTACTGGAGTTTGTTTCTCCTAGTCATTCCAGAATAGAATGGCTCGATGGACCACAAGAGTAATAGGCATCGATAAACGAGTGCATGCATACTCTTGACTATCAATTGATAGATGGGGGTCAGAATACGACTAAGGAGGAACAACTCGGGGAACATATAACTTTCTGAGTTGTGGATGCATAGGTTAGTATGTCGAATCAAGTTCAATAGGTTTCTTCCGGATAACCATGAAGAGAGGTAGGACCGGCAGAGTCACGATTTATGAATGGAGAACTCCTCAAGAGTACTCTGATTGTGATCTTTTGGTTCAAATAACTTCTGCCTGAATGGTTCATGGTATTTGGAAGAAGGAAATACCACGGACCTCGAGGACTATCGCAGGGTTACTAATAACCTAAAGGAACTAGCAAACACTATCAACATGAAGTAAGTAGGGTGAATCTCAGGTTCAAGAACCCAGGAATAGAATACCTACTCCTAAGTAGCATCACGAGATGCTTTCGAGAATGATGGCCAGAATCTTCACACCGGGAACACTGAACATTGCTAGATTACTAGGTGACTCCCTAAAACACCTAGGGTCATAATAATAGCTCCAACATATATGTCAAGGCAATAAATTACCTCAACGCATCGGTTAGTGTGCTTATTTTGACCATAAAGGACATCGGGAACGGAAAGAAAGGATTTGCAAATGCATCAGACTATTTAGAAACCTGGGATGACTCGGACAGCATAACAGTTGTAAATGCTCAAAAAAGATTTGAGACATTCACAAGGATTTGCATAGTCACTTAACAACATCATATCAAGGTTCTGGTTCAACTGAGAACATATTAAAAGTAGTAGAGACTAATTTGAGGCTTGAAACTATCAATCCTATAAGTCTATGGATTAGTAACACGTCATCCTGATAGATAGATGAGAAGGCCTAGTTCTTAATCCCCGTAGAAGAGAAGAGGATGATTTCGGATCGAGAAGGCCATGAGGTATAAGGAGTAAAAAGAGCCTTACGTTCCATCCCACAATCAATTCCCTCACATAACTAAAGCATTTCTAGACACAACTTGACCGGTTTGGCTTGGTAATCCTCTGAGCGATCGGGCTCGATACCAAAGCTGTCAGGACCCCGACTCAATGCCACATCGATCTAGCATGTAACACCTCATATCACTTTGCCGCCTCACGCACGGTATTCCCACGGGTGTCGCCTTACCTTTGCCCGGGACCGTTTGCGCCTTTTGGCACACGTATATGATAGTGTCGCTAGCATCCATATGTAAGGAGCCGGGCTGACATGGCTAGTCGTAAACCCAAAGTGGCACAAACTTACGAGGACAGCATCCATGACCCGAGATCGAACATGTCGGTCATCACGAGTGAATCAGGCTGCGACCTTTGGGCTATGAGACTCCGATGAACCGGGCTGTAGCGGGCTAACAGGACTCCGGTATTCATCGCGTGACATTTCCCCGAGGGGACAGACACAAGAACGAAGAAGGACACATGCCGGCCAGCCTAGGTGTTCCGTAGCAGTAGCAAGCTACCATGGCTCGGTGGAAACACTAGGAGACATTTCCCGGTAAGAGAGGCTACTAAGGATAAACAACTAGATAGTCAGATCCCACACATACCAAGCATTTCAATAACATACACACAATATGCTCGATATGTGCAAATACAACATGGCATCACAACATGACTCTCGACTCAAGTATGTATTCATTAGGCTCAGGGGCGAGATATTACAAACATGGGTCTCACGACCCAACATTGAGCATACAAGTCAAAGCACAAGCGAAAGCTAACATGTCCGAATCTGAGACATCTACAAATGAAAAAGGCTTAGAAGCGACTATCTACCGAGATCTGCGGAGGGCACAAGATCGTGGTGAGGTATCAAGCTAAGCGTCGAAGTCCACGCGGAACTACTAACGAGACCGAAGTCTCTCTGCAAAAACATAAAATAGGCAAGCGTGAGTACAAATGTACCCAAACAAGACTTACATCGAACTAACTACATATGCATCATTATCAACAAAGGGATGGTGGGGTTTAAGCTGCAGACAAGCCAGCTTTGACTCGGTGGCTATCTGAATTACTACTTCAAGTAACTCTTTTGAGGTGGCGCTACGAGTCCACATATTCACCATATCAATACACCACTATGGATCCGCTCCGTCTCCCTACGAGAACACCATCCATAGCACTCACACTTATCTTGCGTATTTTAGAGTATCCACTTTCACTTGTCTATGAACTATACAGCAACCCGAAGTCCTTTACGCGGACACGACTATTGAATAGATGATGTTAACCTGCAGGGTGTACTTCTTCACACGCTCTCACCACTTACCGCCGTTTACGACATGTACTTGGCAACCTTCAGCGGAAGCCCAGCGAGGGTGTCGGCCACGACCTACCTAAACACTCAAGTCTCTAGTCTGGTTTATCGCCTATTCGGGTTCCATCCATGAGAGATCCGGCGGAGTTTGCTCACAGCCCCAAGCGATGTGTGCGGGGTTCCCGAGACACCAAGCGGGCACCGGTACACGTGCCACGTGCCTACCGCATCACAGCCCACCCCTCACAGTCAGTGCTGCGCCACGGCCTCCGACATACTACAAACACGAAACTACTTGCAACTCACGGACAGAGGACAAGGGTGATTAAGAAGCCGAGAGGGTCCATTGGTTTCGGGCCCAATGTGTGGTAGTAGCTGAATCATGGATCACAAACACGAACTTCAGTTCACGAAGGCGGCTGCAATGAGACAACCCACCATGTACTCCTACACGGCCTCTCACGCTACCTTTACCAAATCGTGTTCACCCTCTTTGCTCACACACACAAGAGGACATGTTCACACACCTCGATTCATCCTCGATGAATCAGACCCGACTCAACTCTAAGCGATGAGCAGGCATGACAAACAAGCATGTATGAGTAGGCACAACAGGCTCAAACAACTCCTACTCATGCTAGTGGGTTTCATCTATTCTTGTGGAATGACAGTCATGCAAAGGATAAAGGGGTTCAGCTACCGCATGACAAGTAAATGAGATGAATCGTTGTTGTCCTAATGCGATAAAAAGAGAGCAGGAGGCGAGAGAGTGGGATTGTATCGGAATGAACAAGGGGTTTTGCTTGCACGGCACTTAGAAGATAATATAGCTCTTCATCGGTGTCATCGATCTCATCGTCGAAACCACGTCTATCGAGAGGGACAAATACCGCAAGCAGAGAAGAAACACAATCAATGCAATGCACAATATGATGCATGATCATGACATGGTAAAATGAGTGTGTTGGGCTAATACAACTACAACCAGATGGGTTTGAGCTATTTTGAACCACAGATTCAAAGTTCAAACACATTTGTGATCTTAAATAGTGCTTTATCATGTTTTGCAATAAACAGCAAGTTAACTTGTTTAACATGCATGAAAATGGTACAGATAGACAGATTGGATTTTTCTAATCATTTTTCATATATAATTCATTCCAATCTGAGTTATAGATTATTTTCTATGAATTTTTGAAGTTTGCTACATTTTCTGGAATTTCCTATATAAGAATAAATTCAGTAAATGCTTTATTGCATCGGCGATGCATCGAGGTGGCGTCGGCGTTCAACGGGCTGGTCGAGTCAAAGCTGACACTGTGGGCCCTGCGTGTCGATGAGTTAGTTTAACTAACTAATATTAGTTAGTGCTAACCTAAGTTAATTAGTAAGCGGGCCCCACTTGTCATAGACTCGGGAAGTCAACTGGGCCCACTCGGTCAAGGTCAGCAGGTCAAACCCCACGGCATCATGACGCGAGGCGAGGCTGTGGCGGTGCATCTGCGGGATCCGCCTCTGGCGCCGTTTGGCCTGTGAAGCACGCTACGGATGCGACGGGCGCTCGTGCGCATCCAACCGTGGTGGTGGCGGCGGGGAGAGTGGCGGAGTGGTGTCGGCGGCGAGCTTGGCGGCGGCGGCTTCGGGTGGAAGTGGGGATGGGGCTGCGGTGCACAAACGAGCGTGGCGAGGTGCCTCGGAGGCTCTACGCGATGCGGGGAGCGCGTTGGGTGCATGCCCGGGACCAAATGGTCACCGGAGCATCACCGACAACGAGTGCAGGCGACGGCGCGTCCGGGTGAGTGCGGTGTGGTCGCTACGGTGCGCAGCAGAGCGAACGGAGAGGGGGAGGATAGGCAGAAGCTCACGGTGATCGTCGTGGGGTGGACGGCGAGCTCGAGGATGGCCGAACAAGCGGGCGGCGGAGGCGATCTCGGCGGACGAGTTGAAGAAGACGGCGTGGCGGCGTTCGAGGGCGTCCGCGGGCGTGGGTTAGTGGAGAGGAAGAGGGGTCGGCGGAGCCTCGGGCGCAACAACGAGGCGAGGCGATGGTTGTGGCCTGGCGGTGCTCGTCGGCGGCGACAGACGCGTTCGGTCCGGGCGAGAGAGAGAGCGAGAGAGAGAGGGCCGTGGGGAGAGTGGCGGCGGTCGGTGAGGATCGGGGCGGCACACGGGAGTCGCCCACGCGTCGAGGCTCGTCGACAAGCGAGGAGGTGGCGCCGGCGGTCTGCAGCAAGATCGGGCACGCGCCGCCCTCCCGGCAAGGAGGAAGGCGACAGAGGAGGGGCCAGCGGGCTGGGGCTGCTGCAGTGGGCTGGCGGTGGGCATAAATGTAAGTCGGTAAGTTCTCTCTCTCTCCTCTATTTTCTGTTTTCTATTATTTCTGTAACTTTGTGGCTTTATTAAAAATACTTAAAAAGATCCAAAAATCATGAAACTAATCATGGCTACTGTTTAGAATATATCCAACAGTAAACATTTTAGTTTATGATTATTTGATCATTAAAAATATTTTATAGTATTTAAATGCCCAAATGCAAATAGAGTATGATTTAATTCAGAGCCCAATATGTCCTGCAAAAATATAAATCATTTTTGGTAGATGCTTTCACCTCAAACCAGAAATGTTGAGCATTTTTACAGGGCATTTTGAGTTTAATGAAAAAGATTTTATTTTGACCCTAGTTGAATTCATTTGGTGCTAGGGTTTAAGCATCCCTATTTCAAGTTTCAAAAGAATTTAAACATGATGCAACACATGACTAGCTAGCTCAGTGCATACCAGAACTATGGATGTGACATTTGTTAAGGATCTAGAAATATAACCAATAATCTAGTGCTTTTACAAATCCGCTACATGGACATAGCGCCCACAATATCGCCCGCTATCCGCAATCCGCTACACGGACACCATTCCTCTACCAGCCCGCTATCCGCTATTTAAAATCATGGATACGACGGAGACGTATCAACGCGTGGTACAAATGCTGCTGTTTGGTTGGGACTTGGACAGAGGCCCAATTGCTAGTGGAGCTCTTGACGAACTGGACCATCTTGCTGCAGAGTAGTTCGGACTCATTTGACAGTGTCCGGGAGCTTGGCCACTGAATTGCGGTTTTGCCTGAAAAGTCCGCTCTATACTTCTGTTGCAAGGGCCACGGTGTGCTCCTCGGTACAGAGGGAGCGTTCCGTGTTTCCATTGACTGTTATAACACCGCGTGGCCCGGGCATCTTGATCTTGAGGTAAGCGTAGTGAAGCACCGCATTGAATCGAGAAAATGCGGTCCGTCCAAGTAGTGCGTTATAGCCACTGCGGAAGGGGACGATATCGAAGATCGCCACTGCGGAAGGGGGCGATATCGAAGATCAATTCTTCACTTCGGAAATTATCCGGAGATCCAAAGACCACTTCCAGTGTGATTGAGCCTGTACAGCAGGCCTCGACACCTGGTATGACACCTTTAAAGGTGGTTTTTGTGGGCTTTATCCTTGAGGGATTGATACCCATTTTGCGGACTGTATCCTGATAAAGCAGGTTCAGGCTGCTGCCACCATCCATGAGGACTCGCGTAAGGTGGAATCCATCAATGATTGGGTCGAGGACCAGTGCGGCTGAACCGCCATGACGGATACTGATCGAATGGTCTCTACAATCAAAAGTGATAGGGCAGGATGACCATGGGTTGAACTTTGGGGCGACTGGCTCTATCGCGTAGACGTCCTGAGTGCGCGCTTGCGCTCCCTCTTGGGGATATGGGTAGCGTATATCATGTTCACCATTTTGACTTGGGGTGGGGGAGGGGGGGATTTCTTCTGTCCCCCTGTGTTCGGTGGCCGGGGTTCCTCGTCATCGTCCTCGCTTTGCGACCCCTTCTCCTTGTTCTCGGTGTTTAACTTGATGGCCTATTTAAAAACCCAACACTCTTTGTTGGTATGATTTGCCGGTTTATCAGGAGTGCCGTGGATTTGGCATGGTCGATCTAGTATGCGGTCCAAATTGGACGGGACCGAATTATTTCTTTTATACGTCTTCTTCCGCTGACCGGATTTAGAGCCACTGAATCCGGCGTTAACAGCCGTGTCTTCGGTGTTGTCTTCGTTGCTTTGACGCTTGTGCCTATTGCGTCGTGGCTTCTTGTTGCTGTTTCTGGCCTCAGAAGTGCCAGGTCCGCTTGCATGATTATTGCTACGGGCTAGCCAGTTATCCTCGCCCATGCAAAAGCGGGTCATAAGTGTCGTGAGGGCTGCCATGGACTTCGGCTTTTCTTGGCCGAGGTGTCGGGTGAGCCAGTCGTCGCGAATGCTATGCTTAAAGGCCACTAGGGCTTCGGCATCCGGACAGTCGACTATCTGGTTCTTTTTAGTTAAGAACTTGGTCCAGAATTTACTGGCTGACTCTCCGGGCTGTTGAACTATATGACTTAGGTCGTCGGTGTCCGGAGGTCGGATATATGTGTCTTGAAATTTGTCAAGAAAGGCGTTTTCCAAGTCCTCCCAACTGCCAATGGAGTTTTCGGACAGACTGTTCAACCAGTGTCGAGCTGGTCCCTTGAGTTTTAGCAGGAGGTACTTGATGGCGTGAAGATCATCACCGCGGGCCATACAAATATGGAGAAGAAAATCCTCAATCCACTCACGGGTTTAACCCTTCTGGGAAATTGTGTTCCATTACTTCGTCAGTGAAGCAGAGGGGGTGTGCGGCGCCTCTGTATCGGGCTAGGTCGTGACGTAGCTTGGATGGAGTTCGTCTGTGGTCATCGGCTTGGTCGTGATTATGTTTGTCACGTCCGACCAGGTGGCTGTTGAAGCGCGTAGGGGCACGCCCCCGCGATCCGTAGATCGATCTTGTTTGACCTGCTCTGTTTTCCAAGTCATGCCGCATGTCATGTCTGTATGCCCAAGCTATTGTATTTCCGTTTCTACGGCGAGGTAGTGTGGGCTAGTGTTCGGCTCGAGGTGTCGCTTTGTCTCGGCCATGTGGTGGCCGGTCAGCCGCATTATGCCTTGCTAGGACGGGCTCCGGCGCCTCGTCATTGAACTGTGGTAACAGTTTGTGCTTCAGGTAGCTTTTGGTTGGGCGCTCGAGGCCATATTCCTCAGCTGCCAGGACATCAGGCCATCTTTCATTGAGCAGATCTTGATCAGCCTGAAGCTGTTGTGTCTTCTGTTTTAGGCTCCTTGCAGTGGCTATTAGCCGGCGCTTAAAGCGCTCTTGCTCGACGGGCTCCTCAGGCACGATAAAGTCTTCGTCGCCGAGGCTCACTTCGTCCTCGGAGAGCGGAAGGTAGTTACTGTCTTCTGAGTCTTCATTCATGGCTTGTTCATTGGGGCTGACTCGCCCATCCTCCCGTTCCTCCTATTTGGAGGTTCGCTCAATGGGGTCTTCATTACCTTCGGCATCGTCTGGAGTGTTGTTTTCTGCTGTGACGGTGTTGCTATTTTTACTACGGCGTGGCTTAGAGCGGCACCGCTGACGTCAGCGCTTTGGCTGTATCTCAGGAGGTTTATCTTCGACCGGATTTTCATTGTCGCCGTTGTTCTCTTTGGGTGTATCCACCATGTATATGTCATACGAGAAGGTGGCTGTCCAACGCCCTGTAGGCGGTGGTTCCAGCTCCTCTCCGGCATCGTCGTCCATACCGTCGATGTCTTCGGAGTCATAATCAAGCATGTTGGTTAAGTCATCGACAGTGGCTATAAAGGGGGTGGTGGGTGGGAAACAAAGTTCTTCGCCGTCTGCTTCCCATTCGAGCCGGACATAGTTCGGCCGAGAGTCCCCCGACAAGGAGAGGGATTTCAATGAGTTTAACACATCGCCTAGAGGTGAGTGCTGGAAGATGTCCGCGGAGCTGAACTCCAAGATCGGCGCCCAATAATGTTCGATGGACGCGGATGCACGCGGTCCAGAACCTAGGGCCGAGACGAATCCGAGGTTCCGGTGACACAAGCCCAGCTCGATGTTGGATCTGTGTGCGTCTCGAACACCGCTAAGTCAGCGGCTTCCATGGCAGGGTTGAGCCTCCTGTCCTCGGTCGGTGCGGTCTGCTCCGGATCTAGGGCGAGGCGATTCTGGCGCTATCTCTGGCGAGGTCCGATGTGATTTAGGTCATGTTCATCATGGTGGCAGGGGACAACCTCCATGGGCTTGAATCCGTCGAAGATCAAGTCTCCACGGATATCGGCCATAAAATTCAGGCTTCCAAATCTGACCTGATGGCCAGGGGCGTAGCTATCGATCTGCTCTAGATGGCCAAGCGAGTTGGCCCGCAGTGCGAAGCCGCCGAATACGAAGATCTATCCGGGGAGGAAAATCTCCCCCTGGACTACACTGTTGTAGATGATTGATGGAGCCATCAAACCTTTTGGTGATGACGCAGTGGAACTCTCAATGAAAGCACCAATGTCGGTGTCAAAACCGGCGGATCTAGGGTAGGGGGTCCCGAACTATGCGTCTAAGGCTAATGGTAATAGGTGGCGGGGGACACAATGTTTACCCAGGTTCAGGACCTCTCTATGGAGGTAATACCCTACTTCCTGCTTGATTGATCTTGATGAATATGATTATTACAAGAGTTGATCTACCACGTGATCATAAAGGCCAAACCCTAGAAGCCTAGCCTATTATTATGATTGTTGTCCCCTCTACGGACTAAACCCTCTGGTTTATATAGACACCGGAGAGGGCTAGGGTTACACAAAGTCGCTTACAGAGAAAGGAATCTACATATCCGAATCACCAAGCTTGCCTTCCACGCAAAGGAGAGCCCCATCCGAACACGGGAAGAAGTCTTCTGTCTTGTATCTTCATAGCCCAAGTATATAGTCTGGCTATCCGAGGACCCCTTAATCCAGGACTCCCTCAAGGCACCCAACCTCGAAAGGCACGTACCCGGCTTCACCGGGCATGGGCTCGTCGACATCGGGGCTGTTGCGTCTATCAGACTGGCGGCAGGTTTCGCGGCGTTGTTCGATGGTGACGCGCGCCTCTTCCCTCCACCTATTTTCCAGGACTCCTCGGTGGTCTCGACATGCTCGAGGATCAGATGAAGCCATCGATATGTCGATCGGTTCTTGGTTACGTGGCTCTGGCTGCGGCCCCTGCGCTGGCTGCCATGGAGGGGATTGCTCCATGGGGTGGCCCTTTAATACGGGCCGGCTCGGGCCGTTAATCGGCGCATGTGGAGGCATGGCGGGCACGCTCATTGTGATCCTCCCGCCTTAGCGAAACCTATCAAGCTCTGAATGGTGGCCCTCCACTCATCCATCTGATCGGCCGCCGGCGGAAATCTCAAAAGGAGTTGGGCCTACGCCATGGCCACTGAAGCGGTGCTTGGCATGGACGACAATGTATATCGTGATGTCTCCTGGCTTCTGAAGGTGCCAGTAGTGATAGCACCGTGCTCTCGTTGCTGTGAGCCAGTCGCCAGGGTGGCGTGGTGACGAGGTGGATGTGCTTGGGGATCGGCGGCCCCGTTCAGTGCATCGGCTCGGCCAGCTCGTCCCGGGGGTGGCGCGTGTCCTAGTGCCCACCAGCAACAGGGCGGTCAGACGGTCGCGGTTCTCCCTAGAGCGAGCACCATCGCTGCGGCTACGTCCTTCGATGGGGTGGAGAGGCGGAGACGGAATAATCTCCCCTCCCCCCCCCCCCCCGCGCCTTGTGGAGGATGGTGATACATCCATTTTGCATCATGTTTATCTATTGTTATTTATATTGTTATCTATTTATATTAAAAAGTACTTGATGGAGTCACCAGAAAAAAGAAAAATAGCCTAAAATCCCACAATAATCAGGAAAATCCGGCCTTTATTTTATTACATTAAAAAACCACAACCGTCAGATTAATTTTAAAGTTGAAGAAATTACCCACCAATGCCACGGAGTAGCCTGCACCCTAATATTCCCTGTACGTACATGCTATGTCCAATCCAAAAGCTCCCTGTTTGGATCGGAAGCCCCGGCAGCCGCCGGCCACTTCCACATCCCTGAAAATTTCCCTCGAGCTTCACCCCGTAGATATACATGTTTAGTGATTTCTCTCACAAACTCTTCAGCGGAGGCAAAGCCATGGCAAGCTACAGATTGGTTCTGTCAATTCCTAGGTACGTGCGTTTGCGACCGATGTTAAAAGATCAATTCACCTGCTTGCCACACGTGTGTCCAGATCAATTAGCTTCATGGGTTGGCTGTTTAAGCCGGCTCTGTACATGGCTGCCACCGGCCAAAAATACTACGTCAGCTTCATGGGTTGGTCTCAGTCGGCTCTGTACATGGCTGCCACCGGCCAAAAATACTATGTCATATGCATGTGCAAGACCAGCCAGTGCCAAAAAATACTATGTCATATGTATGTGCAAGACCAGCCAGTTGAGATCCGGGTCTTAGCATATGGATTCTTATTTATTTTGAGAAAATCTCTATACATATCTGCCATCGGCCGAAAAAAAACTATGAACACAGTAACTATTCCAATTATACATCAAAGGAAGGATGCCTCCACAGAAACACATGTAACTACAATTAAAGGATCAGAATTATGGGGTTAAGAAAGATACATATAATCTGAATTTTTGATGCCACAACACCATGGGAACAAAGTCTAACTTTAGACAGATTTGTTGTACCAGGCTGGCGGCGTTTGCTATCTTGAGTGATTGGGGCAAGGTGAGACCGCGAGAAGGCAAGGTTGTGTTTTATGAGCTTTTGCAATCAGGTTAGCAAAGGTGGCAGCACAAGAAACCAAACCGTGCGAGCTAAGCATCAAATCAAGTTCAGCATGCGGCACATGTTAGAGCCCACCTTCAACATCATCGTACTCCAGGGATTGACGCATGGCCATCATCTTCCTCCAATAGTTGCAAGCGCCACAATCTCCTATGTTGACACTCCTCGATTGTCATCGGCTCTGTGAAGCGATCACACCAACCCCAGTAAGTACCATGTGCACATAAAAGAGATCAAACAACCTCCAGTGTATAACCTGCACAAATTTACATAATTTGCATGATTCTTATATATGGCATTGATGAATTTGTTACGTACCATTGAACAATGGATCAACAGTACTTCGCTACTCAAGGCAGTGCTCATCTAAAGAGTTTTGACATGCTAACTCACAAGGTGGATCAAATAATAGTTAAAAAAGGTGCGCCTAAGCGAGAGCTTAAGTGCGCCTAGGCTCTAGGCGATAGCAAAACGCCTAGCGCATAACTGCGCTGTGCTTTGATTAGAAAAGCGCAAGGCGGTTGCAAAACGCACAATTAACGCCTAGCGCTCTTTTGAACTAGGTCAAATATGCAATCCAACAAGGTAATTATTAAGTAACTAATCATTCATCTTTCCTAGCTGTACATACAAGATCAATACAATGACTACCCGCCCATTAATCGACATACTCACATACACTAAAAAAACATTCAAATCCAGCTACTACAGATTAGAGGCATTCACGATCTTCAGGATTATTACACAAGGTGATCAACACTATCCTCACAACTAACTTGCAGGTAGTATATTAAGTTTTATACCTCCAGAAACTGAAGCTTAAACAGTACTCCATCTACATAATCAGGACCTTCAAAGTTAGGGAGTATGGAGAAGCATTAAATTATAGAACAGGGATATGTTGGATCTTAAAACAAAGGTTTGCCTATAACCTTGCTAATAAAATATACTTGCCTTCTCTAATTTGTTATTTTATCTAATCTCATATGTTTTCTTTTGACTTCGGTTAGGAATTTGTGTGCGCAAGGAAAGCAAAAACTTATGAGATTATAACAGACAAAAGGTTGGTGGTACATGGAATGCAAACTTTGCTTTTCTGCCACAAGAAAGGTAAATCATAACTATATTTGCAATTCATGTCATGAAGTAGCCGAAAACGCCGTCCTACGGTGAGCATGCTCTGAACTAGATTGTCTTTGCTGCCATATTTTTAGTGGCATTTTTTTTTGCGAGTGTCTTTGCTGCCATATTTTTAGTGGCATTAACAGTAAGCAGTGACAATATCACATTAGGTACCTACTTAAACTCAAGGTAAGCGATGATACAATAACAATAACATTTGTGGTGTTTAATGAGGCTACGAAGAGACTTTTAGGCAACACTTCTGCATACGATGCTAAAGCATGATGGATTCAATTCAAAACCTTCATGGTAAAACACACATATTGACTAAAGTTAAATTCAAGGAACTTGTAAGTATGCATGGAAAATTTCAAAGTGAGGTTCGCTTTTGAACTTGATGAGAGGCTTGACACGAATTTAAACAAAATAGTTGAAGAGGTATGTTCATGCACATGTCAGTATGTTCAAATGGTTTATAAAATGTTCTTTATGATGCATGCTGGAAAGCCAAGTTACAGAAGATCCTTCAAATTCTGTTATGCAAAAGTGAGATAATGAGGTATTGCAACTAAGTAACGGTTTTATTATCATAAGTACGGAATAGTTACTTAAAAACATCACCAACAAGATTTCCTTTTAACAGGACAAGGGCCACTCCAAGAATGCAGGAGAAAGTGAGAAGAAGAACATGTTTCGAAAGAAAGGATGTACATCATCTAACAAAAAACTTCTCGGTCAAGCAAAATATCTAAAAGAAGTATGTGAGAAAGATTGATCTAGAAGTAGCAAAGAAGTTGTTAAAGAAATTGAAGTTCATATGAGGTAATACACCCAAAACATTATCTCCCTTTATATGCATTAATAATTTACAACGTATCGTCAAATGATATTCAAAACATGTTTTTTTTTAATACTGTCAAAATGATTTCTTTTTATAGGGCAATCGTTCCTACAAGATTGCAACTAGAGGTGAGAAGAAAAATGTGCTTGAAAAGAAAAACTCTACATCATCTAACAAAAAACTTTTGTTGAGGATAGAAAAGGAGAAGTAAACATGCAAGTGCAGTCAAAATGTTATTTCAGAGAACACACAAGGAGAGAGAGAAAACAATGTAAACATGATTTGAAAGGAAAAGCTTTATGAAGTAACAAAAAAAAGTTGGTGCAAAAAACAAACTACACAATGAGTACCTAACATTCAATCTACAGATTTAGCTGTAATCACAGTAGAAGATGATTCAGATAAAGACTGAAGAAAACTGTACACACGTCAAAAGTCCTAACAATAAGAAATTCAAAAGAGTTATCAAATAAAAGAAATTCAACAATTGTGTGAAAGTGTACTTTCAACATAATATATTGTTTTCAAGATAAACCCAAGTGTTCTATTTGATGTTCTAAATTATGGTATTGTATCTCACAGTTTGAAGTGGAAGAAAAATGATGTATCAGTGATTCAAATGATGATTCACGAGTCAACCATCGAAGATACTAATGGTGAGGTATTATCATTTAACCACTGACTTTGTATTCTTTATCAGTTGAGGACGCATTGGCAATCTGGTAGTACTATGTCTCAGATGCACCTCTGAAACCAATTAATTTACTAGCAAATCTAGCATACATGTGCATGTATGTTCTCTGCTTGCAAGTTTATATGCACCTCTTAAGCCAATTAATTTACTAGCAAAACTAGCATACCGGTGAATGTATGTTATGTGCTTGCAAATTTTAATGAACAATAAAATACTTTCATGTACATTATTCAATGATTTTCAGTATTATGGATCACTGTTACATTTGAAGATACATAATTCATAAATAATAGCTAAATTTAGGATATTGCGTACGAAGAAGAGAGACACAAGAAGACAAGTAAAAAAGACACAAGTGAAGATTTGAGAGAGGACTGACATAATCAGAGATGTAAACATGATATGGCAGGACGGATATGGTCTACTACTCTGCAGAAGTACTGGAAATGTACATCAAGATCCATATGATGAAAATGGTTAATAAATACCAAGCATCGACATTCTATATTTCTGATATTTCTGGCTTAATATAGTACTTCCTCTGTAAAGAAATATAATAGCGCTAAGATCACTAAAGTAGTGATCTAAACGCTCTTCGTCTATAATTATATTTTGTATAAGTACAATGTGGTCAGACCTATTTGACTACTCAATTATTAAAAATTAATTTGTCTTTGGGAAATACTACTAACTATACCAACTCACAAATACAGTGATTATACTACTAAAATTTGTTGAATATGAATGGGGTACAGCAGCCTAACACTACCTATGCCAGTCGCAAAGCCCAGAAAAAAGTGGAAGGTACTGAAGAAAATTGAGATTATTCACTATCAGACAGTACCTCAATTACATTATATTGGTATACAATCATACCCACCGAGGAAAGTTTTTTTTTTTGGCGGAGGACACACTTAGGAAAGGTTAAGCAAAAAAAAAATGATAGACAGGAAAAGGAAAAAAGAGGGACCTGTAGATCGAAGAATACTGCCGCTGTGGAGGGATGGTGATGATATGTTGGCTTGCCTCAGTGCAGCAACGATGTGGATGGCTCGCGCGCTTGGGGAAGACAACATCACCAGCATCCTCATACTCAAGCTGGATCCATGCTGGCTGCGGGCTACAAGATCCACGCCCACATCACCTGGACGGACGCCGAGGGAAACGACACCGTGCACGTCGACGATCTCGCCTCCTCCCTTGCGCAGATGCTCCTCAGACCCTGCTACACATCCGTCGCTGTTTACCGGCCCAGGAGACAAGCCGCCGTTGACAGTCGCCCCTGTGGGCTGTGGCCGCAAAAACGACTTGAGCTGCGGGGATGCCTGCAGCTGAGGAGGAGCAAGCACAAGGCAACAAATCAAGAGGGCAAACTATTGGGATGGCTCATCCGGTGGCAGCAATTTTGGAGTGAGCGGATGGAAGAAGGAAAGAAGAAAGGGGATCGGGGCGTCGGGGCATCAGGCAAGAGAAACATGTTTTTTTTAGCGGTGGCAAGAGAAACATGTGAGCGTGTGAAGGTGTGTGTGAGTGAGGCCCTTTTCTTAAGCGTAGAGTGAGTGAGAAGATGTGTGAGCGCTGGTGTGCATCTGCTTAAGCGTGTTGGGCTAAAGCCCAACTAATCATATAATACCAACACAAAAAAGAAGCGACTTTAAGTATATAGTGCATATACTGTGTTTAGCACAAATTACATTATTTTCCGTACAAATATTCAGTACATTATTCATATGACTAAAAAAACCTCACATATACCAATGCGTCATATTTGGACTCAAGTTTAAGCATATGGAACTATACGCAAAAATATCCTATATATATATATATTCAACATGAACAGAGCTATTACGGTGTGATGTTTCCATTGGTCCAATAAGCTGACATTCCATGACAAGTCATACCCACACTAAAAACATGATCGCCCGACCACACGTCACTCCTGAACAATTCGACTCGAACGTGCCCTCTCGATATTTTTTGAAACATGAAAGGGAAATTCCTCTAATGCTGAAATTAACCACTACATGATCAACCGACAAAAGAACTTAATATTGACCTCTTTTAAGCAAACTTTAATCCATACTAGCCCGCAAGTACGTGCGGGCCACTTTGCTAGTTATGCATAATAATGCTTTTTGGAGTAATTCTAATGCCTTTTCTCTCATAACATGCAAGGTACACATAAAGGGGAGAATTCAATTTGGAAATCGGACTGAAAAAGCTACGTCGAGCTACCTATTACGCACAACTCTAAATGAGCTAAAACTTTACGGGAATTTTATGGAATATATAAGAAATATTGGAGCCAATAAGTACGGAGGGGCCCCAGTGGGCACAACCCACTGGGCGCCAGAGGAGCCCATGCGCGCATACGGTGGGTTGTGCCCTCCTCGGCCCACCTCTGGTGCCCTCTTACAGTATATAAGTCATTTTGACCTAGAAAAATAAGGGAGGACTTTCGGAACGGGTTTACTGTCTCGAGGCTAAACTTGGGCAGAGCACTTTTGCCCTCCCGTGAGCGATTCCGCCGGGGAACTTCCTCCGGATGGGGAAATCATCGTCATCATCATCACCAAAACTCTCCCATCTTGGGAGGCGATCTCCATCAACATCTTCAACAACACCATGTCCTCTCAAACCCTAGTTCATCTCTTGTGTTCAACCTTTGTACCGGAACTATAGATTGGTACTTGTGGGTGACTAGTAGTGTTGATTACATCTTGTAGTTGATTACTATATGGTTTATTTGGTGTAATATTATATGTTCTGATCCAATCTGCTATTTAATACCCCTCTGATCTTGAGCATGATTATCATTTGTTAGTAGTTACTTTTGTTGGGGAACGTAGTAATTTCAAAAATTTTCCTACGCACACGCAAGATCATGGTGATGCATAGCAACGAGAGGGGAGAGTGTTGTCTACATACCCTTGTAGACCCAAAGCGGAAGCGATCTGGCGTAGAGGAAGTAGTCGACGTTCTCCTCGCGATCCGACCGATCCGGCGCCGTTACTCGGCGCCCGAGTTCTTGACACACGACTACTCGATGGCGTCCCTCGTACTCGATCCGGCCGAGTGTCGAGGGAGAGTTTCACAAGACGACGGCGTGGGACGATCTTGATGTTTCACGGTGCGGGGCTTCGCCTAAGCTTTGACGGTATAACCGAGGTGGAATATGGTGGAGGGGCACCGCACACGGCTAAGGAACGATCTCACGATCAACTTGTGTGTTCCAAGGTGCCCCCGCCCCGTATATAAAGGAGCCAGGGGAGGGGGCGGCCAAGAGGGCGCCAGGAGTCCTACTCCTCTGGAGTAGGATTCCCCCAATCCTAGTTGGACTAGGATTCCCGGAGGGAAAGAGAGAGAGGGGGCGGCCCTTCTCCTAGTCCTAGTAGGACTAGGGAAGGGGGGGCGCAGCCCCTTGGGCTGCCCTTCTCCTTTCCACCAAGGCCCATCGAGGCCCATTTACCTCCGGGGTTCAGTAACCTCCGGTACTCGATAAATTCCGCCGCCGGAACCATTCGAACTCCAAACATAGGCTTCCAATATATCAATCTTTATGTCTCGACCATTCCGAGACTCCTCGTCATGTCCGTGATCACATCCGGACTCGAACTTCTTCGGTACATCAAAATACATAAACTCATAATAAGCATCATCGAAACCTTAAGCGTGCGGACCCTACGGTTCGAGAACAATGTAGACATGACCTAGAACTATTCACGGTCAATAACCAACAGCGGGACCTGGATGCCCATATTGGTTCCTACATATTCTACGAAGATCTTTATCGGTCGAGACCGCATAACATCATCGTTGTTCCTTTGTCATCGGTATGTTACTTGCGAGATTCGATCGTCGGTATCAATACCTAGTTCAATCTCGTTACCGCAAGTCTCTTTACTCGTTCCGTAATACATCATCTCACAACTAACTCATTAGTTGTAGTGCTTGCAAGGCTTGATGATGTGCATTACCGAGAGGGCCAGAGATACCTCTCAGACAATCGGAGTGACAAAACCTAATCTCGAAACGCCAACCCAACATCTACCTTTGGAGACACTGTAGTACTCCTTTATAATCACCCGCCACGTTGTGACGTTTGGTAGCACCAAAGTGTTCCTCCGTAAACGGAGTTGCATAATCTCATAGTTACAGAACATGTATATGTCATGGATAAAAGCAGTAGCAACATACTAAGCGATCGTGTGCTAAGCTAAGGGAATGGGTCATGTCAATCGATCATTCTACTAATGATGTGACCTCATTAATCAAATAACAACTCCTTGTTCATGGTTAGGAAACATAACCATCTTTGATTAACAAGCTAGTCAAGTAGAGGCATACTAGTGACATGTTGTTTTGTCTATGCATTCACACATGTATCATGTTTCCGATTAATACAATTCTAGCATGAATGATAAACATTTATCATGAAATAAGGAAATAAATAATAACTTTATTATTGCCTCTAGGGCATATTTCCTTGATCTCCCACTTGCACTAGAGTCAATAATCTAGATTACATAGTAATGATTCTAACACCCATGGAGTCTTGGTGCTGATCATGTTTTGCTCGTGGAAGAGGCTTAGTCAACGGGTGCGCAACATTCAGATCCGTATGTATCTTGCAAATCTCTATGTCTCTATGCGGACTAAGTCCCGGATGGAATTGAAGCGTCTCTTGATGTGCTTGGTCCTCTTGTGAAATCTGGATTCCTTTGCTAAGGCAATTGCTCGATATTGTCACGAAGATTTTATTGGACCCGATGCACTAGGTATGACACCTAGATCGGATATGAACTCCTTCATCCGACTCCTTCATTAGCTGCTTCGAAGCTGCTATGTATTCCGCTTCACATGTAGATCCCGCCACGACGCTTTGTTTAGAACTGCACCAACCGACGGCTCCTCCGTTTAGTGTAAATCGTATCCGTCTGCGATTTAGAATCGTCCGGATCGGTGTCAAAGCTTGCATCAGCGTAACTGCCACGATGAGCTCTTTGTCACCTCCATATCGAGAAACATATCCTTAGTCCTTTTCGGTATTCGGGATGTTCTTGACCGCTGTCGATGATCCACTCTGGATTACTTTGGTACCTCCTGCTAGGCTTATAGCAAGGCACACATCAGTCTGGTACACAACATTGCATACATGATAGAGCCTATGGTGAAGCATAGGAACATCTTTCATTTCTCTCTATCTTCTGCAGTGGTGGGCATTGAGTCCGCTCAACTTCACACCTTGTAACACGGCAAGAACCCTTTCTTTGCTTGATCCATTTTGAACCTTTTCAAAACTTTGTCAAGGTATGTGCTTTGTGAAAGTCCAATAAGGCGTCTTGATCTATCTCTATAGATCTTAATGCCCAATATGTAAGCAGCTTCACCGAGGTCTTTCATTGAAAAACTCTTATTCAAGTATCCCTTTATGCTATCCAGAAATTCTATATCATTTCCGATCAGCAATATGTCATCCACATATAATATCGAAATGCTCTGAGCTCCCACTCACTTTCTTGTAAATCTGAGGCTTCTCCAAAAGTGCAGACAAACCCAAATGCTTTGATCACACTATCAAAGCGTTTATTCCAACTCCGAGATGCTTGCACCAGTCCATAGATGGATCGTTGGAGCTTGCATACTTTGTTAGCTCCTTTGGATCGATAAAACCTTCGGTTGCATCATATACAACTCTTCTTCCGTAAATCCATTCAGAATGCGTCTTTACATCCATTTGCCAAATTTCATAATCATAAAATGCGCAATTGCTAACATGATTCGGACGGACTTAAGCATCGCCACTGGTGAGAAGGTCTCATCGTAGTCAATCCCTTGAACTTGTCGAAAACCTTTTGCGACAAGTCGAGCTTTATAAACGATAACATTACCGTCGTCGTCGGTCTTCTTCTTGAAGATCCACTTGTTTTCTATTGCTTGCCTACCCTCGGGCAAGTCAACCAAAGTCCACACTTTGTTTTCATACATGGATCCCATCTCGATTTCATGGCCTCAAGCCATTTTGCGAATCTGGGCTCACCATCGCTTCTTCATAGTTCGTAGGTTCATCATGATCTAGTAGCATGACTTCGAGAACAGGATTACCGTACCACTCAGTGCGGATCTTACTCTGGTTGATCTACGAGGTTCTGCAAGTAACTTGATCTCAAGTTTCATGATCAACATCATCAACTTCCTCACTACTTGGTGTAGGCGTCTCGTAAACTGGTTTCGTGACGAACTACTTTCAAGTAAGGGAGAAGGTACTATTACCTCATCAAGTTCCACTTTCCTCCCACTCACTTCTTTCGAGAGAAACTCCTTCTCTAGAAAGGATCCATTCTTAGCAACGAATGTCTTGCCTTCGGATCTGTGATAGAAGGTGTACCCAAGCTGTTTCCTTTGGGTATCCTATGAAGACACATTTCTCCGATTTGGGTTCGAGCTTATCGGGTTGAAGCTTTTTCACATAAGCATCGCATCCCCAAACTTTAAGAAACGACAACTTTGGTTTCTTGCCAAACCATAGTTCATAAGGTGTCGTCTCAGCGGATTTTGACGGTGTTCTATTCATGTGAATGCGGCCGTCTCTAGAGCATAACCCCAAAGCGATAGCGGTAAATCTGTAAGAGACATCATAGATCGTACCATATCTAGTAAAGTACGATTCGACGTTCGGACACACCATTACTGTTGTGGTGTTAGGGTGGCGTGAGTTGCTAAACTATTCGCATTGTTTCAAATGTAGACCAAACTCGTAACTCAAATATTCACCTCCACGATCGGATCGTAGAAACTTAATTTTCTTGTTACGATGATTTTCAACTTCACTCTGAAATTCTTTGAACTTTTCAAATGTTTCAGACTTATGTTTCATTAAGTAGATATACCCATATACGCTTAAGTCATCTGTGAAGGTGAGAAAATAACGATATCCGCCACGAGCCTCAACATTCATCGGACCACATACATCTCGTATGTATGATTTCCAACAAATCTGTTGCTCTCTCCATAGTACGGAGAACGGTGTTCTAGTCATCTTGCCCATGAGGCACGGTTCATAAGTGCCAAGTGATTCATAATCAAGTGACTCCAAAAGTCCATCAATATGGAGTTTCTTCATGCGCTTTACATCGATATGACCTAAGCGGCGATGCCACAAATAAGTTGCACTATCATTATCAACTCTGCATCTTTTGGTTTCAACATTGTGAATATGTGTATCACTACTATCGAGATTCATAAGAAATAGACCACTCCTCAAGGGTGCATGACCATAAAAGATATTACTCATATAAATAGAACAACCATTATTCTCGATTTAAATGAATAACCGTCTCGCATCAAACAAGATCCAGATATAATGTTCATGCTCAACGCAGCACCAAATAACAATTATTTAGGTCTAAAACTAATCCCGAAGGTAGATGTAGAGGTAGTGTGCCGACCGCGATCACATCGACTTTGGAACCATTTCCCACGCGATCGTCACCTCGTCCTTTGCCGGTGTTAAGCAATCCGTAGTCCTGTTTGAGTTGCAAATATTAGCAATGTAACCAAGTATCAAATACCAGTGCTCTGCGAGCTCTAGTAAGGTACACATCAATAACATGTATATCACATATACCTTTGTTCACCTTGCCATCCTTCTTATCCGCCAAATACTTGGGGCAGTTCCGCTTCGGTGACGATCGCTTGCGGTAGAAGCACTCGATTTCAGGTTTAGGGCCGGCTTGGGTTTCTTCTCTGAGTAGCAACTTGCTTGCCGTTCTTCTTGAGATTCCCCTTCTTCTTCCCTTTGCCTTTCTTCTTGAAACTAGTGGTCTTGTTGACCATCAACACTTGATGCTCTTTCTTGATTTCTACCTCCGCAGCCTTTAGCATTGCGAAGAGCTCAGGTATAGTCTTTACTAACCCTTGCATATTATAGTTCATCACGAAGCCTTTGTAGCTTGGTGGCGTGATTGGAGAATTACATCAATGACACAATCATCCGGAAGATTAACTCCCAATTGTGTCAAGTGATTGTAGTACCGGACATTACGAGTATATGCTCACTAATGTAACTATTCTCCTCCATCTTGCAGCTATAGAACTTATTGGAGACTTCATATCTCTCAATCCGGGCATTACTGTTGGAATATTAACTTCAACTCTGGAACATCTCATATGCTCCATGACGTTCAAAACGTCGTTGAAGTCCGGTTCTAAGCCGTAAAGCATGGCACATTGAACTATAGAGTAGTCATCGCTTTGCTCGCAGACGTTCACAACATCTGGTGTTGCTCCAAAGCGAACTGTCACCTAGCGGTGCATCGGGGCGTAACTCTTACGTGCAGCAATGAGGATGATCCTCAAATTCTGGACCCAAATCCGTGTAATTGCTACCATCATCTTTCAACTTTGCTTTCTCAAGGAACGCATTAAAATTCAACGGAACAACAAAGACGAGCCATCTATCTACAATCAAACATAAACAAGCAAGATACTATCGGTACTAAGTTCATGATAAATTTAAGTTCAATTAATCATATTACTTAAGAACTCCCACTTAGAAAGACATCTCTCTAGTCATCCAAGTGATCACGTGATCCAAATCAACTAAACCATAACCGATCATCACGTGAAATGGAGTAGTTTTCAATGGTGAACATCTTATGTTGATCATATCTACTATATGATTCACGCTCGACCTTTCGGTCTCCGTGTTCCGAGGCCATATCTGCATATGCTAGGCTCGTCAAGTATAACCCGAGTATTCTGCGTGTGCAAAACTGGCTTGCACCCGTTGTAGATGGACGTAGAGCTTATCACACCCGATCATCACGTGGTGTGCAGGCACGACGAACTTTGGCAGCGGTGCATACTCGGGAGAACACTTCTTGATAATTTAGTGAGAGATCATCTTATAATGCTACCGTCGATCAAAGCAAGATAAGATGCATAAAAGGATAAACATCACATGCAAATCAATATAAGTGATATGATATGGTCATCATCATCTTGTGCTTCATGATCTCCATCTTGCTGCACCACCATGATCACCATCGTCACCGGCGCGACACCTTGATCTCCATCGCAGCATCGTTGTCGTCTCGCCAAACTTATGCTACTCGACTATCTCTACCGCTTAGTGATAAAGTAAAGCATTACAGGCGATTGCATTGCATACAATAAGCGACAACCATATGGCTCTCGCCGATTGCCGATAACCGGTTACAAAACATGATCATCTCATACAATAAAATATAGCATCACGTCTTGACCATATCACATCACAACATGCCTGCAAAAACAAGTTAGGCGTCCTCTACTTTGTTGTTGCAAATTTTACGTGGCTGCTACGGGCTTAAGCAAGAACCAGTCTCACCTACGCATCAAAACCACAGCGATACTTCGTCAAATAGACTCCGTTTAACCTTCTCAAGGACCGGGCGTAGCCACACTCAGTTCAACTAAAGTGAGAGAGACAGCACCCACGGTCACCTTTAAGCAGCGAGTGCTCGCGGCGGTGAAACCAGTCTCGAGTAAGCGTCGCGTAATGTCGGTCAGGCCGCTTCATCTCACAATACCGCTGAACCAAAGTATGACATCTTTGGTAGGTAGTATGACTTGTATCGCCCACAACTCACTTGTGTTCTACTCGTGCAAAACATCAAACCATAGAAAAACCTAGGCTCGGATGCCTTTGTTGGGGAGCGTAGTAATTTCAAAAATTTTCCCACGCACACGCAAGATCATGGTGATGCATAGCAACGAGAGGGGAGAGTGTTGTCTACATACCCTTGTAGACCCAAAGCGAAGCGATCTGGCGTAGAGGAAGTAGTCGACGTTCTCCTCGCGATCCGACCGATCCGGCGCCGTTACTCCGACGCCCGAGTTCTTGACACACGTACAGCTCGATGGCGTCCCTCGTACTCGATCCAGCCGAGTGTCGAGGGAGAGTTTCGTCGGCCGACGGCGTGGTGACGATCTTGATGTTTCACGGCGCGAGGCTTCGCCTAAGCTTCATGACAGTATAACCGAGGTGGAATATGGTGGAGGGGGCACGCGACACGGCTAAGGAGCGATCTCACGATCAACTTGTGTGTTCAAGGTGCCCCCTGCCCGTATATAAAGGAGCAGGGGGGGGGGCGGCGGCCAAGAGGGGCGCAGGAGTCCTACTCCTCGGGAGTAGGATTCCCCCAATCCTAGTTGGACTAGGATTCCTGGGGGGAAGAGAGAGAGGGGCCGGCCCCTTCTCCTAGTCCTAGTAGGACTAGGGAAGGGGAGGCGCAGCCCCCTGGGCTGCCCTTCTCCTTTCCACCAAGGCCCATCGAGGCCCATTTACCTCCCGGGGTTCCAGTAACCTCCGGTACTCGGTAAATTCCGTTTTACCGGAACCATTCGAACTCCAAACATAGGCTTCCAATATATCAATCTTTATGTCTCGACCATTCGAGACTCCTCGTCATGTCTGTGATCACATCCGGGACTCGAACTTCTTCGGTACATCAAAATACATAAACTCATAATAAGCATCGCCATCGAAACCTTAAGCGTGCGGACCCTACGGTTCGAGAACAATGTAGACATGACCTAGAACTATTCACGGTCAATAACCAACAGCGGGACCTGGATGCCCATATTGGTTCCTACATATTCTCGAAGATCTTTATCGGTCGGACCGCATAACATCATCGTTGTTCCCTTTGTCATCGGTATGTTACTTGCGAGATTCGATCGTCGGTATCCAATACCTAGTTCAATCTCGTTACGGCAAGTCTCTTTACTCGTTCCGTAATACATCATCTCACAACTAACTCATTAGTTGTAGTGCTTGCAAGGCTTGATGATGTGCATTACCGAGAGGGCCCAGAGATACCTCTCCGACAATCGGAGTGACAAAACCTAATCTCAAATCGCCAACCCAACATCTACCTTTGGAGACACCTGTAGTACTCCTTTATAATCACCCGATTCGTTGTGACGTTTGGTAGCACCAAAGTGTTCCTCCGTAAAGCGGAGTTGCATAATCTCATAGTTACGAGGAACATGTATATGTCATGGATAAAAGCGGTAGCAACATACTAAGCGATCGTGTGCTAAGCTAAGGGAATGGGTCATGTCAATCAGATCATTCTACTAATGATGTGACCTCATTAATCAAATAACAACTCCTTGTTCATGGTTAGGAAACATAACCATCTTTGATTAACAAGCTAGTCAAGTAGAGGCATACTAGTGACATGTTGTTTTGTCTATGCATTCACACATGTATCATGTTTCCGATTAATACAATTCTAGCATGAATGATAAACATTTATCATGAAATAAGGAAATAAATAATAACTTTATTATTTCCTCTAGGGCATATTTCCTTCAACTTTTGTTCTTGAGGTCACGGGAGAAATCTCGTTGCAAGTAATCATGTGAATTTTATATGTGTTCGATATTTTGATGGTATGTATGTTGTGATTCCCTTAGTGGTGTCATGTGAACGTCGACTACATGACACTTCACCATATTTGGGCATAAGGGAATGCATTGTGGAGTAGTTATTAGATGATGGGTTGCGAGAGTGACAGAAGCTTAAACCCTAGTTTATGCGCTATTCCGTAAGGGACCGATTGGATCCAAAAGTTTAATGCTATGTTTAGAATTTATTGTTACTACTTTTCTTGTAGTTGCGGATGCTTGCGAGGGGGTTAATCAAAGGTAGGAGGTGTGTTCAAGTAATAACAACACCTAAGCACCCGTCCACCCACATATCAAATAATCAAAGTAGCGAACACACATCAAACCAACATGATGAAAGTGACTAGATGAAATTCCCGTGTACCCTCAAGAACGCTTTGCTTATCATAAGGGACCGTTTTGGCCTATCCTTTGCCTCAAAAGTATTGGGATACCTTGTTGCAATTTTGTTACTATTATCGTTATTTGCTCGTTACAAATTATCTTGCTATCAAACTACTCGTTATTTATAATTTCAGTGCTTGCAGAGAATACCTTGCTGAAAACGACTTGTCATTTCCTTCTGCTCCTCGTTGGGTTCGACACTCTTACTTACCGAAAGGACTATGATTGATCCCCTATACTTTTGGGTCATCAAGGCTCTTTTTTGGCTCCATTGCCGGGGAGTGATCGTCTCTTTGTAAGTGGAAATTGGTAAGGAAAAATTATTACTACATGCTGAAATTTACTGTCACTTGTTACTACGGAAAACGATCCTTTGAGGGGTTTGTTCAAGGTATCTTCACCTCGACCGGAACCACAATTAGTCACCCCTCAACCTACTGCACCTACTAAAAATATTGGTTATGAAATTCCTTCTGGCATGATAGAACAACTGCTAGCTAATCCTTATGCAGGAGATGGAACTGAACATCCTGATATGCACTTGATATATGTGGAAGAAATTTGTGGATTATTTAAGCTTGTTTGTTTTTACGGAGATGAAGCTAAGAAGAAGGTTTTCCCTTTATCTTTGAAGGGAAAAGCGTTGGCATGGTATAGGCTATGCGATGATATTGGATCTTGGAATTGGAATCGATTGAAATTAGAGTTTCACCAAAAAAATATCATATGCATCTAGTTCATCATGATCGGAATATATATATATATATATATATATATATATATATATATAAATATAAAATTTTTGGCCTCGTGAAAGAGAAATTATCGCTCTAGCTCGGGGGAGGCTTAAGTCAATGTTATATTCATGCCCCAATCATGAGCTCTCAAGAGAAATTATCATTCAGATTTTTTATGCTCCGCTTTCTCATGATGATCTATCCATGCTTGATACTTCTTGTACTAGTTCCTTTATGAAGAAGACTATTGATTTCCGGTGGGATCTTTTAAAAAGATTTAAACGCAACTCTGAAGATTGGGAACTCGACGAAGGTAAAGAGTCAGATATTAAACTTAATTATGATTGTGTGAAATCTTTTATGAATACCGATGCTTTTCAAAAGTTTAGCACTAAATATGGACTTGACTCTGAGATAGTAGCTTCTTTTTGTGAATCATTTGCTACTCATGTTGATCGCCCTAAGGAGAAGTGGTTCAAATATCACCCACCTATTAAAGAAGAAATTAAAGAACCGATAATAGCTAAAGATGAAACTATTATCTATAATGTTGATCCAGTTGTTCCTACTGCTTATATTGAGAATCCACCTTTTCCTGTAAGGATAAAGGAACATGCTAAAGTTTCAACTATGGTGTGTTCCAGCAGCCAGCCATGACGCTCGCCCCACCGTCTAGACAGATAAACCCCTCGCCAAGCAGCGGAGCTCAGCATTTCCACCACACAGACACCTCTGGTCTCCCCCGCGGTTCCCTTTCCCGAGAAGCGGCTGGTCTTGGCCGTTGGATCGACGTATAAATAGCCACGGGCACGCAAGGTCGGACCTCTATTTCTTCACCTGCCTCCCCTCCCACCTGGGCAAGGCGACCTTCTCCATGGAGGTGTTCGACAACGAGGTCGTCCCGTCCACGCTCAGCAGCATCGCGCCCATCCTGCGCGTCGCCGCTGAGATCGAGCCCGAGCGCCCCTGAGTCGCTTACCTCTGTGCGTGCATTCGTTTTCGCAGGGATACGTATGGTGCATTTCGCATGCTGTTTTGATGCGTTTGGGTTTGGATTTGGATTTTGTGGCAGAGCGTCAATAAAATTTATATTAGAACACCTAAACCAGCTGAACAAATCAAGGTAGAACCCAGTGTTGCTATGGTTAAATATCTCTTGGTAGAAAATATAGATGGGCATGTTATTTACTTATGTGATGAAGCTGCTAGAATTGCCAAACCCGATGGACATAGGTGCTAGCGTGAGTGCTATCCCTTTTACCTTACATCAAGAAATTATGAATGATATAGCACCCGCTGAAATAGAAGACATAGATGTTACTATTAAACTTGCTAATAGAGACACCATGACACCACTTGGGATTGTTAAAGATATAGAAGTCTTGTGTGGGAAAATAAAATATCCTACAGATTTTCTTGTTCTTGGTTCCCCACAAGATTACTTTTGTCCCATTTTATTTGGTAGACCTTTCTTGAACACCATTAATGCTAAAATAGATTGTGAAAAACAAATTGCCGGTGTTAGTTTTGGTGATGAGTCTCATGAATTTAATTTTTTCAAATTTAGTAGAAAGCATCATAAGAAAGAATTGCCTAGTAAGGATGAAATAATTGGTCTTGCTTCTATTGTCGTACCTCCTACTGATCCACTAGAACAATATTTGCTAGACCATGAAAATGATATGCATATGCATGAAAGAAATTAAATAGATAAGATTTTCTTTGAACAACGTCCTCTGCTTAAACACAATTTGCCTATTGAAACTCGAGGAGGTCCTTCTCCACCTAAAGGTGATCCTATGTTTGAATTAAAACAATTGCCAGACACTTTGAAATATGCTTATCTTGATGAGAAAAAGATATATCCTGTTATTATTAGTGCTAACCTTTCAGAACATGAAGAAGAAAGATTATTAAAGGTTGTGAAGAAGCATCGGGCTGCTATTGGGTATACTCTTGATGATTTAAAGGGCATTAGTCCCACTCTCTGTCAGCACATTAATATGGAACCTGATGCTAAACTCGTTGTTGATCACCAACGGCGCTTAAATCCTAAGATCAAAAAAGTGGTAAGAACTGAAATACTGAAGCTTCTGGAAGCAGGCATAATCTATCCTATAGCTGATAGTAGATGGGTAAGCCCTGTTCCTTATGTCCCTAAGAAGGGAGGTATTACTGTTGTTCCTAATGATAAGAATGAACTTATTCCACAAAGAATTGTCACTGGCTATAGAGTGGTAATTGATTTTAGAAAATTAAACAAAGCAACTAGAAAAGACCATTACCCTCTGCCTTTTATTGATCAAATGCTAGAAAGATTGTCAAAACACACACATTTTTGTTTCCTTGATGGATATTCTGTTTTTTCTCAAGTACCTGTCTCACAACCTGATCAAGAGAAAACCACCTTTACTTGTCCTTTTGGAACTTATGCTTATAGACGTATGCCTTTTGGTTTATGAAATGCACCTGCTACCTTTCAAATATGTATGACTACTATATTCTCTAATTTTTGTGAAAAGATTGTTGAGGTTTTAATGGATGGTTTCTCCGTTTACGGAACTTCTTTTGATGATTGCTTAAGCAACATTGATCGAGTTTTGTAGAGATGCGAGCAAACTAATCTTGTCTTGAATTGGGAGAAGTGCCACTTTATGGTTAATGAAGGTATTGTCTTGGGACATAAAATTTCTGAACGAGGTATTGAGGTGGATAAAGATAAAGTTGATGCAATTAAGAAAATGCCATGTCCTAAAGATATCAAAGGTATTCATAGTTTCCTTGGTCATGCTGGTTTCTATAGGAGGTTTATTAAAGACTTCTCTAAAATTTCTAGGCCTCTTACAAATATTTTACAATAGGATGTCCCATTTGTTTTTATGATGACTGTATCGAAGCCTTTGAAACACTTAAGAAAGCCTTGATTTCTGCACCTATTGTTCAACCACCTGATTGGAACTTACCTTTAGGAATTATGTGTGATGCTAGTGATTATGTTGTTGGTGTCGTTCTAGGGCAAAGAACTGATAAGAAATTAAATGTTATTCATTATGATAGTAAAACTCTAGACAGTGCTCAACAAAATTATGCTACTACTGAAAAAGAATTCTTAACAGTGGTGTTTGCTTGTGATAAATTCAGATCTTACGTTGTTGATTCTAAAGTGATTGTTCACACCGACCGTGCTGCTATAAAATATCTTATGAAAAATAAAGATGCTAAACCTAGACTCATTAGGTGGTTTCTTTTGCTACAAGAATTTGACTTACATATCATTGATAGAAAGGGAGCTGAGAACCCCCATGGCTGATAACTTATCTAGGCTAGAAAATATTCTTGATGACCCACAACCTATTAATGATAGCTTTCCTGATGGACTATTTGCTGCAATAAATGTTTCTCATAACACTCCTTGGTATGCTGACTATGTTAATTACATTGTTGCTAATATATACCACCTAGCTTCACTTACCAACAAAAGAAAAAAATTCTAATATTTAAGACATTACTTGTGGGATGACCCACATCTTTATAATGAAGGAGTAGATGGTATCATTAGATGTTGTGTACCTGAGCATGAACAGGAACAAATCCTATGGAAATTTTGCTCTGAAGCTTATGTAGGGCATCATGCGGGAGATAGAACTGCTCACAAGGTATTGCAATCCAGATTTTATTGGCCTACTCTCTTCAAGGATGCCCGTAAGTTTGTTTTATCTTGTGATGAATGTCAAAGAATTGGTAATATTGGTAAGCGTCAAGAAATGGCTATGAATTATTCCTTACTATTGAACCATTTGATGTATGGGGTTTTCATTATATGGGAGCTTTTCCTTCCTCTAATGGGTATATACATATTTTGATTGCCGTTGATTATGTTACTAAGTGGGTAGAAGCTATTCCAACTAGTAGTGCTGATCACAACACCTCTATTAAAATGCTTAAGGAAGTTATTTTCCCAAGGTTTGGAGTCCCTAGATATTTAATGACTAATGGTGCTTCACACTTTATTCATGGTGCTTTCCGTAAAATGCTTGCTAAATATGATATTAACCATAGAATTGCATAACCTTGTCATCACTGGTACGTGCTGGTCCTATACAAATGGTTTTTAACCCCTTTCTGCGACGGCATTTGGAACCGTCGCCTAGTGAGTGTGGGCCATAGGGGGTCCCTTCCCACACGGCCTAGAAATCATCGGGGATATGCCTTCCTGGCACACACGCTCGGCAAAATGAGGTCGTGTGCGACCGACGAGTGCTCAAATATGGAAATATGTACAGTAGAGCTAAAAATACAATTATACGGCAAATTGTTTCCAGTCGCAAGTACATCCCACACAATCAGTCCCCGCTAAATGTTTCCATTTGTATGTACATCCCACACAGTCGCTCCAAGGAAAATGTTTCTGTCGGTGTACTAAGGTAGGGGTACCTCAGTACCCCAACTTGTGCACGGGCGGCTGACTTCTCTGGCGAGGGTCTACCATGTGCTCGCATGGGGACCTTCTGCTCCATATCAAGCCATTCAAGAACAAAGTATACAAGATGAAGATCGAGACTCGGCAAGAGGAGCTTGCCGGAAGGCAAATCCTGTGCTCAAGCTTACATCACTCACGCAAGGTCCTGGCAAGAGGAGCTTGCCAGGAAGACTAGGAGATTACATCATAGAAGACACGCCTCGGCGCTACATGCATCCCGGCGAGGGCCCGGGGAGCGACAAGTTACAGAGCCCGGCAAGCTCCCGGGCCCGGCAAGATCAAGACCCCGGCAAGGTACTTGCCGGGAGAGTTGCGCTGTGTGCCCGCGCTCCAGCTCATCGGCCCACGCGTCGCCCTGGGGCCTTTCCAGGGACGCGTGGCGGATGGCTGCGCAGCCTGGGGGACACGGTGGCACTTCACGGTGGTGGATCCATCGCCGTGGCAGACGGAGACGCAAGGGCGGGAGCTTTTGGGGTCGACGGCGACGGGCATTAAATGCCCTTGTCCCCATGTCAAAGTAGGTAGAAACCTTTGTTCAAGCAATTGTAGCTCCTTTGTTCCGCACTGCTCCAACTACCACCTCTTTTACATTTTTACCCCTTTCTCCACGTTGACACTGTCGGTGACCCTTGCACTATAAAAGGAGGCCCATGCACAGCGTGGAGGGGTTGGAATCCTTGCAACTCCCACGCTCGGCGTGGCTGCTCATGTAGCTCTTCAAGCTCCCGAGCTCAATACAAACACAAAGCAGCGAGAGGAGTTTTATCTCTCCGGAGAGCTCCGGCTGGGTAAAACCGCCCGCGTGCTCGCCTCGATCTGCTCTCTGTGCTCCCTCCGCCTCGTGCCGCTGGACAAGGGCTCCGGCCCCATAGGTGTTCGTGGCGGCGATTCTCCCGACATCTCTGGCGCGCCGGTAAAGGCGTCGAGGTTGTGCGGACCTGATCCGGCGTTCGCGGGCGCGTTCTTCATCAACCTCTCCAACTTCATCAAGAACTTATCAACAAGCTGCGCCATGGCCCTCAAGAGGAGGGCTTGAAGGCTGCAGCCCGTCTGCGTCTCATCCGCCGCCATCGGAGCCAGCGGTGGGCGGAGGAGACGCCGTCGAAAGGATGGTCGCGGCGAGACACTCGCGGCGCCACGAGATCAGGGCGGGACGGATGACCGCGCCGGTCTCCGTGGACGCGCGCGTCCATCCCAATAAGACGACAACCCGCAGCGCCGTGCCACGGAGGTGGTATCCGCATCTTTCGGGCAAGAACACGCCGGAGGTTCGCGGGATGCTCCGGACCACCGTCCGTGCATGAGCAAAGCGAAAGTGCCGGGGCAGGACCCTGCTCCTCCTATCGCTGTTAGGAGTCCGAGCATATCCCGTTCCTCGCGCCGCTCGCCCCCGCTCCCCTCCACTCCGGCAAGCGCGTCTCCCCGGAGCGCTACGCTGCCGTCGAGGACGCGCCATCGAGCTCCAAGCCCGGCGAGGACAGCTCTGGTGCTCACTCCGGCAAGCGCAACTCCTCGGAGCGCTCCAAGTCCGGCAAGTGCTCTGGGGCCCACTCCGGCAACCGCACCTCCCCGGAGTGCTGCGCTGTCGTCGAGGACGCACCATCGAGCTTCCGGCAAGAGTAGCTCTGGCGTCTGCTCCGGCAAGCGCACCTCTCCGGAGCGCTGCGCCGCCGTCGAGGACGCGCCATCGAGCTCCACCGGCAAGTGCGAGGAAACAAGAAATAGAAAAGCTAAGTCATCCGAGCTTTGGTGCAGAGCACTCCTTAGTTCCATGCTTTTTTATGTTATATCCCTCGTGCGTTAGTCCTTGTACGCATAAAACACTCGGCGCGGAGGAACTGCCGTGGATAGCCGCACCCTTATCTTGCTTGAGCACACTCAACGAGTTAAAGTGAGCTGCGACAAGTTTCGCGCCCTTGTTTCGTTTTCGAGTCCGCTCAGCAAGCTAAGTGCGTTGCGACTAGTCAGCGGCAAGGTTGCTTGCGGAAGCAACACCAGCCGGGCTGGCGATGTTCCGCGACTCAGCAAGTGTGTTAGCACCGCAAGTTCCCTAGAAGCGTGGGGTAAAAGCGCACAAAGGGTGTAAAGTAGAGGTGTAACGTGGCAAGCCCTGCCGTGAGATGCCCTTCGTATGAGAGACTTGTCGCGAGAGGAGCCAAGTCGTGGCCCGATTGCACCCTTGGTTTGTTTCGAGTCCGCTCAACAAACACAAGCGCTCTGCGGTGGCGGCAAGGTGGCTTGCCGGAAGCAACACCGCCAATGGGCTGCTGATGTTCCGACTCAGCAAGTGTGTTAGCACCGCAAGCTCCCGAGGCGTAGAGTATAAACATCGAAGGGCAAGACACGGCATCATATTGCAAAGTCGCACAGAAAAGATTTATATGCATGTACATGTAAATAATGAAACTGTTGCAGACCTATCTCAGCTGTTTTCATGGCTGAAATTACAGCAACAAGGAGAAACCGAAGAGCACACCAGCACTGGATGTTGGCGGCTTTGAGTCGCCGGGGCTGTGAGTGCCAAGATTCCTTCTTCGGCAAGCCGCGTTCTTTGGGGCTGCGAGTACTAAGACTCATCCCCGCAAGCCGAGTTCTTTGGGGCTGCGATATCGATAAGTTTTCATCCTCGTCATGCATCCTCTCATGGATCGGGAAAGCGGGGCTGCGTCTTTGAGCAGCGTGTCTTGTAAAACCCATGCGGCGGAGGAGCTGTGTCGTGGCCCGATTCGCCCTTGTTTCGTTTCCGAGTCCGCTCAACGATTCAAGCGAGCTGCGATAAGTGTCGCGCCCTTGGTTTGTTTTCGAGCACGCTCAACGATTTAAGTGAGCTGCGACAAGTGTCGCGCCCTTGTTACGTTTTCGAGTACGCTCAAACAAACACAAGTATCTTTGCAATCGCCGGCAAGGTTGCTTGTCGGAAGCAACACCGCCCGGTGGCTGCTTTGATGTCCCGTGACTCGAAGAAGCGTGTTCGGCGGCAAGCTCCCGAGAGCGTGGGATAGGAACATACAAGGCACGAAGTCAAGACTCGGTCCGACAAGCTTTCCCCTCTTTTCATTAAAAACATCCTAGTTTAATACAAGTCCATAGAGGATGAAAAACATGATAGAGAGGATTACAAGTTTTAAATGCAGCTAAGGCCCGAAGGCTTACAAACTGAAAGATAAGATGCCCGTAATCCTTCTCCTGTTTCTCTGTTCAGGAGTTCAGGAGGTAGGTCAAGGAGTCCCCGGGAAGAGAAGCTTGCCGGGGAGGGCGAAAGGGGCGCCTAGGAGAGCTACGGGTGCCAGAAGACACCAAGAGAACACCCCGGGAGCCGGCCAGGAGATTGGCGGAGACGGAGGCGTCGGAGGCGAGCTTGAAGACGGGGTGGTGGGGCGTCGGCCTGACGAGGGCTCCTCGCCCTCAGACTCGATTTGACGGCCTTGCCGCCACCCCTCTTCCTCTTCCGCAGCCTCCCTATGCCACCGCCCAAGGAGACGGCCGGGGAGTTCAAGGCCGCGACACGGATGACAGGGGTCGCCGGTGGCCTTGAGGCAGCGTCCGACGCCTAGTCGGACCCGCCATCCTCCTCGTCGCCGCTGTCGCTCCCTCCTCGTCCTCTCGCCGAGGAGGGACCTTCGCTATCGGAGGAGCTGTCCACACAACATCTCGCCGGGTCCCGGAGTCCCAAGACCTTGACGGCGAAGGTCGCCCTCCATTAACTTGAAATGGAGGTAAACCCGCCGTCAAGCTGTGGATGCTGGCGAACGTCTTCCACCTCGGTCGGTACATCACGCCGGGCTGGGGACACGACACTCACTCGAAAGTGCCGCTGATCCCACACCCCTCATGCGCAACTCCATCACCTCGGGCGGATCCGGTTCCATCGCGCTCATGAACGGGGCGGCAGCCGAGGCGGCGACGAGGCGCCGACGCAGCTTGATGAAGAACTCCGAGGATCGTCTCAGTATGGACCGCCTCGAGGAAGGAGCCGCCCGGAGGAGACGGGAGGCACATCGCCACGACCGCCTCTCCCGGCCGCCTCGGCCACGCCCTCGGCCTCGTCATGCCACGCCCCTCCCTCTCCCCTCGTGGCGGCTCCGCCGCCACGGGTCTTGGATAGGAGAGGTGCGCTGCCCGAGGCGACCCTCGCTGCCACCGTTGAGGAACTAGGATTTCCTCCTTCCATGGCGGAAAGAAGAACAGAAGATGAAGACGAAGGGAGAAGAGGATGTGTGAGACCATTGTGCTCCCCTTCCGCCCTTTTTAAAGGGCGAGGTGGGGACTCAACCGCCCAGCCCGGCCAATCGGGAAGCGAGGAGGCGAGAGGCGGGCCGACCGCCATCTTCGCCCGTGGACGGCTCGGTCTCCCACCTTCGCCGCCCGACCCCGTGCATGAGGGCAGTGGTAAAAAGCGGGACCGGCGGCGGGTGAAGTGACCTCGCCCGCACCACGATCACGGGGTGGATGCCCTAAAGATCGCATCGCTGCCCACGTCTCCCCGACGCCGCAATCGGCAGCGTCTTTGTTACGGGGAGGCGGCAGAGGCGGAGTGGATTCGACGCGCGTGGGCGCGTGTGCCGTGCAGATCGCTTTTGGGCCTGGCCCAACAGCGCTCGGCACTGTGTGTGGCCCAGCCCGGGGCTCTGCCGGTGTACTAAGGTAGGGGTACCTCGGTACCCCAACTTGTGCACGGGCGGCTGCAACTTCTGCGGCAGGGTCTACCATGTGCTCGCCGGGGACCTTCCTGCTCCATATCAAGCCATTCAAGAACAAAGTATACAAGACAGAAGATCGAGACTCCGGCAAGAGGAGCTTGCCGGGAAGGCCGTCCCAGGCTCAAGCTTACATCACTCACGCAAGGTCCTAGCAAGAGGAGCTTGCCAGGAAGACTAGGAGATTACATCATAGAAGACACGCCTCGACGCTACATGCGTCCCGGCGAGGGCCCGGGGAGCGACAAGTTCTGAGCCCGCAAGCTCCCGGCCCGCAAGATCAAGACCCGGCAAGGTACTTGCCGAGAGAGTTCTTGTTGTGTGCCCGCGCCCAGCTCATCGGCCCACGCGCCGCCAGGGCCTTTCGAGGACGCGTGGCGGATGGCTGCAGCCTGGGGACACGGTGGCACTTCACGGTGGTGGATCCATCGCCGTGGCGAGACGGAGACGCAAGGGCGGGGAGCTTTTGGGGTCGACGGCGACGGGCATTAAATGCCCTTGTCCCCATTGTCAAAGTAGGTAGAAACCTTTGTTCAAGCTAATCGTAGCTCCTTTGTTCCGCCAAGACTGCTCCAACTACCACCTCTTTTACATTTTTACCCCTTTCTCCTACGTTGACACCTGTCGGTGACCCCTTGCACTATAAAAGGAGGCCCATGCACAACGTGGAGGGGGTTGGAATCCTTTGCAACTCCCACGCTCGGCGTAGCTGCTACTGTAGCTCTTCAAGCTCCCGAGCTCAATACAAACACAAAGCAGCAGTAGGAGTTTTATCTCTCCGGAGAGCTCCGAAGCTGGGTAAAAACCGCCCGCGTGCTCGCCTAGATCTGCTCTCTATGCTCCCTCCGCCCTCGTACCGCTCAGACAAGGGGCTCCGGCCCCATAGGTGTTCGTGGCGGGCAGATTCTCCCCCGACAGTTTCCGTTCACAGGTACACCACACACAATTTTTCCCGTTAAATTGTTTGTGTTATTGAATATATCACACACGGTCCGTAGAAGAAACTGTGTGGCAAAGACTATCCATCACACACAGTTTTTATGTGGTAAATATTTGTGCAAGGTGGCCTAACGCAAACAGTTTTCAAGAGAAAGTCGTGTGTGATTGCTCATTGATCAAACACAGTTTATTCCTAGAAACTGTGTGCGTTGCCTGAGGTCATCGCCCACGGTATTTTTTCAACAACCATTTGCAATAGGAAAACCCAATTAGCAGGCTAAACTGCCCTATTATTAATAATCCATTTACTAATCTAATTGACATTCATATTAAGCACATGATATATTGCATTTCCATATTAAGGAAGTAGGTCTTAATTGAAATACATCCGAGTACAACATGATATAGCTTCAGCACTTAGCTATCCCATTACACAACTGCACCAGCACCAAGTTTCACATGCAACATGTAGAACCTTTCAAAATTAGCATCATAGACGGTATATAGACAGATGCATCTCATCTAGAAAACTGCTGAAGCGGAAGACGAATATTGAGCCTTCATTCATGTTGAAGGTCTTTGCAACTTTAGGCCAGTGCCTGTGATGATTGATCGTCCGTCCTTCGTCCTCTTCAGGAACACTTCAATATTGAACCGTGGGTGTTGTATGAAAACCTTCCTCGCCTCATGACCATAGAAGTGGGTTGAGAGGTAATCATAAGTGAACTGCTTTGGAAAGGCCTGAAAACAAGGATGTGCATAAATATCTTCTCTATATTGGAAATGGGGCAAAGGAATAAAAAAGGCAAGGTATAATAGTTAGTATCATCTTGTAGTGAACTAATGTCTTCTTCATTGTGCAGACAAAGATCTTTTTGTTTTTTGTCGCTAATTTCTTTATCCTAACAATATTTTTGAGTTTCTTGATTTGATTGATATTCATGGACAATTCATTTCCGCATATGCAAAAAGGGTCGAACAGTGGGTCAAAACCTCTGACAGCAGGACCTACATGTGCAAGGCCAAACTGTTAAAAATCAAAGTATTAGAATGGTACCTACAATTGCACAATAATGTGCTATTAGACTACGGACCATGCACGTTCTAACCTCGATTGTAAACCTCGGTGCTTCCCATTGTTTCCCTGTAACACATATAAGGTAGTTAGTCATCAGGTTAAGTAAGGGTGTGTTTGGTTGGAGTCATGGACCGGAATATCATGGGTCCGACCCATTCCCAGGCCCCGTTTTCGCGTTCGGTTGAGATTTGGATCGGCACCCGCTCGTTCCTCCGGACCGAATATTCGGCCCAGATGCGGAACGAGGCGAGACCTCGAAAAGGGCCGGACCACGCGGAACCGCTCCCCCTCGCGCTCTCACGCAGTCGCATCGTCTCTCCCCCGGTGCGCCGCCTCCCCCTCCTCTCTCTCCCCCTCCATCGATCTGAGCGGCGGCGCCGGCCAGTTCTCCCCTTCCCCGCGGCCGGTTCCTGCCTTCCCGTCGGCTGGCTCCTCCCTTCCCCGCCGCCTGCTAACTCCTCTCTTCCTTCCCGCGATTTGCAGCAGAATAGGGGGGCTCGATCCGGATCTGGTTGGGGCGGCTTGCAGAGGATTGGCAGCGGGGCGGCGGCGGCTTCCCATGGCGTGACAATGGCGGCTTCCCATGAGCTCACGGTGAAGAGAGACGAAAGACAGCTCCTCACTCTAAGGTAAACCATCACTTTTCTCTTGTATATGGTGCTGCTGCTCATGCATATTCCCAGCCGAGACTGATAGAGAGAGATGGAGACCGTATTGTGTATATGCTGCTGCTGCTCATGCAATATCTGATGGAGATCTTTATTCCTAATTTGTACCAAAATACATATTGTCCAGTGTATCTTTGCAATATATATGTTGATGTAAGCATCATTGGTAGCCATATTTTTGATAGTGTGCATCACTTGTAGATGGTCAAGAAGATGAACAAAAGAAAAAAGATGGTTAGGGGAGCTGCTGTTTTTGTTGCACTGGCTGCAATGGCAGTCATTGTTCGGGCTGTAATAAGGAAAAGAAGACCACGCATTACCTATGGGCCAATGCATGAAAGAGATCGAATCAGATTTGATTATCTAAACCAAAAAATATGGCAAAGTGATGTGTTGTGTAAAAACATGTTAAGGTTTGAAAGAGCTGCGTTTTTTAATTTGTGTGCCATATTGAGGGATCGCAAGTTGCTAGAAGATAGTCCACATCTTAGCGTGGAGCAACAATTGGCAATGTTTTTGCATACAATTGGGCATAATCTTCGGAATAGGGTTGTGTCAGCCAACTTTTGTAGATCATATGGCACAACCAGCATATATTTTAGAAAGGCTCTTCTTGCCATAGGAGAGCTTCGTAATGATTATATACGGCCACCATCATTGGAGACCCCAGCAAAAATTGCAGGAAATCATCGGTTTGACCCATATTTTAAGGTAATTTCTAAAACTATTCCTTAGGTATGTAGGCTATACGATATGGTATTTACTACTTGTCACTATATAGGATTGTATTGGAGCTATCGATGGTACACATGTGCGAGCAGGTGTTACCAAAGATGTGGAGCATTCTTTTCGTGGTAGGAAGGCCTTTACAACCCAAAATGTGATGGCAGCGGTAGATTTTGATCTCCGCTTCACGTATGTGTTGGCTGGTTGGGAAGGGTCAGCACACGATGCAACCGTTTTAGCTGATGCGTTAACACGTGAGAGAGGCTTACAAGTACCACCAGGTAAGAAGTTGGCTTAGATAGAAATTGTCCATATGTTCTTTGCCTCATGAAACCATTGTCACAAATATTTGTTTCACCTTTTTAGGAAAGTTCTACCTAGTTGATGCCGGTTATGGAGCGAAGCCCGGGTTCTTACCACCTTTTCGTGGTGTGAGGTACCATTTGAATGAGTGGGGCAACAATCCAGTGCAAAATGACAAGGAGCTATTCAACCTTAGGCACTCTTCACTACGGGTGACGGTAGAGAGGGCTTTTGGATCTCTCAAAAGGCGTTTCAAAATTTTAGATGATGCCAAACCATTCTTTACTTTCCCGACACAAGTTGACATTGTTATAGCTTGCTGCGTTCTTCACAATTATGCACTATCACAAGGGATTGATGAATTTATTATACCAGAAGTGACATGGACCACCCAACCAATTCGAACATCAAGGCAACAAGCAAGTGACACTAGGGCCGTGGTAGACCGTAGGCTACAAATGGCAGCCCAAATGTGGGAAGATAGACAACTCATGTATGCTAATCTATGAGTGTGGCACACTCCGTGTATTTGTATCATTTACTCTATTTGAAACATGTATTTGTGATGTTTAGGCAACTACATTTGAATTTATTTGATGGCTGGACAGATTGTATCATTACTCTATTTGAAACATGTATTTGTGATGTTTAGGCAACTACATTTGAATTTATTTGATGGCTGGACAGATTGTATCATTACTCTATTTGAAACATGTATTTGAAATGCTATAATCCATGTTTTTGCAATCTTTTGTTGGCTGGACAGAAATGGAGAGTGTCGAAGTCACCGCTGCAAGTGGGAGCTCCGGGAGAGCTGGGATCATTGTGTGGACCAATTCCATGACGAAAACCATGCTTGGTTTTTTGGCTGGTCTTGTTGCTGATGGGAAGAGAACTTCAAGTGGATTCAGAGATGTGCATCATAGACAATGTGCTGCTGTTTTGAACGAGCAATTCAAGCTTTCTGTTACCGGAGAACAAGTGAAAAACCATCTCAAGAAGTGGAGGAAGATTTGGACAAAGATAGCCAACTTGAAGAATTTAAGTGGAGCTCTATGGGATGAAGACACTTGCACAATTAGGCTCAGCGAGGAGCACTATGCAGGGCATTGTATGGTATGCTTCTCACCCACAAATCTGATGCCATTTATGTTTGCATTATGCTAATCAATTGGTGCAATGTTTGTAGACCCACAAAGCTGATGCCCCCTTCTTGAATACACCAATTGAACACTATCATGCCATGGCTTCCATTTATGGGACAATGGGGGCCAAGGGGCAGAATGCTAGGTCTGGCAACGATCTTCTTTCTACTGATCTCGAAGAAGAGGAGAATGGTGAGGTGAACACGTCACCAAATGTTGGTGAGTCTTCTGACCCCAAAGCACCACCCAAAAAGAAGGCTAAGGTAAAGCATGTTGTTGATGATCCACTAGTTATCACTCTCAAAGATGGGTTCAAACTTGTGGCTGAAGCGCTTGTGAAGTCTAGTGGAGATGATGATGACATACCCGATGACCTTTGGGATGTACTATCCACATTGCCAGATTTTGATGAAGAACACCTAGCCCACTACTATGCTCATCTTGTGGACAACCCCAAGACTGCAAGAGCCTTCATGAAACTTACCCAAACCAACAAGTCCGTTTGGGTGAGTAGGTATGTCAAGAAGAACTTCTAAATTCGATATGGTTGTATGGTTGCCAAGTATGTGAACTTGACATGTATGGCTGTAGTGCACTTTGATTGCTTTTGGAGATTTCATATGTGAACTTGACATGTGTGGTTGTCAAGTATGTGAACTTGACATGTATGGCTCTATTGCACTTTGGTTGCTTTTGGGAATGTCATATGCTGTTAACTATGTGCACTTTGTTGAAAACTTTGTTATATGTGTTGTCATTTATATGTTAAGATTGTCATATATATTGTTATGTCCTCTTTCTTGAAAATACAAACGAAATGCTGTCAAAATTTTGAATTTTATGTCATTCCATTTTTCATTCCGTGCTTCCAACCAAACAGCGGAACGGAACCAACCCGTTCCGCTCTTTTGCTCCTACCAAACACAGGAATGGAACGGACCCGTTCCCCTGGAATGGAACCATTCCATTCCATGACACTTGGTCCCCCAACCAAACACACCCTAAGGGTTCACATGCTATCAGTAAAATATGTTGATGAAAAATAAGCACATTGCATATTCATCAGATTAATTCAAGCCACATGGAAAACCCATTTATCCAAACCAAGCATGATTAAGAACTAGGAAATATAGCACTTGTATATGTTTCTCATGTATTAAGTGCAGCGAAATTCGATTTGTTCCTCACATGCACAACAATACAAAATTCTACCCACGACAATTGGACATCACATTGCAGAATTGAACCAAGCAGTTAACTAAACACCACAACAAATGAACCAACATTAACTGAGCACCACATTGCACAATATAACATACTCCTAACAGAAGATCAGACAGTTAACCAAACAGTTAACTACAGCCAATTGTAGCAATTGTATTTGTTTCTCATGTATTTACTACAGCCAAATTCAATTTATTCCTCACATGGTATACAATAACAGAATGCACCCACAACTATTGAACATATTGCAGAATTGAACCAAACAATGAACTAAACACCACAACACAAATGAACCAAACGTTAACTGAGCACCACATTGCACAATGTATAGCCAAACCAAGCATGCTTGACAACTTGGAAATATAGCAATTGTATTTGTTTCTCATGTATTTTGTAAAGATAAATTCGATTTATTTCTCACATGGAAGACAATACAAAATTGCAGCCCAAAGAATTGAACATCACATTTGCATAATTCAACCAAAAAGTTAACTGAAGACGACAACTAATTAACAAAACAGTTAATAAGTGAGCACCACAATGCACAACATATAGAACATATACACTAGAGCAACAGATTGCATGGTAAAATTAGATAGCACAATTCACTAGAATTTGTGAAGGAAAGGCACGAGAAGCACACGCAACGGGTAAACCAAGCATGCTTAACTGGCGTAGCTAACAAATGGCAAGGTGCTCCTCCAAGATCTAGGGCTCGACACGAATGGCAGCCATCGCGACCTCATCCGTGCGTGCATCCGCAATTTGCTTCTCCGCTGCCAAATGCTCCTTGAGATCCTGGCTATACTGCGTGCACCATGGCTTAGGGCCGCGCTTATTTGGTGGAGGGTTTGGTGATTTGGGTGGAAGTTGTCGCGCTCGCACCGGCGGTCGGGGCATGTGGGATGTGGAAGGAGGAGGAGGATGGGGGTCGGGTGTGGATTACCTGCCTGGATAGACGAGGCCGAGCAGCGTGAAGGAGGGTCACTGATACGTCTCCAACATATCTATAATTTTTTATTGTTCCATGCTATTATATTACCCCTTTTGGATGTTTATGGGCTTTATTTTACACATTTATATCATTTTTGGGACTAACCTACTAACCGGAGGCCCAGCCTGTATTGCTGTTTTTTCGCTTATTTCAGTATTTCAAAGAAAAGGAATATCTAACGGAGTCCAAATAGAATGAAACCTTCGGGAGCGTGATATTTGGGACGAACGTGATGCAGAGGACTTGGAGCGCAAGCTCAAGACGTAGCAAGAAGGATTTCTGGCGCCGTTGCCGGGGAGATCTTTGCTCAAGTCAAGACATACCAAGTACCCATCACAAACTCATCTCCCTCGCATTTACATTATTTGCCATTTGCCTCTCGTTTTCCTCTCCCCCACTTCACCCTTGTCGATTTATTCGCCCTCTCTTTCCCAATCTTCTCCTCTCTTTTTTGCTTTCCTTTTTCTGTTTGCTTGTGTGTTGGATTACTTGTCGCCATGGCGCAAGATAATACCAAATTGCGTGATTTCTCCAATACCAATAATAATGATTTCCTTAGTACTCCGATTGCTCCTCTTAATGATGTTAAGTCTTGTGAAATCAATACTGCTTTGCTGAATCTTGTTATGAAAGATCAATTCGCCGACCTTCCTAGTGAAGATGCCGCTACTCATCTAAACAACTTTGTTGATTTGTGTGATATGCAAAAGAAGAAAGATACGGATAATGATATTGTTAAATTGAAGTTATTTCCATTTTCACTTAGAGATCGTGCTAAAGTTTGGTTTTCGTCTTCGCCTAAGAATAGTATTGATTCATGGAATAAGTGCAAAGATGCTTTTATCTCTAAGTATTTTCCTCTCGCTAAGATCATCACTCTTAGGAACAATATTATGAATTTTAAACAACTTGATCATGAGCATGTTTCCCAATCTTGGGAAATAATGAAATTGATGATTCGCAATTGCCCTACTCTTGGTTTGAATTCATGGATGATCATACAAAAAATTTATGCCGGATTGAACTTTGCTTCTAGAAATCTTTTAGATTCGGCCGCGGGAGGCACGCTTATGGAAATCACTTTAGGAGATGCTACAAAACTTCTTGATAATATTATGGCTAATTATTCTCAATGGCACGCCGAAAGATCTACTAGTAAACAAGTGCATGCTATAGAAGAAATTAATGTTTTGAGTGGAAAGATGGATGAACTTATGAAGTTGTTTGCTACTAAGAATACTCCTCTTGATCCCAATGATATGCCTTTGTCTACTTTGATTGAGAATAATAATGAATCTATGGATGTGAATTTTGTTGGTAGGAATAGTTTTGGTAACAATGCTTATAGAGGAAACATTAATCCTACACCTGTCGTGGTGGGCGCATGATAGATGCCAAGGGATGGCTAAAGAGAGGAGGAGGCTCGAGGGCGCTTGTTGGCTCTAGAGGCGAGGTTGGCATGAGCGGGCGTGGGACGCCGGACATGCCCAGGTTCGGGGCTCTCCGGAGAGATAATACCCCTAGTCCTGTCGAGTGTAGTTGGATGATCAATAATACAATGTCGCTCCTGGAGATGTATGGAGGAGGAAGGAAGCTGGCCAAGGCTTGGGCTGCTCCTTCTCTCCGGTGTTGCCGTTTGGTGGCTAGTCCTATGCTTACTTGCTTTTATCTCGTATGTGTTCTCTGCTTGCCCTCCTTTTCTGATTCGAGCTCCTGGGGGTTTTTATAAACCAACCCCCCGGGGGTACAATGGTAATGTTACAAGTCGGTGGGTCCATATTGTCAGTGTCCGGGAACCTAGGCTGGGTCCCACCGAGGGCTTGTGGTTCGCCGGGTTCCCCTAGGTGCGGGCCCCGCGTGCCTTGGGGGACTGTGCCCCGTCTTGTCGATCGTCAGGGCGTGGCCGAGTCAAGTCGTGTATAGTGTTTTCCGTCAGGCTGCCGCTTGCTGTCGTCAATGGTGAGGGCAGGAGCACCGTAGCCACGCCGACCCTGGTCAGTGGGTAGGTGAGGGGCACTAAGGGAGTCCCGGACTAGGGGGTGTCCGGATAGCCGAACTATCATCTTCGGCCGGACTCCTGGACTATGAAGATACAAGATTGAAGACTTCGTCCCATGTCGAGATGGGACTTTCCTTGGCGTGGAAGGCAAGCTTGGCGATACGGATATGTAGATCTCCTACCATTGTAACCGACTCTGTGTAACCCTAACCCTCTTCGGTGCCTATATAAACCGGAGTGTTTTAGTCCGTAGGATGAACAACAATCATACCATAGGTTAGCTTCTAAGGTTTAGCCTCTTTGATCTCGTGGTAGATCTACTCTTGTACTACCCATATCATCAATATCAATCAAGCAGGAGTAGGGTTTTACCTCCATCGAGAGGGCCCGAACCTGGGTAAAAACATCGTGTCCCTTGTCTCCTATTACCATCCGCCTAGACGCACAGTTCGGGACCCCCTACCCGAGATCCGCCAGTTTTGACACCGACATTGGTGCTTTCATTGAGAGTTCCTCTGTGTCGTCATCTTTAGGCCCGATGGCTCCTCCGATCATCAATGGCGAAGCGGTCCAAGGTGAGACTTTTCTCCCCGGACAGGTCTTCGCATTCGGCGGCTTTGCACTACGGGCCAATTCGCTTGGCCATCTAGAGCAGATTGAAAGCTACGCCCTTGGCCATCAGGTCAGATTTGGAAGTTTGAACTATATGGCCGACGTCCGCGGAGACTTGATCTTCAGCGGGTTCGAGCCACAGCCAAGCGCGCCGCACTTTCACGATGGGCATGATCTAGCTCTGCTGCTGGACAGTGCCCTGGAGGCCGCACAAGTGTCCGCTCTGACCCTTAGCTCGGAGCCGACTGTGCCGATCGAGGATGGGTGGCTGGACACCACCTCGGGGGCTGTGATCTCTGCGGTGATTGAGCCGAACACCAACCCTGTCCTTTGTGAAGCCTGTGACTCTAAGGTGTCGGACTCCTCTCCGGACTCCGAACCTGCCGCGCCCCTGCCAATCGAATCCGATTGGGCGCCGATCATGGAGTTCACTACTGCGGACATCTTTCAGCACTCGCCCTTTGGCGACATCCTAAATTCACTAAAGTCTCTCTCTCTATCAGGAGAGTCCTGGCTGGACTATGGTCAGGATGGTTGGGATGCGGACGACGAAGAAATTCGAAGCCCACCCACCCCCCCCCTTCGTAGCCACTGTCGAAAGTTTAAACGACGTGCTCAACTTTGATTTCGAAGACATCGATGGTATGGACGACGATGTAGAAGACAAACATGAACCAGCACCTATAGGGCACTGGACAGCCACCTCATCTCATGATGTATACATGGTGGACACACCTAAAGGAAGCGACAACAAGGAACAACGGGACGCCACGAGGGATCATTCCCTCAAAAAGCAGTCAAAACGGCGACGTAAGCGCCGCTCAAAATCCCGCCTCGACATAGAATGCAGCCATACTGAAAGTGCAACTAATCCCCGGGTGGTTTTGGTAATTAATAACAACATATATATCATTGAACTAATAGTTACTTAAGAATCATTTCAGAAAGTTCAGTGATATGGGTATGGCAAGGACTGAAGAAGTGGACCCCTCAAAATGCTAAAGGCAAGCATTGGCAAAAGCTCAAGACTCCATTTTTGGTTTAGTGATCCAAGATCACATTGAGTCCATAGGAAAGCCAATACTATTAAAAGGGGATGAGGTTATGATGATGATCTGGTTGCTCAAACTGCTTAGTGATACATCTCCTAAACTATCAGCAACTTTCACTGCCATATACACTCATAAGTAATCTCGGTCCCACCGATATTCCAAACTCACCACACCGAGATGAACCACCTCAGCCATAAAGCCAAACCCTAGAAAACTCGGATTTTCCGATTCGAACTCGGTCTCACCGAAACTTGAGTTGCCAAGCTTCAGAATCTTACGTCATCAAATCGGTGTCACCGAGATGATGAAGTCGGTCCCACCGAGATTGGCAAGCTCTTGTCTTTGCACGAATCGGACAAACCGAGATTGTATTTTCGGTCCCACGAAAATCCCAACGCTCACATTATTTGAACTTTCGGTCTCACCGAGTTGTCAACTTCGTCCCACCGAGATTGGTCAAATGTGTGTAACGGTTGGATTTTGTGTGGAGGCTATAAATACCCTCCACCCCTCTTCATTCATGGAGAGAGCCATCGAAAGTACTACCACTCCTCCGTCGCGGCCGATGGGTGGCGCGGCACCTATGGGGCCGGGCCCCTTCGTGTGTTGATGCAGGCGGAGGTTGCGCGAGAGAGCGAGATCGAGGCGATGCACGGGGATTTTACCCAGCTTCGGGCCGCGATGGTCGCGTAAAACCCTACTGCTGCATTGTGTTGTATTAGATCTCGCTCAAGAATGCGAGCAAAATGGTGGAGCGGTGTGTGAAACCCTCGCGAGAGTAGCTAGTCGCGGAACCCCCTCTACGTTGTGCATGGGCCTCCTTTTATAGGGCAAGGGGTCACCGACAGGTGTCAACGTGAGGTAGAGGGGTAAAAACGTCAAAGAGGTGGTAGTTGGAGCAGGCGGGAGCAGTGCAGCTCACGGTGCTTTTACCTACTTTTGAGAGGGGACAAGGGCATTAAATGCCCGTCGCCGTCGCCCAAAAGCTCCCGCCATCGCGTCTTTTTTCGCCACGGCGGCGGCCACCACCGTGGAGTGCCACCGCATTCCTCATGCAAAGCTGACCACCCGCCACGCGTCTCTCGAGAAGGCCGGAAGCGACGCGTGGGCGATGAGCTGGAGGCGGCACGTAGCATAGCTCTCCCGGCAAGCACCTTGCCGGGCCTTGATCTTGGGGCCGGGGCTTGTCGGACTCGAGTCTTGCCGCTCCCGGGTCCTCGCCGGAAGCTGTGGCGCCGAGGCGTGTCTTTCGTCTTCCGACGAGCTCCTCTCGCGGGATCTGCAGGAGTAATGTAGCCTTGAGCACGAATGGCCTTCCGGCAATCTCCTCTTGCCGGGTCTTGAGTTTCTATCTTATATACTCTGTTCTTGAACGGCTTGGTGCGGAGCGGAGATGGTCTCCGCAAGCATTTGATGGATCTAGCTGCGGGAGGCTGGGGCTGCCCGTGCACAAGTTGGGGTACCGAGGTACCCCTACCTTAGTACACCGACAGAGCCCGGGCCGGGCCATACAGTGCCGAAGCGCTGTTGGGCCAGGCCCAAGGCAATCTGCACGGGCCTTGAAGCCCATGGCCCGTCGAATCTGTTCTTGCATCTGTCGTCTCCCCTCCCATAGCAACGCACGCGTCGATTGCGGCGTCGTGGGAGAAGTGGGCGGCGATGCAGCCTTTAAGGCACCCACCTCGTGATCGTGGCGCAGGCGGGTCGCTTCACTGCCGCTCGGCCCGCTTTTTCGCCACGCTGCCCTCATGCATGGGGCCGGGCGGGAGGTGGGAGACCGAGCCCACGGGCGGAGAGGGCGAGTCGGCCCGCTCCTCTGGCCTCCTCGCTTCGATTGGTTGAGCGGGCGGTTGAGTCCCCACCTCGCCCCTTTAAATAGGGCGGAAGGGGTGCACAACGCCACACTCATCCATTTCTCCTTCGCCTTCGTCTTTCATTCTTCGCCGCCATGGAAGGAGGGAATCCGGCTCTTCGGCTGGTGGCGGCGCGGGTTGCTTCTAGGCAGCGCACCAATCCCGTCCTACTCCCGTGGCGGCGGAGCCGCCACGAGAGGGAGAGGAGGGGCGGGCCGATCGAGGCCGAGGGCGTGGCCGAGGCGGTCGAGGAGAGGCGGTCGCGGTGAAGAGCCTCCCGTCCCCCGGCGTCTCGACCACGGCGCGGTCCACACCGGAGATGACCCCAGGAGTTCTTCATCAAGCTTCGCCGGGCGCCTCGTCGTCGCCTTTCCGGCCGGCCCCGTTCATGACGCAATGGGGCCGGATCCGCCCGACGTGATGGAACTACGCATGAGGGGCTGCGGGATCAGCGGCACTCGGGTGAGTGTCGTGTCCCCAGCCCCCGGCGTGATGTTCTTCGACCGAGGTGGAAGACGTTCGCCGGATCCATAGCTTGACGGGCGGGTTCACCCTCCACTTCAAATTCTTGGATGGTGACCTCCTCGCCGTCAAGGTCTTGGCGACTATGGAACCCGGTGCGCTGCTGTGTGGACAGCTCCTCGGATAGCGAAGCTCCTCCTCGAGCGAAAGTGACGAGGAGGAGAGCGGCAGAGGCGACGAGGGGATGGCGGGCCCGACTAGGCGTCGGACACCGCTGCCTCGGCGCCACCGCAACCCCATCTTTGGGTTGCGGTCTCCTGGAACTCCCCGGGCCGTCTCCTTGGGCGGTTGGCGAGAGGCAGCAGAAGAGGAAGAGGGGAGTGGCGGCGGTGCCGTTCACGCCGCAAGCACGAGAGCGAGTAGCCCTCGAGAGCGTCTTGACGTCCCACTACCCGTCTTCAAGCTCTGCCTCCGACGCCTTCGTCTCCGCCAAGCTCTGGCCGGCCCCGGGTGTTCTCTTGGGGTCTTCGCGCCCGTGGCTCTCCGTGGGCTTCAGGACTTGTCGCTGGCTCCGGGCATCGTTCCCCATGCCCGCCACCTTGCAGCTCTGCGCACGGCGGCGCCACCGCCACGCCTCCTAGGCGCCTTCGCCCTTCCCGACAAGCTCCTCTTGCGGGGTCTCCTCTTCCGGCAAGCTTATCTTGCCGGGGCTCCTGACCTACCTCCGAACTCTGAGCAGAGAAACAGAGAGGATCACGGCACCTTATCTTTTAAATTGTAAGCCCTCGGGCATTAGCTGCATTTAAGAACGTGTAATCCTCTCTATCATGTTTTTCATCCTCTATGGACTTGTACTAAACTGGATGTTTTTAATGAAAAGAGGGAATGCTTGCGGACCGAAGTCTTTTACTTGACTGCGTGCCTTGTGTGTTCTTACGCTATCGGGAGCTTGCCGGGCTTAACACGCTTAGCGATCGCGGGACAGCCCGCTGGTGGTGTCACTTTCGGCAAGCAACCTTGTCGGGCGATTATGACGCTTAACTTGCTGGCGTGGCTCGGAAGCAAGATAAGGGTGCTGCAGCACACTTGTGTTTGTTGAGCGGACTCGAAACAAAAACAAGCATAAGAATCGGGTCACGACTTCGGTTCCTCCGCGTCACGGGTTTTACAAGACACGATCGTTCAAAGACGCGATCCGCATCTCCCGGTCCATGAGAGGATGCATGATGAGGGATGAAAAACTTATCTGAAATCGCAGCCCCCGGCGACACTAGCTTGCCGGAGACGAATCTCGATGCTCGCAGCCCCCAGTGAGGATGGCTCGCCGAAGAAGAACCTTGGCATCCGCAGCCCCCGGCGACCCTGACTCGCCGGACCCCAGGCGCGGGCGCGATCTTTTGGTTCCTTCTTGTTGCTGCAATTTTAGCCATGAAGATAGCTGAGGTAGATATGCAATTGCTCAACGCACATGTATGTGCATGTGTATATAAATCTTGGCTAAGCAATACGATGCCGGGCTTTGTCCTTCGTATGTTTGTACTCTACGCTCTTGGGGAGCTTGCCGGGGGAAACACGCTTGCCGCGGGACAGCCCGCTGGTGGTGTCGCTTCCGGCAAGCAACCTTGCCGGGCCGATTATGACGCTTAACTTGTCTGGCGTGGCTCGGAAGCAAGATAAGGTGCTGCAGCACACTTGTGTTTGTTGAGCGGACTCGGAAACAAAACAAATGCGAATCGGGCCACGACTCGGCTCCTCTTGCGCCCAAGTCTCTCATACGGACGACATTTCACGGCATGTCTCGCCATGTTATACCCTCCGCCCTACATCCTTTGTGTGTTTTCACCCACGCTTCTAGGTAACTTGCGGTGCTCAACACGCTTCTTTGAGTGCGAACGTCGGCAACCAGCTTGGCTGGTGTCGCCTCCGGCAAGCAACCTTGCCGTGTCTGGCCGCGACGCACTTAACTTGCTGAGCAGGCTCGGAACGAAACGAGAGCGCGAAGCTGGTCGCGGCTTACTCTTAACTCGTTGAGCGTGTTCGAAGCGAAGTAAGGGTGCGACCATCCACAAGCAGGCTCCTCCACAAGCATGTGTTTCGCGCACAAAGGACGAATGCGCGAGGGGTATAACATATAAAAGTATGAAATTAAAGAGTGCTCGCACGAAGGCTCGAGCGACTTAGCTTTTCTTTTTCTTTGCGCTTCGTGGTGGAGCTCAATGGTGCGTCCATGGCGGCGCGCGGCGCTCGAGGAGGCACGCTTGCCGGGACGAACACCAAAGCTGTCCTCACCGGGCTTACTGCGCTCCGAGGAGGTACGCTTGTCGGATGGAGCACCAGAGCCGTCCTTGCCGGACTTAGAGCTCGGTAGCGCGTCTTTCGACGACATCGTAGCGCTCGAGGATAGGCGCTTGCGGGGCGAGGGGCGGGAGCGGCGGCGAGGGGCGGATACACTCGGGTCCCTAACAATGTTAGGGGAGCGAACCCTGCCTCGACCTCTTTCGCTTTACTCATGCATGGACAAGAGTCCGGAGCGCCCCGCGAACCCCGCTTGCTCTTGCCCAGCACGGCGGATACCACCTTCGTGGTATGGCGGCGCTGGCCGCTATATGCTTTGGAGTGGACGAGATCACGGAGGCCGAGGCGTGGTCCTCCGCCCCATCCCTCGATCTGGTGGCACCGCGGCGCCCTCGCCGGTGTCCACCCTTCCACCGGCGTCTCCTCACTTTGCCGTCGCTCCGGTGGCGGCGGGAGGACGGAGATGGGTCTGCGACCCTCAAGCTCTCGTCTTGAGGGGCCATGACGCGATTGTCGGCGAAGCTCTTGCGAAGCTGGAGAGGTTGATGAAGATGGCGCGCGAACGCGGATCGAGTTCGCATAACCTCGGCGCCCCTACCGGGCGCGCCAGAGATGTCGCGCCGATGGGTGGCGCGGCACCTATGGGGCGGGCCCTTCGTGTGTTGATGCGGGCGGAGGTTGCGGAGAGCGATCGAGGCGATGCACGCTGGGATTTTACCCAGCCGGCCGCGATGGTCGCGAAACCCTCTTGCTGCATTGTGTTGTATTAGATCTCGCTCAAGAATGCGAGCAAAATGGTGGAGCGGTGTGTGAAACCCTCGCGAGAGTAGCTAGTCGCGGAACCCCCTCTACGTTGTGCATGGGCCTCCTTTTATAGGGCAAGGGGTCACCGACAGGTGTCAACGTGAGGTAGAGGGGTAAAAACGTCAAAGAGGTGGTAGTTGGAACAGTGCGGGAACAGTGCAGCTACAGTGCTTTCTACCTACTTTTGACAGAGGGGGACAAGGGCATTAAATGCCCGTCGCCGTCGCCCCAAAAGCTCCCGCCATCGCGTCTTCTTTCGCCACGGCGGCGAAGCCACCACCGTGGAGTGCCACCGCATTCCTCATGCAGCACAGCCACCCGCCACGCGCCTCTGGAGAAATTTGGGAAGCGACGCGTGGGCAGATGAGCTGGAGGCGGCACGTAGATAGCTCTCCCGGCAAGCACCTTGCCGGGCCTTGATCTTGGGGCCCGGGCTTGTCGGACTCTGAGTCTTGCCGCTCCCGGGTCCTCGCCCGGCAAGCGCGCCGAGGCGTGTCTTCTGGTCTTCCCGACGAGCTCCTCTCGCCGGGGATCTGCAGGAGTAATGTAGCCTTGAGCCTGGAATGGCCTTCCCGGCAATCTCCTCTTGCCGGGGTCTTGAGTTTCTATCTTATATACTCTGTTCTTGAACGGCTTGGTGCGGAGCGGAGATGGTCTCCGGCAAGCATTTGATGGATCTAGCTGCGGGGAGCTGGGGCTGCCCGTGCACAAGTTGGGGTACTGAGGTACCCCTACCTTAGTACACCGACACCTACCTTACATTTCTGAGAAGAGAACTACCTACCCTTGTGTTGAGATCAAGTTGCTCCACTCCCACCATATGAAGCTTGATCTCTAGCCTTCCCAAGTTGCTTTCCACTCAATCCTTTCTTCCACCACAGCCAAATCAGTGAGGAGAGTTGAGTGTTGGGGAGATTATCATTTGAAGCACAAGAGCAAGGAGTTCATCATCATCAACACCATCTATTACCTTTTGGAGGGTGGTGCCTCCTAGATTGGTTAGGTGTCGCTTGGGAGCCTTCGTCGAGATGTGGAGTTGAACCAAGAAGTTTGTAAGGGCAAGGAGATCGCCTACTTCGTGAAGATCTACCCCGAGTAAGGCTAGTCCTCCGTGGGCGTAGGCCATGATGGCATAGACAAGTTTGCTTCTTCGTGGACCCTTCGTGGGTGGAGCCCTCCGTGGACTCTCGCAGCCGTTACCCTCCGTGGGTTGAAGTCTCCATCAACGTGGAAGTACGATAGCACCACCTATCGGAACCATGAGAAAAATCACCGCGTCTCCAAAATTGCGTTTGCTCTTCTCCACCTCTCTTTACTACATGTGCAATTTACTTTCCGCTGCCTATACTCTAGAATTGCATGTGTAGGGTGATGCTTGACTTGATCATAATTGTGAATCTGCCAAAAACTGTTCTTTGTCAAAAGGCATAATTTTTATATTGTCAAGTAGTCTAATCACCCCCCTCTAGACATACTTTCGATCCTACAAGTGGTATCAGAGCTTTGGTCTCCATTGTATTGGTTTCCATTGCATTGGACTCCATAAGCTTGGTTTCACAACCTAGGAGAGTATGGCGTCTAGTGAGGGTAATTTTCGTAGAGGTCCTTACTTTGATGGTACAAACTTTGCTAGTTGGAAGCATAAAATGAAAATGCATATTCTTGGTCAGTAACCCAGCCGCATGGGGCATTATTTGTGTTGGTATGCAAGGTGAATTCTTGAGGAAGGAAAAGTTCCGGATCGCGGCTTCTAGCGGAAGAATTTCGGATGTTGCAAAACAATGCTCAAGCTTGTGACATTCTCTTCAATGCCTTGTGTCCCGAGGAGCTCAACAAAATCAGCCGTCTTGAGAATGCAAAAGAGATTTGGGATACTTTGGTTGAAATGCACGAAGGTACCGAGTCCGTGAAGGAATCAAAGCTAGATGTTCTTCAAGGTCAACTTGACAAGTTCAAGATGAAGGAAGGTGAAGGAGTCGCTGAAATGTACTCTAGGCTTGCTCTCATCACCAATGAGATTGCCGGCTTAGGAAGCGAAGAAATGACCGACCGATTCATCATCAAGAAGATTCTCAGAGCTTTGGATGGAAAGTATGACACCGTGTGCACTTTGATCCAAATGATGCCAAACTACAAGAATCTCAAGCCAACCGAAGTCATTGGAAGAATTGTTGCCCATGGGATGACACTTAAGGATAAGGAAGAGCTTCACAACAAGTCAAGTGCTGCTTACAAAGCTACAAGTGATGCTCCCACAACCTCAAGTGACAAGCTAGTTTCCAATGAAGAGATAAGCCTAATGGTGAAGAACTTCAACAAATTCTACAAGAGTATAAGCAAAGAGAGAAGCTCAAAGTCTAGATCATATGATGAAAAGAGATCTTCTAGTCGTGATCGAAACTGCTACAATTGTGGAAGACCCGGACACTACTCAAATGAGTGTACGGTTCCCCACAAGAGAAGAGAAGAATCTCCAAGAAGAAGAAGCTCAAGAGATGAGTCACCTCGAAAAGAGAGAAGGAGTAGAGATGATCGTTATGAGCGAAGACCCTCTCGGAGAAGCAAGGATTAGGAGAGGAAAGACAAGTCATCAAGGAGCTACACAAGAATAAAACATCAAGCTCATGTAGGTGAATGGGTCTCGGCTCCGACTCAGACAATCAATCCGAAAGAAGCTATCACTCCAACTCCGACTACAGATCAAGATGAAGGTGTTGCGGTCTTGCTCTCGTATCCTCCAACTCCAACTCCTCGACTTATTTGATTCACCAAATGAGGGAATTGGAAGATGCTTCATGGCTAAAGGCCCCAAGGTATCACACCCTGAATTCATTGACTTTGATAGTGATGAGGATGACTTGCTTGGTGAAGATGAGCTCTTGCTTGATAAATCCAATGAACCTAGTAACGATGAACATGCTAGTAGTCCTTATAGTCGAGAAGAGTCGAATGACAATGCTATGAAGGAGATTGAGCGTCTAACTAAAGAACTAAACACTCTTAAGTTAGCTCATGAAACAACTCAAGAAGATCATAGAGAGCTTCTAAGATCTCATGAGAAGCTACGCTTCGAGAAGCTCACTCTAGAGCAAGAACATGAGTTTCTAAAAGCAATCAATGACGATCTTCGAAAGAAGAGTTCTTCATATCTTGCCAAACGACTTCTCTTGTCTAATTTCTTGCCACCTATTAAGACTAAGCATGACAAGCATAAGAAAAATTCTTTCTCTAGTAGTAACAATAACCATGCTAAATCCAATATTGTTGCTTCTAGTAGTTCTCTTGATTCCACTAACAATGTTTCAAGCCAAGTTACACTTGAGCAAGAAAATAGTTTATTGAAAGGGATTATAGAGAAAGGTGTCTACAAGAGCCTTGCGGAAGCAAGAACTTTGAGGAAATTGTTCGCAAGCAAGGAAGGCACGGAAGAATCAAGGAATTGGTTTTGAGCGAAAGTTCAGCGCCGAAGGTGTTGAATGGGAAGAAGGTCAATATCCTACTCCACAGTTTGTTCTTCAAAAGGATAAGTATGATCCTACTTCTTCCAATGTGGAACAAGCTCAAGATGACCTTCCACCACAAGACCACAAGCTAAAAGGCAAGGACAAGCTTCAAGAGGAGATTGATGCATTTGTTGAAGCACCTCAAGCCATGGTCAAGTGGGTTCCCAAGGAAACGTCAAGTTCTACTTCGTCAAGCTCAACTACAACCCGAAGGATTCCCATCAAGATGATGTGGATCCCGAAGAAGAAGAACTAGAAAGTTCTTGAGGGTGACTCCACCAACATACTTCACTCACATTCTTTTTGGCAAATACTTGTGCAATCAACTTCCACATTGTGCACTAGTTCATGGAGTCACAAACCCTCTTGTTGGTAAGTCAAGGGACAAGGTAATCATTGCTTTCATGGACATCATCTATTGTGAACTTCAATCTATGTCCATGGATATCCTTGTTTGTTCCTTGTGGGACTAACCCATGTAGGTATTGAAAGTGCGAATCCAAAGGATTGCTCCCAACTCTTGATGGTCTTCATCAACATTGAGCATCCACATCTTCAACATCTACATGAAGTCTTCTCGACAACCCAAGGTTAGTTTGACCCTTTAAAAGGGGTTCTCACATCTAGGGGGAGCTTTGCTCTAAAAAATTGAGCTAAAGCATCTTCAAATGATGTGAACACATCAATGCTTTATGTAAAAGTGGTAACCCCACTTGTGCTTAAACAATGAGTATGACCTATGATCAAATGTTCTCATTTGGCTCCTAAGTCAATATACTCATATAAAGATGACCTAGTCATCGACAAATTGTGTGATAGTAGCTAGAGTTTTGATTGTGCATGTTTGACACATATTTCATTTGCTATCTTATTGTGTGAGCATGTTGGATGCATGATTTTATCCATTCAAGGACATCCATTTGTTGTTTTGGTCGTTTTGATTTTTCGACCAAATGGATGGACAAGAATGCCTAAGTACCCCCCTAGCTATCTATGCTTTCTTGTCTCAAATTCTATTCATGCTTACATCACAAATTTTGAACAAGTCATTTCGGACCCTCCGAGTGAGGAGCACTTTCTGAGCCACCGATCCGTCAAAGGCTAACTTCCAAAACCTTCTAAGTGATTTGGTCGACCAACCCACTCAAACTCGGTCGAACCGAAAGCATTTAGATCGATCTAGGTTTTCACCTCGGTGAAACCGAGTTGTGATTTTCGGCGTGATCGAAGTGCATAACGCCTAGCAGTTATCCATCTTGGTGCCACCGAAGTTTACAACTCGGTCCCACCGACAACAAAGGGTATATATACTCGAGGGCGCGGCTGATTTCTCCTTCAAACGCGCCGCCCCACCCCTTTGCCGTCGCCTTGGTCTCCGGATCGTCGCCGTAAATCGCTGGCGCCCTTGCTGCAGTCTCCGTCGCCGTCAAGCGGACATCTTCTCGCGCCGTTGCCGCCGTGAAAACTCCACCAAGTTAGGGTGACTTTTGATCCCACTCGTGCTCCCATCTCGATTCAATGCACGTTTGGTTTGCCTAGAATCTTGCCACGATTGAAATCTTCTGTACACAGATTAGTTCGTTTGAACTAGATTCGAGTAAAAGTTTTAGGGTTAGGTTTCCGCCGAACACATCTCGGTGAGACCGATTTTACATTTTCGGTATGACCGATTTGGCCTATGGCCATTGCACTGCACCCTTCGGTCCAACCGAGTTGTGCAAATCGGTGTGACCGAAATGATGATTCTATGAAACCCTAGTGTTATCGGCAGGACCGAAACCCACTTCGGTCCAACCGAAAGTGGTGTGAAAGCTTCTGTTTAAACACTTCGGATTCACCAAATTTTAAACTCGGTCTGACTGAAATGTCTTCTGTGAAAACCTAATACTGGAATTTGAACTCATTTTTTTGCAAAATCTTCTGCAGTTTGTGATGACTCTTCTTCTCTGCCTACACCTTATCTATTCACGGGTTGTCACCATGTCGGATGCCGGTGGCAGTCAGAACAGGTCGAGACACCCATTGCAGATATTCCAGAGGCGGTGCACTACTCCCGATCCCAAAGAGCTCATCGGATGATGGTGAGAGGAGTACACCAAGTGGTTTACCTCCTGCAGCCACGAGAGCCGTAAAGAAGAGGAACTCGGATGATGAGGACTCAGATTTCGTCGTTGAGGAAGAGGTCACATCAAAGCCTAAGAGGAAAGTTGTTGCCAAAGAGCCACAAGGTCAGCAAACTAAGAAGGGCACCAGAAAAGTCAAGCAATCAACTGTTGCTAAGAAGCTGAATTTGGAAGAGGCAGCTGCAAGCAAAGTGAAGAAAACTTCCAAGAGAAAGAGGTTAGTGCATGATGATGCAGCAGAAGAAGATGAGGATGAGGAAGCACCCCAGCCTCCTTAGAAGCCTAAGCTCATGGGTGATGCCATCAAGGCTGGAGCCACTTCAAAGCCCAAGCAATCTGCTCCAGCTAAGGCAGCTCCAGCAAAGCCTGCTGCCAAGCCAAAGAAGACAGTCAGGAACATTCCAGCATCTGAAAAGAACAAAGATGATGTGCCACCAGCTGAGTCAGATGGTGAAGGACTAGTTTTGCTGAAACTTCGTCAGAAACTGCCACTACATAATGATGCTCATCCTCAAGCTGAGGATATGAAGGCAAGGAAAGATAGAGGTCTCAGGCTATGGAGACAATCGACCCATATGCCGTGAGGAGAAGAACTGTCAGAGATCCCAGATTTCACACCGAGAGCAGCGGGACTTCTATGAGACCGTCTTGATGGACAAGAAGCCCATATAGTCGCGAGACACCGGATCGTTGATTGGAAGTACATTGACAGTGAAGAGCACAGAGATTTCTTTCCACATGTGCATGAAAGTTTCCTTGCATGTGGTGTTGCGGACTTTGTAGGTCGAAGTTGACAAATTGGAGCGATGAGATGATTATGCAATTCTATGCCACTGCTCATTTCTATCGATGGAAAGATTACATGGATGTGAAGGTCAAAGATTTTCTTCTTCTGTTGAAGAATGGGCAGAACTTGAATGCTCTGTAACGAGATGATGATATTGATGTATATGGTATTCCAAAGAAGAATCATGAATCCATGAAGAACATGTACAAAGAGGTTCCAACTAAGGATTTGGGAATCTGAAGCTCGGCTCGGTTTACTATCTCCGGGCAGGTCTACCTACCACTAATACTATTACGAGGCATACCTTTATGCCCAAGTGCAGAGATCATCGCATGATCGAGGATACTCTATCAACATGCTGCATATACTTGATGAAAGCACCTTTCAAGGTGATGGACTTGATGGTAGAAACCATTAAGAGGACTGCGGTGACCGTAAAAGGTCATGTGGATTTGCCCGCAGATTCAGATGCTTATCAATGCCAAGTTTGGCACGGGCACATTCTTGTTGGATAGAGAACACTTACCACTGCAGCGAGCATGAGGATAATGTTGTTGTGATGGATGAGGAGGATCCGACATCGGTTGAAGGTCAAGCCAAGATCGAAGCTGCCAAGAAAGCCAAAGTCGACAAGGAAGAGCAGCAGCAGCCTAAACCAAAGAGTGTCGGAGAGCAGCTTCTTGAAGCTACCCAAAGGATTGAACAACGCTCGCCAGCATTGTACAATCTCGGGAGAGCCTAGAGAGGATTGTTGAAGACAAGATCCACGCTCTGGACGTGAAGTGGATCGAAGTGCAAGTAGCATCAACAAGCTTGAGGCGGACATTGAGGAAGCAAAGAGGGAGAAGGAAGAGCTTATGCGTGAGATGCAGGATGACTTAGTCCAGATTATCGACAACAGTGCTCCGGTTCCCACAGGACCCGATCGTTGCTATTCCGAAGGATGAGACACGGGACTACAACAAAGCACCTCCCACAGTTCCATCGGTTGCTCCAACTCCAGCTCCGGTGTCCACTCCTCCGGCTGAGACATCGGTGAAGTCTTTGCCGATCTTTGTCATATCCACTCCGACATCAACCGAGCACGGAGCCGCCAGCAGAGTCCCCAGTGACGCTTAGCTCTATGCCTTTTCGAACTTTTTGGTAACTTGTTGCCAAAGGGGGAGAAATTGTATAGATCATAGGACTTCGAGAGAGAGAGAGAGAGTGCTGTTGTCTTTGCGCTTTTGCTCTTTCGTTCTTTTGCGCTTTCTTTGAGATACTTTTGGTTTTCGAGACATTCAGTGTGTTTGATACTACATTTCATTTTACCTTAATGAGTGCTTGGTCGTACTATGCTTTAATGTGTGCTTAATGCTTATCTTATGCCATTCCTATCTTGTATGACCATTTACTCATGTCTTGGTGATTGGGTGCATGCTGTTCATTCTTATCATTTTGTGCGCTCCACCAAGATGTATGTGACATGGAAGAGTGACCCATGATCCTAATCGATTGTGCATTTGCATTCAAACGCAAATCTTAAATAATGCACAAATTTAGGGGGAGCTCTTGCTTATCACATACTTCTCAAAGCGACGATATTATTCATTGATTATATCCTTTGTCGAAGCTTTGATCTATATATTGTCATCAATTACCAAAAAGGGGGAGATTGAAAGTGCAACTAATCCCCGGGTGGTTTTGGTAATTAATAACAACATATATATCATTGAACTAATAGTTACTTAAGAATCATTTCGAAAGTTCATTGATATGGGTATGGCAAGGGATGAAGAAGTGGACCCCTCAAAATGCTAAAGGCAAGCATTGGCAAAAGCTCAAGACTCCATTTTGGTTTAGTGATCCAAGATCACATTGAGTCCATAGGAAAGTCAATACTATTAAAAGGGATGAGGTTATGATGATGATCGGTTGCTCAAACTGCTTAGTGATACATCTCCTAAACTATCAAGAACTTTCAACGCCATATACACTCATAAGTAATCTCGGTCCCACCGATATTCCAAACTCAGTCACACCGAGATGAACCACCTCAGCCATAAAGCCAAACCCTAGAAAACTCGGATTTTCCGATTCGAACTCGGTCTCACGAAACTTGAGTTGCCAAGCTTCAGAACCTACATCATCAAATCGGTGTCACCGAGATGATGAAGTCGGTCCCACCGAGATTGGCAAGCTCTGTCTTTGCACGAATCGGACAAACCGAGATTGTATTTTCGATCCCACGAAAATCCCAACGTTCACATTATTTGAACTTTCGGTCTCACCGAGTTGTCAACTTCGGTCCCCCGAGATTGGTCAAATGTGTGTAACGGTTGGATTTTGTGTGGAGGCTATAAATACCCTCCACCCCTCTTCATTCGTGGAGAGAGCCATCGAAAGTACTACCACTCCTACCTTACATTTCGAGAAGAGAACTACCTACCCTTGTGTTGAGATCAAGTTGCTCCACTCCCACCATATGAAGCTTGATCTCTAGCCTTCCCAAGTTGCTTTCCACTCAATCCTTTCTTCCACCACAGCCAAATCGGTGAGGAGAGTTGAGTGTTGGGGAGATTATCATTTGAAGCACAAGAGCAAGGAGTTCATCATCATCAACACCATCTATTACCTTTTGGAGGTGGTGCCTCCTAGATTGGTTAGGTGTCGCTTGGGAGCCTCCGTCGAGATGTGGAGTTGAACCAAGAAGTTTGTAAGGGCAAGGAGATCGCCTACTTCGTGAAGATCTACCCGAGTAAGGCTAGTCCTCCGTGGGCGAGGCCATGATGGCATAGACAAGGTTGCTTCTTCGTGGACCCTTCGTGGGTGGAGCCCTCCGTGGACTCTCGCAGCCGTTACCCTCCGTGGGTTGAAGTCTCCATCAGCGTGGAAATGCGATAGCACCACCTATCGGAACCACGAGAAAAATCACCGCGTCTCCAAAATTGCGTTTGCTCTTCTCCACCTCTCTTTACTACATGTGCAATTTACGTTCCGCTGCCTATACTCTAGAATTGCATGTGTAGGGTGATGCTTGACTTGATCATAATTGTGAATCTGCCAAAAACTGTTCTTTGTCAAAAGGCATAATTTTTATATTGTCAAGTAGTCTAATCACCCCCCCTCTAGACATACTTTCGATCCTACACATACAGACCCAACCATAGAGCAGGGCGAACCGGTGGACGACAAACATGCTATCAAGCAACCGTCCGAACGGGACAATCCGGATAAACACCCGTCCCCGGCGAAGATAACAGTCCGGATGATCTCACGCCGGACAAGTTACCGGAGCAGAAGAACCTCCACAAAAGGCTCGTCACCACTGCACGTAGCCTGAAAAAGCAGAAGAGGAAGCTTAAAACAGTGGAAGATGCGCTCAAAATCAGATGGAGCAAAGTACTCAACACCGCAGACAAATACGGCGACAGTCGCCGAACAAAGAGCTACCCAAAGCGAAAACTACTGCCAGAATTTGATGAGGCCGTAGAGACACCGCAATCAAAGAACAAGGAGACCACCTGGTCGGATAGACGACCCTATGGCAAACATAGAGCGGCAAACGACGCCGCACACAAGCCGGCACGCGATCCGCACACGGATTCACATCAAAAAGATGGCCCAGTTAGATCCGTCTACGGGCCAAGAAAGCAAGCTCTAGTAAGCAATGCAACACGTCAAGTATCCGAATATTACGGTACACCTAAATATAGGGGTGCTGCACATCCCCTATGTTTCACGATGAGGTTCTGGATCATGAATTTCCAGCGGGATTCAAGCCTGTAAACATATAGGCATACGACGGAACAACAGACCCTGGAGTCTAGATTGAGGATTACATCCTCCACATACACATGGCTAGAGGAGATGACCTCCACGCCATAAAATACTTACCCCTCAAGCTCAAAGGGCCAGCCCGGCATTGGCTCAAAAGCCTCCCCGAAAACACCATTGGAAGTTGGGAAGAGCTCGAGGATGCTTTTCGGGCAAATTTTCAAGGGACCTATGTCCAACCTCCGGATCTGAGCGATTTAAGTCACATAACTCAACAACTTGGGAGAGTCGGCCGAAAATTCGGAACAAATTCCTTACTACAAAGAACCAAATAGTTGATGTCCGAGCGTGAAGCCTTAGCAGCTTTCAAACACAACGTCCGAGGCGAATGGCTCGCCAGACACCTCGGCCAAGAAAGCCAAGAACAATGGCCGCATTAACAAGCCTCATGACCCGCTTTTGCGGAGAGGATAGCTGGCTGGCAAGATAGGGGGCACCGACACGGCTAAGGAACCATCTCACGATCAACTTGTGTGTCCCATGCCCCCCCGCCTGTGATATAAAGGAGCCAGAGGGGGGGCCATGCCAAGAGGGGCGCTGGGGAGTCCTACCCTCCGAGTAGGATTCCCCAATCCTAGTTGGACTAGGATTCCTGGAGGAAAGAGAGAGGGGGCTGGCCCTTCTCCCAGTCCCTAGTAGGACTAGGAAGGAGGCGCCACCCTTGCTGCCCTTCCTTTCCACCAAGGCCCATCGAGGCCCATTTACCTCCCGTTCCAGAACCTCCCCAGACTGCAGAATTCGCTCGCCCGAACCATTCAACTCCAAACATAGGCTTCCAATATATCAATCTTTATGTCTCGACCATTCCGAGACTCCTCGCCATGTCCGGATCACATCCGGACCAACTTCTTCGGTACATCAAAATACATAAACTCATAATAACGGCCATCGAAACCTTGCTGCATGATTTACGGTTCGAGAACAATGTAGACATGACCTAGAACTATTCACGGTCAATAACCAACAGGACCTGATGCCCATATTGGTTCCTACATATTCTACGAAGATCTTTATCGGTCGCATCAGATAACATCATACGTTCCCTTTGTCATCAGATAGTTATCTCGCCCGAGATTCGATCGCCAGATCCAATACCTAGTTCAATCTGCTACGGCAAGTCTCTTTACTCGCTCCGAATACATCATCTCACAACTAACTCATTAGTAGTGCTTGCAAGGCTTCAGTGATGTGCACGAGAGGGCCCAGAGATACCTCTCCGACAACGGAGTGACAAAACCTAATCTCAAATACGCCAACCCAACATCTACCTTTGGAGACACCTAGTACTCTTTATAATCACCCAGCCACGCCAGACGCTTGGTAGCACCCAGTGTTCCTCCGTAAACGGGAGTTGCATAATCTCATAGTTACGTGAACATGTATATGTCATGGATAAAAGCAAGAGCAACATACTAAACGATCGTGCTAAGCTAAGGAATGGGTCATGTCAATCGATCATTCTACTAATGATGTGACCTCATTAATCAAATAACAACTCCTTGTTCATGGTTAGAAACATAACCATCTTTGATTAACAAGCTAGTCAAGTAGAGGCATACTAGTGACATGTTGTTTTGTCTATGCATTCACACATGTATCATGTTTCATTAATACAATTCTAGCATGAATGATAAACATTTATCATGAAATAAGGAAATAAATAATAACTTTATTATTTCCTCTAGGGCATATTTCCTTCAACTTTTGTTCTGAGGTCACGAGAAATCTCGCTAAAAGTAATCATGTGAATTTTATATGTTCGATATTTTGATGGTATGTATGTCAGATTCCTTAGTGGTGTCATGTGAACGTTAATTACATGACACTTCACCATATTTGGGCATAAGGGAATGCATTGTGGAGTAGTTATTAGATGATGGGTTGCGAGAGTGCATGTGCTTAAACCCTAGTTTATGCGCTTATTCAAGGACCGATTGATCCAAAAGTTTAATGCTATGTTTAGAATTTATTGTTACTACTTTTCTTGTAGTTGCGATGCTTATGTAGGGGTTAATCAAAGGTAGGAGGTGTGTTCAAGTAATAACAACACCTAAGCAATCATTCACCCACATATCAAATAATCAAAGTAGCGAACACACATCAAACCAACATGATGAAAGTGACTAGATGAAATTCGTGTACCTCAAGAACGCTTTGCTTATCATAAGGGACCGTTGGCCTATCCTTTGCCTCAAAAGTATTGGGATACCTTGTTGCAATTTTGTTACTATTATCGTTATTTGCTCGTTATAAATTATCTTGCTATCAAACTACTCGTTATTTATAATTTCGCTTTTAGAGAATACCTGCAAAACGACTTGTCATTTCCTTCGCCTCCTCGCTAATTCAATTTACTAATAAAGGACTATGATTGATCCCCTATACTTTGGGTCATCAAGGCTCTTGGCTCCATTGCCTAGAGTGATCGCTTTGTAAGTGGAAATTGGTAAGAAAAATTATTACTACATGCTGAAATTCTATCACACTTGTTACTACGGAAAACGATCCTTTGAGGGGTTTGTTCAAGGTATCTTCACCGATCGAACCACAATTAGTCACCCTCAACCCATCGCACCTACTAAAAATATTGGTTATGAAATTCTTCCGCATGATAGAACAACTGCTAGCTAATCCTTATGCGTGAGATGGAACCGAACATCCCGATATGCACTTGATATATGTGGAAGAAATTTGTGGATTATTTAAGCTTGTGGTTTACCCGAGATGAAGTTAAGAAGAAGGTTTTCCCTCTTTGAAGGAAAAGCGCTATATGGTATAGGCTACGATGATATGGATCTTGGAATTGGAATCGATTGAAATTAGAGTTTCACCAAAAATATCATATGCATCTAGTTCATCATGATCGAATATATATATATATATATATATATATATATATATATATAAATATAAAATTTTGGCCTCGAAAGAGAAATTATCGCCTAGCTCTGGGGAGGCTTAAGTCAATGTTATATTCATGCCCCAATCATGAGCTCTCAAGAGAAATTATCATTCAGATTTTTATGCTCCGCTTTCTCATGATGATCTATCCATGCTTGATACTTCTTGTACTAGTTCCTTTATGAAGAAGACTATTGATTTGTGATCTTTTAAAAGATTTAAACGCAACTCAAGATTGGGAACTCGACGAAGGTAAAGAGTCGATATTAAACTTAATTATGATTGTGTGAAATCTTTATGAATACCGATGCTTTTCAAAAGTTTAGCATAAATATGGACTTGACTCAGATAGTAGCTTCTTTGTGAATCATTTGCTACTCATGTTGATCGCCTTAAGGAGAAGTGGTTCAAATATCACCCACCTATTAAAGAAGAAATTAAAGAACCGATAATAGCTAAAGATGAAACTATTATCTATAATGTTGATCCGCTTGTTCTCATCGCTTATATTGAGAATCCACCTTTTCCTGTAAGGATAAAGGAACATGCTAAAGTTTCAACTATGGTGTGTTCCAAGAGCCAGCCATGACGCCGCCCCACCGCTCAGACAGATAAACCCCTCGCCAAGCAAATGAGCTCAGATTTCCACCACACGCATACCTTCGTCTCCCCGCGTTCCCTTTCCCGAAGCGGCCGGTCTTGGCCGTTGATCGACGATAATAGCCACGGGCACGCAAGGTCGGACCTCATTTCTTCACCGCCTCCCTCCCACGGGCAAGGCGACCTTCTCCATGGAGGTGTTCGACAACGGTCGCCCTGCCCACGCCACAAAGATCGCTACCATCCTGCCGCCGCCGAGATCGAGCCCGAAGCTTCGAGTCGCTACCTCTCAAGGCATTCGTTGCAGGATACGTATGGTGCATTTCGATGTGTTTTGATGCGCTTTGGGTTTGATTTGGATTTTGTGGCGTAGCGTCAATAAAATTTATATTAGAACACCTAAACCATGAACAAATCAAGGTAGAACCCAAAGTTGCTATGGTTAAATATCTCGGTAGAAAATATAGATGGGCATGTTATTTACTTATGTGATGAAGTCAGAATTGCCAAACCCGATGGATATAGGTGCTAGCGTGAGTGCTATCCCTTTACCTTACATCAAGAAATTATGAATGATATAGCACCAATGAAATAGAAGACATAGATGTTACTATTAAACTTGCTAATAGAGACACCATGACACCACTTGGGATTGTTAAAGATATAGAAGTCTTGTGGGAAAATAAAATATCCTATGATTTTCTTGTTCTTGGTTCCCCACAAGATTACTTTTGTCCCATTTTATTTGGTAGACCTTTCTTGAACACCATTAATGCTAAAATAGATTGTGAAAAACAAATTGCCGGTGTTAGTTTTGGTGATGAGTCTCATGAATTTAATTTTTTCAAATTTAGTAGAAAGCATCATAAGAAAGAATTGCCTAGTAAGGATGAAATAATTGGTCTTGCTTCTATTGTCGCACTCTCCCATCGATCCACTAGAACAATATTTGCTAGACCATGAAAATGATATGCATATGCATGAAAGAAATTAAATAGATAAGATTTTCTTTGAACAACGCCCTCCGCTTAAACACAATTTGCCTATTGAAACTCGAGGAGGTCCTTTTCCACCTAAAGGTGATCCTATGTTTGAATTAAAACAATTGCGACACTTTGAAATATGCTTATCTTGATGAGAAAAAGATATATCCTCGTTATTATTAGTGCTAAATTTTCGTAACATGAAGAAGAAAGATTATTAAAGGTTGTGAAGAAGCATCGGCGCTATTGGGTATACTTGATGATTTAAAGGGCATTAGTCCCACTCGTCAAAGACATTAATATGGAACCTCGATGCTAAACTCGTTGTGATCACCAACGGCGCTAAATCCTAAGATCAAAAAAGTGGTAAGAACTCGAATATCAAGCTTCCGGAAGGTGCATAATCTATCCTATAGCTGATAGTAGATGGGTAAGCCCTGCTCCTTATGTCCCTAAGAAGGAGGTATTATCGTTGTTCCTAATGATAAGAATGAACTTATTCCACAAAGAATTGTCACCGCTATAGAGTGGTAATTGATTTTAGAAAATTAAACAAAGCAACTAGAAAAGACCATTACCCTCCGCTTTTTATTGATCAAATGCTAGAAAGATTGTCAAACACACACATTTTTGTTTCCTTGATGGATATTCTGCTTTCTCAAGCACCTGCCTCACAACCCGATCAAGAGAAACCACCTTTACTTGTCCTTTTGGAACTTATGCTTATAGACGATGCCTTTTGGTTTATGAAATGCACCTGCTACCTTTCAAATATGTATGACTACTATATTCTCTAATTTTGTGAAAAGATTGTTGAGGTTTTAATGGATGGTTTCTCCGCCATTAACTTCTTTTGATGATTGCTTACAACATTGATCGAAGTTTTGTAGAGATGCGAGCAAACTAATCTTGTCTTGAATTGGGAGAAGTGCCACTTTATGGTTAATGAAGGTATTGTCTTGGGACATAAAATTTCTGAACGAGGTATTGAGGTGGATAAAGATAAAGTTGATGCAATTAAGAAAATGCCATGTCCTAAAGATATCAAAGGTATTCATAGTTTCCTTGGTCATGCCGGTTTCTATAGGAGGTTTATTAAAGACTCTCTAAAATTTCTAGGCCTCACAAATATTTTACAATAGGATGTCCCATTTGTTTTTATGATGACTTATCAAGCCTTTGAAACACTTAAGAAAGCCTTGATTTCTAACCTATTGTTCAACCACCGATTGAACTTACCTTTAGGAATTATGTGTGATGCTAGTGATTATGTTGTTGGTGTCGTCTAGGCAAAGAACTGATAAGAAATTAAATGTTATTCATTATGATAGTAAACCTCAGACAGGCTCAACAAAATTATGCTACTAAAGAATTCTTAATAAAGGTGTTTGCTTGTGATAAATTCAGATCTTACGTTGATTCTAAAGTGATTGTTCACACCGACCGTTGCTATAAAATATCTTATGAAAAATAAAGATGCTAAACCTAGACTCATTAGGTGGTTTCTTTTTACAAGAATTTGACTTACATATCATTGATAGAAAGGAGCCGAGAACCCCATGGTCGATAACTTATCTAGGCTAGAAAATATTCTTGATGACCCACAACCTATTAATGATAGCTTCCGATGGACTATTTGCTGTAATAAATGTTTCATAACACTCCTTGGTATGTCGACTATGTTAATTACATTGTTGCTAATATATACCACCTAGCTTCACTTACCAACAAAAGAAAAAATTTAATATTTAAGACATTACTTGTGGATGACCCACATCTTTATAATGAAGGAGTAGATGGTATCATTAGATGTTGTGTAACCGAGCATGAACAGAACAAATCCTATGGAAATTTTGCTCAAGCTTATGTAGGGCATCATGCGAGATAGAACCGCCACAAGGTATTGCAATCCAGATTTTATTGGCCTACTCTCAAGGATGCCCGTAAGTTTGTTTTATCTTGTGATGAATGTCAAAGAATTGGTAATATTGGTAAGCCAAGAAATGGCTATGAATTATTCCTTACTATTGAACCATTTGATGTATGGGGTTTTCATTATATGGGAGCTTTTCCTTCCTCTAATGGGTATATACATATTTTGATTCGTTGATTATGTTACTAAGTGGGTAGAAGCTATTCCAACTAGTAGTGCCGATCACAACACCTCTATTAAAATGCTTAGGAAGTTATTTTCCCAAGGTTTGGAGTCCCTAGATATTTAATGACTAATGGTGCTTCACACTTTATTCATGGTGCTTTCCAGAAAATGCTTGCTAAATATGATATTAACCATAGAATTGCATAACCTTGTCATCACTGGTAATGGCCGTCCTATACAAATGGTTTTAATCCTTTCTTCATGACGGATTTGGAACCGTCAGCCAGTGAGTGTGGGCCATAGGGGTCCTTCCCACACGGCCTAGAAATCATCGGGATATGCCTTCCCGCACACACGCCAGAAAATGAGGTCGTAAAGTAATCGACGAGTGCTCAAATATGGAAATATGTACAGAGAGCTAAAATACAATTATACTAAATTGTTTCAAATGCAAGTACATCCCACACAATCACCCTCTAAATGTTTCCATTTGTATGTACATCCCACACAACGCTCCAAGGAAAATGTTTCGCGGTAGATAAGGTAGGGTACCTCAGATTCTAACTTGTGCACTAAGGGTCAGCAGCTCTCGCAAGCAGGTTCACTATGCTCACGGGACCTTCCTGCCCATATCAAGCCATTCAAGAACAAAGTATACAAGATGTAAGATCGAGACTCCGAAGAGGAGCTTGCGGGAAGGCCGCCCCTGTGCTCAAGCTTACATCACTACGAAGGTCCTGCAAGAGGAGCTTGCCAGAAGACTAGGAGATTACATCATAGAAGACACGCCGCTACATGCATCCCCCAGGGCCCGGGAGCGGTTACGTGAGCCCGCAAGCTCCCGCCCAAGATCAAGACCCTGCAAGGTACTTGCCGGGAGAGTTGCGCCAGGTGCTCGGCCCAGCTCATCGCCCACGCCGCCCTGGGCCTTCTGTGGACGCTGTATGATGGTCGCGCAGCCCGGGGACACGGTGGCACTTCACGGTGGATCCATCGCCGCGGCGCACGGAGACGCAAGCGGGAGCTTTTGTCGACGCGACGGGCATTAAATGCCCTTGTCCCCATCACAAAGTAGGTAGAAACCATCGCTCAAGCATCGTAGCTCCAACGTTCCCCGCACTGCTCCAACTACCACCCATTTTTACCCCTTTCCACGCTGACACTGCCGCAGACCTTGCACTATAAAAGGAGGCCCATGCACAACGTGGAGGGGGTTGGAATTTGCAACTCCCACGCCGCGTAGCTGCCATCAGCTCTTCAAGCTCCCGAGCTCAATACAAACACAAAGCAAGAGAGTTTTATCTCCGGAGAGCTCCGGGTGGGTAAACCGCCTGCTTTCGCCTCGACCGCTTCTCGGCTCCCTCCGCTCACATCAGCTGCATAAGGCCCGCCCCATAGGTGTTCGTGGGCAGATTCTCCTCACATCTCTCGCGCTAGGGGCGCCGAGGTTGCGGACCTGATCCGCGTTCACAAGGGCGCTTTTTCATCAACTCTCCAACTTCATCAAGAACTTATCAACAATCGCGCCATGGCCTCAAGAGGAGGGCTTGGTTGCAGCCTGCGTCAAGGCCTCATCCGCCATCGGAGCCAACGGGCGGAGGAGACGCCGCGAAAGGATGGTCGCCGAGGACACTCGCGCGCCACTGCATCTAAGCGACGACGGATGACCGCTTCGGTTCTCCGTGGACGCCAAGGCCCATCCTCAAATAAGACGACAACCCAAGAGCGCTGGTACACGGAGGTGGTATCCGATGTGGGCAAGAACACGGAGGTTCGGGATGCCTGCATCACCGTCCCGTGCATGAGCAAAGCGAAGTGCGGGCAGACTCCTGCTCCTCCTATCGCCGAGTCCGAGCATATCCTGCTCCTCGCCGCCGCCTCGCCTCCTCCACTCCGCAAGCTGCCTCCCCGAGCGCCACGCCGAGGACGCCGCCATCGAGCTCCAAGCCCGCGAGGACAGCTCGTGCTCACTCCGCAAGCGAACTCCTGAGCGCCCAAGTCCCAAGTGCCTGGGCCCACTCGCAACCGCACCTCCCGGAGTGCGGCGCTGTCGCCGAGGACGCACCATCGAAGCTTCCGCAAGAGTAGCTCGCCTCGCCCGCAAGCGCACTCTCCGAGCGCCACGCCGCCGAGGACGCGCCATCGAAGCTCCACCGCAAGTGCGAGGAAACAAGAAATAGAAAAGCTGTCATCCGAAGCTTTGGTGCAGAGCACTCTTAGTTCCATGCTTTTTATGTTATATCCTCGTGCGTCGCCCTTGTGCACGCAAACCTGTGCGCTGAGGAACTCCTGCTCGGATAGTCAGACTCTTATCTTGCTTCGAGCACACTCAACGAAGTTAAAGTGAGCTGCACAAGTTTCGCGCCTTGTTTCTTTTCGAGTCCGCCAAGAAGCTGGCGTTATGACTAGTCACGGAAGGTTGCTTGCCGAAGCAACACCAGCCAGCCGGCCGATGTTCGCACTCAGCAAGTGTGTTAGCACCGCAAGTTCCCTAGAAGCGAGGGTAAAAGCCAAAGGGGGTGTAGTAGAGGTGTAACGTGGCAAGCCCTCGCCGTGAGATGCCCTTCGATGAGAGACTTGTGCGCGAGGAGCTGTCGTCGGGCCAGCACCCTTGGTTTGTTTCCGAGTCCGCCAACAAACACAAGCGCCTGCACTGCCCGGAAGGTGGCTTGCCGAAGCAACACCGCCACGTGGTCCGATGTTCCGACTCAGCAAGTGTGTTAGCACCGCAAGCTCCCGAGAGCGAGAGTATAAACACAAGGGCAAGACACGCATCATATTGCAAAGTCGCATTTAAAAGATTTATATGCATGTACATGTATAATGAAATCACAGACTTATCTCACTGTTTTCATGGCTGAAATTACAGAACAAGGAGAAACCCAAGAGCACACCAGACTGGATGTTGGCGGCTTGAGTCGCCGGGGTGAGTGCCAAGATTCTTCCTCGCCGGCCGCTGCTGGGTCTGAGTACTAAGACTCATCCCCGCAAGCCGAGTTGTTGGGGCTGATATCGATAAGTTTTTCATCCCTCATGCATCCTCTCGGATCGGGAAAGCGGGCTGCGCTTTGAACGAGCGTGTCTTGTAAAACCCATGCGCGGAGGAGGTGTCGGCCCGCTTGGCGCTTTGTTTCGCTTCCGAGTCCGCTTAACGATTCAAGCGAAGCCGCGATAAGTGTCGCGCTTCTTGGTTTGTTTTCGAGCACGCTAACGATGGCGGAGCTATGATAGTGTCGCTGTTACGCTTTTCGGAGCACGCCAAACAAACACAAGTATGCTAATCGGCCCGCAAGGTTGCTTGTCGGAAGCAACACCGCCACTGGCTGCCGATGTCCCGTGACTCAAAGAAGCGTGTTCGCTACCGGCAAGCTCCCCGAGCGAGGATAGAACATACAAGGCACTAAGTCAAGACTCGTCCGACAAGCTTTCCCTTTTCATTAAAAACATCCTAGTTTAATACAAGTCCATAGAGGATGAAAACATGATAGAGAGGATTACAAGTTTTAAATGCACTAAGGCCCAAGGCTTAAACCAAAGATAAGATGCCCGTAATCCTTCTCCGCTTCTCCTGCTCAGAGTTCGGAGGAGGTCAAGGAGTCCCTGAAGAGAAGCTTGCCGGGAGGGCGAAGGGGCTCTAGGAGAGCTACGGTAGAAGACACCAAGAGAACACCCCGAGCCGCCAGATTGGCGGAGACGGAGGCCGGAGGCGAGCTTGAAGACGGGTGGTGGACGTCAAGACCGACGAGGGCTCGCCTCAGATTCTTTGACGCCTTGCCGCCACCCCCTCTTCCCGCAGCCTCCCTATGCCACCGCCCAAGGAGACGGCCCGGGAGTTCAAGGTCGCACTGATGACGGTCGCGGTGGCCATGAGGGGCCCACGCCTAGTCGGACCCGCCATCCTCCTCGCCGCCGTTGCCGCCCCTCCTCGCTACTCGCCGAGGAGGGACCTTCGCCATCGGAGGAGCTGTCCACACAAGATCTCGCCTGGTCCCGAGTCCTCAAGACCTTGACGGCGAGAAGGTCGCCTCCATTAACTTGAAATGGAGGGTAAACCCCGCCACAAGCTGGATGCGGCGAACGCCTTCCACCCTGGCCGGCATACATCACGCCGGGTGGGGACACGACACTCACCGAAAAGCCGCCGATCCCACAGCCCTCATGCGCAACTCCATCACCTCGGCGATCCGTTCCATCGCGCCGAACGGGCCGCAGCCGAGGCGGCGACGAGGCGCCGACGCAGCTTGATGAAGAACTCCTGTGATCGCTCAAAGATGGACCGCCGAGGGAAGGAGCCGGAGGAGACGGGAGGCACATCGCCACCATCGCTTTCTCTCGACCGCTGCCACGCCGTTCACCAAACACGCCTTCCCTCGTGGCGGGCCGCCGCCACGGGTGTGGATAGGAGAGGTGCGCTGCCCGAGGCGACCTCGCTGCCACCGCTGAGGAACTAGGATTTCTCCTTCCATGGCGGAAAGAAGAATGTAAGATGAAGACGAAGGGAGAAGAGGATGTGTGAGACCATTGTAGCCCTTCCTTTTTTAAAGGGCGAGGGGGACTCAACCGCCCAGCCCGCCATCGGGAAGCGAGGAGGGCGAGGAGCGGGCCGACCGCCATCTTCGCCGGACGGCTCTCCTCACCTTCGCCGCCCACCACCCCTGCAGCATGAGGGCCGCTGCATAAAAAGCGGACCGGCGACGGGTGGTGACCTCACCGCACTACGATCACGGGTGGATGCCCTAAAGATCAGATGCGCGCCCATCGCCTCCAACGCCGCAATCGACGTGCGGTGTTACGGGGAGGCGGCAGAGGAGTGGATTCGACAACAGGCCGCAGGTGCCTGCAGACGCTTTTGGCTCCGCCCAACAGCCAAGACCGGTGGCCCAGTCTGGGGTCCTGCCGGTGACTTAGGTAGGGTACCTCATTCTAACTTGTGCACGCGGCCGCAGCCTCTCGCGGCAGGTGGTCTACCATGTGCTCGCCGGGACCTTCCCTGCCCATATCAAGCCATTCAAGAACAAAGTATACAAGATGAAGATCGAGACTCGCAAGAGGAGCTTGCCGAAGGCCGCCCTGTGCTCAAGCTTACATCACTACGCAAGGTCCTAGCAAGAGGAGCTTGCCAGAAGACTAGGAGATTACATCATAGAAGACACGCCGACGCTACATGCGCCGGGCGAGGGCCCGGGAGCGATTGTTACAGAGCCCGCAAGCTCCCTGCCCCGCAAGATCAAGACCCCTGCAAGGTACTTGCCGAGAGTTGCGCCAGGTGCCCGCTGGCCCAGCCATCGGCCCACGCTTCGCCTTCTTCAGGACGCTGCGGATGGCTGCGCACTGGGGACACGGCACTTCACTGGTGGATCCATCGCTGCAAGGCACGGAGACGCAAGGGCGGAGCTTGGGGTCGACGACGCGGCATTAAATGCCCTTGTCCCCATCACAAAGTAGGTAGAAACCACTGCTCGCTAATCGAGCTCCACCGTTCTCGCACTGCTCCAACTACCACCTCTTTACATTTTTACCCCTTTCTCCCACGCTGACACCTGCTCGGTGACCCCTTGCACTATAAAAGGAGGCCCATGCACAACGGAGGGGTTGGAATCTTGCAACTCCCACGCCGTAGTCACATCAGAGCTCTTCAAGCCCGAGCTCAATACAAACACAAAGCAGCAAGAGGAGTTTTATCTCTCCCGAGAGCTCAAGCTGGGTAAAACCGCCTGCGGTCGCCTAGATCTGCCTTCTATGCCCTCCGCCTGCATCCGCTGCATAAGGGGGCCCCATAGGTGTTCGTATGGCGATTCTCCCAGGCCTCGCCACAGTGTACACCACACACAATTTTTCCTGCTAAATTGTTTGTGTTATTGAATATATCACACACGGTCCGTAGAAGAAACCGTGTGGCAAAGACTATCCATCACACACGCTTTTTATGTGGTAAATATTTGTGCAAGGTGGCCTAACGCAAAAAGCTCAAGAGAAAGTCGTGATTGCTCATTGATCAAACATGCTTTATTCTTAGAAACTGTAAGGCCTCGAGGTCATCGCCCACGGTATTTTTTTCAACAACCATTTGCAATAGGAAACCCAATTAGCAGTGCTAAACTGCCCTATTATTAATAATCCATTTACTAATCTAATTGACATTCATATTAAGCATGATATATTGCATTTCCATATTAAGGAAGTAGGTCTTAATTGAAATACATCCGAGTACAACATGATATAGCTTCAAGACTTAGCTATCCCATTACACAATCAGCACCAGACCAAGTTTCACATGCAACATGTAGAACCTTTCAAAATTAGCATCATAGACGGTATATAGACAGATGCATCTCATCTAGAAAACTGTCAAGCGGAAGATTTAATATTGAGCCTTCATTCATGTTGAAGGTCTTTGCAACTTTAGGCTGTCGTGATGATTGATCGTCGTCTTCGCCCTCTTCAGAACACTTCAATATTGAACTGTGGTGTTGTATGAAAACCTTCCTCGCCTCACCATAGAAGTGGGTTGAGAGGTAATCATAAGTGAACTGCTTTGGAAAGGCTCAAAACAAGGATGTATAAATATCTTCTATATTGGAAATGGGGCAAAGGAATAAAAAGGCAAGGTATAATAGTTAGTATCATCTTGTAGTGAACTAATGTCTTCTATCAGTGCGCATAAAGATCTTTTTGTTTTTGTCGCTAATTTCTTTATCCTAACAATATTTTTGAGTTTCTTGATTTGATTGATATTCATGGACAATTCATTTCCGTGATATGCAAAAAGGGTCTAACAAAGGTCAAAACCTCCGACAAGTTAGGACTACATGTGCAAGGCCAAACTGTTAAAAATCAAAGTATTAGAATGGTACCTACAATTGCACAATAATGTGCTATTAGACTACGGACCATGCATCGCTCTAACCTCGATTGTAAACCCTTGCTTCCCATTGTTTCGAATACATATAAGGTAGTTAGTCATCGTTAAGTAAGGGTGTGTTTGGTTGAGTCATGGACCGGAATATCATGGGTCCGACCCATTCCCAGCCCCGCTGCTCGTTGAGATTTGATCGACTATTGCTCCTCCTGACCAATATTCGCCCAGATGCGAACGAGGCGAGACTCTAAAGGGCCGACCACGCGAACCGCTTCAAGGCCTCACGCAGTGAGATCGCTCCCTCCCGCCTCCCCCTCCTCTCTCTCCCTCCATCGACCGAGCGGCGGCGCCGCCGCTTCTCCCTTCCTCACCTGTCTCGCTCCCGCTTACTGGCTCCTCCTTCCCCGCCGCCCGCTAACTCTCTCTTCCTTCCCGCGATTTGCAGCAGAATAGGGGCTCGATCCGGATCTCGGTTGGGGCGGCTTGAGGATTGGCAGCGGGCGGCGGCGGCTTCCCATGAGCCGACAGCACAAGGCTTCCCGAGCTCACAACAGTAGAGACGCAGCGACAGCTCCTCACTCTAAGGTAAACCATCACTTTTCTTTAGAGCTGGTGCTCATGCATATTCCCACCAGACCGATAGAGAGAGATGGAGACCAGATTGGTATATGTCATCACGCCTCATGCAATATCCGATGGAGATCTTTATTCCTAATTTGTACCAAAATACATATTGTCCAAAGGTATCTTTGCAATATATATGTTGATGTAAGATCATTGGTAGCCATATTTTTGATAGTGTGCATCACTTGTAGATGGTCAAGAAGATGAACAAAAGAAAAAGATGGTTAGGGAGCTGTTGCTTTTGTTGCAATCGCTGCAATGGCCATCATTGTTCGGGCTGTAATAAGGAAAGAAGACCACGATTACCTATGGGCCAATGCATGAAAGAGATCGAATCAGATTTGATTATCTAAACCAAAAATATGGCAAAGTGATGTGTTGTAAAAACATGTTAAGGTTTGAAAGAGCTGCTTTTAATTTGTGTGCCATATTGAGGGATCGAAGTTGCTAGAAGATAGTCCACATCTTAGCGTGAGCAACAATTGGCAATGTTTTTGCATACAATTGGGCATAATCTTCGAATAGGGTTGTGTCAGCCAACTTTTGTAGATCATATGGCACAACCAGATATATTTTAGAAAGGCTCTTCTTGCCATAGGAGAGCTTCAGAATGATTATATACGGCCACCATCATTGGAGACCCCAAAGAAAAATTGCAGAAATCATCGGTCACCCATATTTTAAGGTAATTTCTAAAACTATTCCTTAGGTATGTAGGGCTATACGATATGGTATTTACTACTTGTCACTATATAGGATTGTATTGAGCTATCGATGGTACACATGTGCAGCAGGTGTTACCAAAGATGTGGAGCATTCTTTCGTGGTAGGAAGGCCTTTACAACCCAAATGTGATGGCAATGTAGATTTTGATCTCCGCTCACGATGTGTTGGCTGGTTGGGAAGGGTCAAGACACGATGCAACTGTTTTAGCTGATGCTAACACGGAGAGAGGCTTACAAGTACCACCAGTAAGAAGTTCTTAGATAGAAATTGTCCATATGTTCTTTGCCTCATGAAACCATTGTCACAAATATTTGTTTCACCTTTTTAGGAAAGTTCTACCTAGTTGATGCTTGCTATGGAGCTTAAGCCCGGTTCTTACCACCTTTTCGTGGTGTGAGGTACCATTTGAATGAGTGGGGCAACAATCCAAAGGCAAAATGACAAGGAGCTATTCAACCTTAGGCACTCTTCACTACGGGTGACGGAGAGAGGGCTTTGGATCTCTCAAAAGCGCTTTCAAATTTTAGATGATGCCAAACCATTCTTTACTTTCCGACACAAGTTGACATTGTTATAGCTTGCTGCGCTCTTCACAATTATGCACTATCACAAGGATTGATGAATTTATTATACCGTAGTGACATGGACCACCCAACCAATTCAACATCAAGGCAACAAGCAAGTGACACTAGGGTCCGTGGTAGACCGTAGGCTACAAATGGCAGCCCAAATGTGGGAAGATAGACAACTCATGTATGCTAATCTATGAGTGTGGCACTGTATTTGTATCATTTACTCTATTTGAAACATGTATTTGTGATGTTTAGGCAACTACATTTGAATTTATTTGATGGCTGGACAGATTGTATCATTACTCTATTTGAAACATGTATTTGTGATGTTTAGGCAACTACATTTGAATTTATTTGATGGCTGGACAGATTCATTATTTCATTTGAAACATGTATTTGAAATGCTATAATCCATGTTTTTGCAATCTTTTGTCATGGATGAAATGGAGAGTGTCAAGTCACCGCTGCAAGTGGGAGCTCCGGAGAGCTGGATCATTGTGTGGACTAATTCCATGACGAAAACCATGCTTGGTTTTGGCTGGTCTTGTTGTTGATGGAAGAGAACTTCAAGTGGATTCAGAGATGTGCATCATAGACAATGTGCTGTTTTGAACGAGCAATTCAAGCTTCGTTAACGGAGAACAAGTGAAAACAACATGATCATCATACAATAAAATATAGCATCACGCCTTGACCATATCACATCACAACATGCCCCGCAAAACAAGTTAGACGTCTCTACTTTGTTGTTGCAAATTTTACGTGGCTGCTACGGGCTTAAGCAAGAACCGCCTCACCCACGCATCAAAACCACAACGATATTTCACAAATAGACTCCGCTTTAACCTTCTCAAGGACCGGCGAGCCACACTTTGTTCAACTAAAGTGAGAGACAGCACCCACCGTACCACCTTTAGCAACGAGTGCTCGCAGCGGTGAAACCACTCAGTAAGCGACGCTGAATGTCGGTCCTGGCCGCTCATCTCACAATACCGCGAACCAAAGTATGACATGTCGGTAGGTAGTATGACTTGTATCGCCCACAACTCACTTGTGTTCTACTCTGCAAAACATCAAACCATAGAAAAACCTAGGCTCGGATGCCATCATGGGGAACGAGTAATTTCAAAAATTTTCCTACGCACACGCAAGATCATGGTGATGCATAGCACGAGAGGGGAGAGTGTTGTCTACATACCTTGTAGACCCAAAGCGAAGCGATCACAACGTAGAGGAAGTAGTCAGACGCTCTCCTCGCGATCCGACCGATCCCGGCCAAGCATCTGACGCCTGAAGTTCTTGACACACGACAGCTCGATGACGCCCTCAGACCGATCCAGCCGAGTGTCGAGGGAGAGTTTCACAAGACGACGGCGGCAGGACGATCTTGATGTTTCACTGCGCAGGTTTCACTTAAGCTTCATGACCAGATAACCGTGGAATATGGTGGAGGGGGCACCGACACGGCTAAGGAACCATCTCACGATCAACTTGTGTGTCCCATGCCCCCCCGCCTGTGATATAAAGGAGCCAGAGGGGGGGCCATGCCAAGAGGGGCGCTGGGGAGTCCTACCCTCCGAGTAGGATTCCCCAATCCTAGTTGGACTAGGATTCCTGGAGGAAAGAGAGAGGGGGCTGGCCCTTCTCCCAGTCCCTAGTAGGACTAGGAAGGAGGCGCCACCCTTGCTGCCCTTCCTTTCCACCAAGGCCCATCGAGGCCCATTTACCTCCCGTTCCAGAACCTCCCCAGACTGCAGAATTCGCTCGCCCGAACCATTCAACTCCAAACATAGGCTTCCAATATATCAATCTTTATGTCTCGACCATTCCGAGACTCCTCGCCATGTCCGGATCACATCCGGACCAACTTCTTCGGTACATCAAAATACATAAACTCATAATAACGGCCATCGAAACCTTGCTGCATGATTTACGGTTCGAGAACAATGTAGACATGACCTAGAACTATTCACGGTCAATAACCAACAGGACCTGATGCCCATATTGGTTCCTACATATTCTACGAAGATCTTTATCGGTCGCATCAGATAACATCATACGTTCCCTTTGTCATCAGATAGTTATCTCGCCCGAGATTCGATCGCCAGATCCAATACCTAGTTCAATCTGCTACGGCAAGTCTCTTTACTCGCTCCGAATACATCATCTCACAACTAACTCATTAGTAGTGCTTGCAAGGCTTCAGTGATGTGCACGAGAGGGCCCAGAGATACCTCTCCGACAACGGAGTGACAAAACCTAATCTCAAATACGCCAACCCAACATCTACCTTTGGAGACACCTAGTACTCTTTATAATCACCCAGCCACGCCAGACGCTTGGTAGCACCCAGTGTTCCTCCGTAAACGGGAGTTGCATAATCTCATAGTTACGTGAACATGTATATGTCATGGATAAAAGCAAGAGCAACATACTAAACGATCGTGCTAAGCTAAGGAATGGGTCATGTCAATCGATCATTCTACTAATGATGTGACCTCATTAATCAAATAACAACTCCTTGTTCATGGTTAGAAACATAACCATCTTTGATTAACAAGCTAGTCAAGTAGAGGCATACTAGTGACATGTTGTTTTGTCTATGCATTCACACATGTATCATGTTTCATTAATACAATTCTAGCATGAATGATAAACATTTATCATGAAATAAGGAAATAAATAATAACTTTATTATTTCCTCTAGGGCATATTTCCTTCAACTTTTGTTCTGAGGTCACGAGAAATCTCGCTAAAAGTAATCATGTGAATTTTATATGTTCGATATTTTGATGGTATGTATGTCAGATTCCTTAGTGGTGTCATGTGAACGTTAATTACATGACACTTCACCATATTTGGGCATAAGGGAATGCATTGTGGAGTAGTTATTAGATGATGGGTTGCGAGAGTGCATGTGCTTAAACCCTAGTTTATGCGCTTATTCAAGGACCGATTGATCCAAAAGTTTAATGCTATGTTTAGAATTTATTGTTACTACTTTTCTTGTAGTTGCGATGCTTATGTAGGGGTTAATCAAAGGTAGGAGGTGTGTTCAAGTAATAACAACACCTAAGCAATCATTCACCCACATATCAAATAATCAAAGTAGCGAACACACATCAAACCAACATGATGAAAGTGACTAGATGAAATTCGTGTACCTCAAGAACGCTTTGCTTATCATAAGGGACCGTTGGCCTATCCTTTGCCTCAAAAGTATTGGGATACCTTGTTGCAATTTTGTTACTATTATCGTTATTTGCTCGTTATAAATTATCTTGCTATCAAACTACTCGTTATTTATAATTTCGCTTTTAGAGAATACCTGCAAAACGACTTGTCATTTCCTTCGCCTCCTCGCTAATTCAATTTACTAATAAAGGACTATGATTGATCCCCTATACTTTGGGTCATCAAGGCTCTTGGCTCCATTGCCTAGAGTGATCGCTTTGTAAGTGGAAATTGGTAAGAAAAATTATTACTACATGCTGAAATTCTATCACACTTGTTACTACGGAAAACGATCCTTTGAGGGGTTTGTTCAAGGTATCTTCACCGATCGAACCACAATTAGTCACCCTCAACCCATCGCACCTACTAAAAATATTGGTTATGAAATTCTTCCGCATGATAGAACAACTGCTAGCTAATCCTTATGCGTGAGATGGAACCGAACATCCCGATATGCACTTGATATATGTGGAAGAAATTTGTGGATTATTTAAGCTTGTGGTTTACCCGAGATGAAGTTAAGAAGAAGGTTTTCCCTCTTTGAAGGAAAAGCGCTATATGGTATAGGCTACGATGATATGGATCTTGGAATTGGAATCGATTGAAATTAGAGTTTCACCAAAAATATCATATGCATCTAGTTCATCATGATCGAATATATATATATATATATATATATATATATATATATATAAATATAAAATTTTGGCCTCGAAAGAGAAATTATCGCCTAGCTCTGGGGAGGCTTAAGTCAATGTTATATTCATGCCCCAATCATGAGCTCTCAAGAGAAATTATCATTCAGATTTTTATGCTCCGCTTTCTCATGATGATCTATCCATGCTTGATACTTCTTGTACTAGTTCCTTTATGAAGAAGACTATTGATTTGTGATCTTTTAAAAGATTTAAACGCAACTCAAGATTGGGAACTCGACGAAGGTAAAGAGTCGATATTAAACTTAATTATGATTGTGTGAAATCTTTATGAATACCGATGCTTTTCAAAAGTTTAGCATAAATATGGACTTGACTCAGATAGTAGCTTCTTTGTGAATCATTTGCTACTCATGTTGATCGCCTTAAGGAGAAGTGGTTCAAATATCACCCACCTATTAAAGAAGAAATTAAAGAACCGATAATAGCTAAAGATGAAACTATTATCTATAATGTTGATCCGCTTGTTCTCATCGCTTATATTGAGAATCCACCTTTTCCTGTAAGGATAAAGGAACATGCTAAAGTTTCAACTATGGTGTGTTCCAAGAGCCAGCCATGACGCCGCCCCACCGCTCAGACAGATAAACCCCTCGCCAAGCAAATGAGCTCAGATTTCCACCACACGCATACCTTCGTCTCCCCGCGTTCCCTTTCCCGAAGCGGCCGGTCTTGGCCGTTGATCGACGATAATAGCCACGGGCACGCAAGGTCGGACCTCATTTCTTCACCGCCTCCCTCCCACGGGCAAGGCGACCTTCTCCATGGAGGTGTTCGACAACGGTCGCCCTGCCCACGCCACAAAGATCGCTACCATCCTGCCGCCGCCGAGATCGAGCCCGAAGCTTCGAGTCGCTACCTCTCAAGGCATTCGTTGCAGGATACGTATGGTGCATTTCGATGTGTTTTGATGCGCTTTGGGTTTGATTTGGATTTTGTGGCGTAGCGTCAATAAAATTTATATTAGAACACCTAAACCATGAACAAATCAAGGTAGAACCCAAAGTTGCTATGGTTAAATATCTCGGTAGAAAATATAGATGGGCATGTTATTTACTTATGTGATGAAGTCAGAATTGCCAAACCCGATGGATATAGGTGCTAGCGTGAGTGCTATCCCTTTACCTTACATCAAGAAATTATGAATGATATAGCACCAATGAAATAGAAGACATAGATGTTACTATTAAACTTGCTAATAGAGACACCATGACACCACTTGGGATTGTTAAAGATATAGAAGTCTTGTGGGAAAATAAAATATCCTATGATTTTCTTGTTCTTGGTTCCCCACAAGATTACTTTTGTCCCATTTTATTTGGTAGACCTTTCTTGAACACCATTAATGCTAAAATAGATTGTGAAAAACAAATTGCCGGTGTTAGTTTTGGTGATGAGTCTCATGAATTTAATTTTTTCAAATTTAGTAGAAAGCATCATAAGAAAGAATTGCCTAGTAAGGATGAAATAATTGGTCTTGCTTCTATTGTCGCACTCTCCCATCGATCCACTAGAACAATATTTGCTAGACCATGAAAATGATATGCATATGCATGAAAGAAATTAAATAGATAAGATTTTCTTTGAACAACGCCCTCCGCTTAAACACAATTTGCCTATTGAAACTCGAGGAGGTCCTTTTCCACCTAAAGGTGATCCTATGTTTGAATTAAAACAATTGCGACACTTTGAAATATGCTTATCTTGATGAGAAAAAGATATATCCTCGTTATTATTAGTGCTAAATTTTCGTAACATGAAGAAGAAAGATTATTAAAGGTTGTGAAGAAGCATCGGCGCTATTGGGTATACTTGATGATTTAAAGGGCATTAGTCCCACTCGTCAAAGACATTAATATGGAACCTCGATGCTAAACTCGTTGTGATCACCAACGGCGCTAAATCCTAAGATCAAAAAAGTGGTAAGAACTCGAATATCAAGCTTCCGGAAGGTGCATAATCTATCCTATAGCTGATAGTAGATGGGTAAGCCCTGCTCCTTATGTCCCTAAGAAGGAGGTATTATCGTTGTTCCTAATGATAAGAATGAACTTATTCCACAAAGAATTGTCACCGCTATAGAGTGGTAATTGATTTTAGAAAATTAAACAAAGCAACTAGAAAAGACCATTACCCTCCGCTTTTTATTGATCAAATGCTAGAAAGATTGTCAAACACACACATTTTTGTTTCCTTGATGGATATTCTGCTTTCTCAAGCACCTGTCTCACAACCTGATCAAGAGAAAACCACCTTTACTTGTCCTTTTGGAACTTATGCTTATAGACGATGCCTTTTGGTTTATGAAATGCACCTGCTACCTTTCAAATATGTATGACTACTATATTCTCTAATTTTTGTGAAAAGATTGTTGAGGTTTTAATGGATGGTTTCTCCGCCATTAACTTCTTTTGATGATTGCTTACAACATTGATCGAAGTTTTGTAGAGATGCGAGCAAACTAATCTTGTCTTGAATTGGGAGAAGTGCCACTTTATGGTTAATGAAGGTATTGTCTTGGGACATAAAATTTCTGAACGAGGTATTGAGGTGGATAAAGATAAAGTTGATGCAATTAAGAAAATGCCATGTCCTAAAGATATCAAAGGTATTCATAGTTTCCTTGGTCATGCCGGTTTCTATAGGAGGTTTATTAAAGACTCTCTAAAATTTCTAGGCCTCACAAATATTTTACAATAGGATGTCCCATTTGTTTTTATGATGACTTATCAAGCCTTTGAAACACTTAAGAAAGCCTTGATTTCTAACCTATTGTTCAACCACCGATTGAACTTACCTTTAGGAATTATGTGTGATGCTAGTGATTATGTTGTTGGTGTCGTCTAGGCAAAGAACTGATAAGAAATTAAATGTTATTCATTATGATAGTAAACCTCAGACAGGCTCAACAAAATTATGCTACTAAAGAATTCTTAATAAAGGTGTTTGCTTGTGATAAATTCAGATCTTACGTTGATTCTAAAGTGATTGTTCACACCGACCGTTGCTATAAAATATCTTATGAAAAATAAAGATGCTAAACCTAGACTCATTAGGTGGTTTCTTTTTACAAGAATTTGACTTACATATCATTGATAGAAAGGAGCCGAGAACCCCATGGTCGATAACTTATCTAGGCTAGAAAATATTCTTGATGACCCACAACCTATTAATGATAGCTTCCGATGGACTATTTGCTGTAATAAATGTTTCATAACACTCCTTGGTATGTCGACTATGTTAATTACATTGTTGCTAATATATACCACCTAGCTTCACTTACCAACAAAAGAAAAAATTTAATATTTAAGACATTACTTGTGGATGACCCACATCTTTATAATGAAGGAGTAGATGGTATCATTAGATGTTGTGTAACCGAGCATGAACAGAACAAATCCTATGGAAATTTTGCTCAAGCTTATGTAGGGCATCATGCGAGATAGAACCGCCACAAGGTATTGCAATCCAGATTTTATTGGCCTACTCTCAAGGATGCCCGTAAGTTTGTTTTATCTTGTGATGAATGTCAAAGAATTGGTAATATTGGTAAGCCAAGAAATGGCTATGAATTATTCCTTACTATTGAACCATTTGATGTATGGGGTTTTCATTATATGGGAGCTTTTCCTTCCTCTAATGGGTATATACATATTTTGATTCGTTGATTATGTTACTAAGTGGGTAGAAGCTATTCCAACTAGTAGTGCCGATCACAACACCTCTATTAAAATGCTTAGGAAGTTATTTTCCCAAGGTTTGGAGTCCCTAGATATTTAATGACTAATGGTGCTTCACACTTTATTCATGGTGCTTTCCAGAAAATGCTTGCTAAATATGATATTAACCATAGAATTGCATAACCTTGTCATCACTGGTAATGGCCGTCCTATACAAATGGTTTTAATCCTTTCTTCATGACGGATTTGGAACCGTCAGCCAGTGAGTGTGGGCCATAGGGGTCCTTCCCACACGGCCTAGAAATCATCGGGATATGCCTTCCCGCACACACGCCAGAAAATGAGGTCGTAAAGTAATCGACGAGTGCTCAAATATGGAAATATGTACAGAGAGCTAAAATACAATTATACTAAATTGTTTCAAATGCAAGTACATCCCACACAATCACCCTCTAAATGTTTCCATTTGTATGTACATCCCACACAACGCTCCAAGGAAAATGTTTCGCGGTAGATAAGGTAGGGTACCTCAGATTCTAACTTGTGCACTAAGGGTCAGCAGCTCTCGCAAGCAGGTTCACTATGCTCACGGGACCTTCCTGCCCATATCAAGCCATTCAAGAACAAAGTATACAAGATGTAAGATCGAGACTCCGAAGAGGAGCTTGCGGGAAGGCCGCCCCTGTGCTCAAGCTTACATCACTACGAAGGTCCTGCAAGAGGAGCTTGCCAGAAGACTAGGAGATTACATCATAGAAGACACGCCGCTACATGCATCCCCCAGGGCCCGGGAGCGGTTACGTGAGCCCGCAAGCTCCCGCCCAAGATCAAGACCCTGCAAGGTACTTGCCGGGAGAGTTGCGCCAGGTGCTCGGCCCAGCTCATCGCCCACGCCGCCCTGGGCCTTCTGTGGACGCTGTATGATGGTCGCGCAGCCCGGGGACACGGTGGCACTTCACGGTGGATCCATCGCCGCGGCGCACGGAGACGCAAGCGGGAGCTTTTGTCGACGCGACGGGCATTAAATGCCCTTGTCCCCATCACAAAGTAGGTAGAAACCATCGCTCAAGCATCGTAGCTCCAACGTTCCCCGCACTGCTCCAACTACCACCCATTTTTACCCCTTTCCACGCTGACACTGCCGCAGACCTTGCACTATAAAAGGAGGCCCATGCACAACGTGGAGGGGGTTGGAATTTGCAACTCCCACGCCGCGTAGCTGCCATCAGCTCTTCAAGCTCCCGAGCTCAATACAAACACAAAGCAAGAGAGTTTTATCTCCGGAGAGCTCCGGGTGGGTAAACCGCCTGCTTTCGCCTCGACCGCTTCTCGGCTCCCTCCGCTCACATCAGCTGCATAAGGCCCGCCCCATAGGTGTTCGTGGGCAGATTCTCCTCACATCTCTCGCGCTAGGGGCGCCGAGGTTGCGGACCTGATCCGCGTTCACAAGGGCGCTTTTTCATCAACTCTCCAACTTCATCAAGAACTTATCAACAATCGCGCCATGGCCTCAAGAGGAGGGCTTGGTTGCAGCCTGCGTCAAGGCCTCATCCGCCATCGGAGCCAACGGGCGGAGGAGACGCCGCGAAAGGATGGTCGCCGAGGACACTCGCGCGCCACTGCATCTAAGCGACGACGGATGACCGCTTCGGTTCTCCGTGGACGCCAAGGCCCATCCTCAAATAAGACGACAACCCAAGAGCGCTGGTACACGGAGGTGGTATCCGATGTGGGCAAGAACACGGAGGTTCGGGATGCCTGCATCACCGTCCCGTGCATGAGCAAAGCGAAGTGCGGGCAGACTCCTGCTCCTCCTATCGCCGAGTCCGAGCATATCCTGCTCCTCGCCGCCGCCTCGCCTCCTCCACTCCGCAAGCTGCCTCCCCGAGCGCCACGCCGAGGACGCCGCCATCGAGCTCCAAGCCCGCGAGGACAGCTCGTGCTCACTCCGCAAGCGAACTCCTGAGCGCCCAAGTCCCAAGTGCCTGGGCCCACTCGCAACCGCACCTCCCGGAGTGCGGCGCTGTCGCCGAGGACGCACCATCGAAGCTTCCGCAAGAGTAGCTCGCCTCGCCCGCAAGCGCACTCTCCGAGCGCCACGCCGCCGAGGACGCGCCATCGAAGCTCCACCGCAAGTGCGAGGAAACAAGAAATAGAAAAGCTGTCATCCGAAGCTTTGGTGCAGAGCACTCTTAGTTCCATGCTTTTTATGTTATATCCTCGTGCGTCGCCCTTGTGCACGCAAACCTGTGCGCTGAGGAACTCCTGCTCGGATAGTCAGACTCTTATCTTGCTTCGAGCACACTCAACGAAGTTAAAGTGAGCTGCACAAGTTTCGCGCCTTGTTTCTTTTCGAGTCCGCCAAGAAGCTGGCGTTATGACTAGTCACGGAAGGTTGCTTGCCGAAGCAACACCAGCCAGCCGGCCGATGTTCGCACTCAGCAAGTGTGTTAGCACCGCAAGTTCCCTAGAAGCGAGGGTAAAAGCCAAAGGGGGTGTAGTAGAGGTGTAACGTGGCAAGCCCTCGCCGTGAGATGCCCTTCGATGAGAGACTTGTGCGCGAGGAGCTGTCGTCGGGCCAGCACCCTTGGTTTGTTTCCGAGTCCGCCAACAAACACAAGCGCCTGCACTGCCCGGAAGGTGGCTTGCCGAAGCAACACCGCCACGTGGTCCGATGTTCCGACTCAGCAAGTGTGTTAGCACCGCAAGCTCCCGAGAGCGAGAGTATAAACACAAGGGCAAGACACGCATCATATTGCAAAGTCGCATTTAAAAGATTTATATGCATGTACATGTATAATGAAATCACAGACTTATCTCACTGTTTTCATGGCTGAAATTACAGAACAAGGAGAAACCCAAGAGCACACCAGACTGGATGTTGGCGGCTTGAGTCGCCGGGGTGAGTGCCAAGATTCTTCCTCGCCGGCCGCTGCTGGGTCTGAGTACTAAGACTCATCCCCGCAAGCCGAGTTGTTGGGGCTGATATCGATAAGTTTTTCATCCCTCATGCATCCTCTCGGATCGGGAAAGCGGGCTGCGCTTTGAACGAGCGTGTCTTGTAAAACCCATGCGCGGAGGAGGTGTCGGCCCGCTTGGCGCTTTGTTTCGCTTCCGAGTCCGCTTAACGATTCAAGCGAAGCCGCGATAAGTGTCGCGCTTCTTGGTTTGTTTTCGAGCACGCTAACGATGGCGGAGCTATGATAGTGTCGCTGTTACGCTTTTCGGAGCACGCCAAACAAACACAAGTATGCTAATCGGCCCGCAAGGTTGCTTGTCGGAAGCAACACCGCCACTGGCTGCCGATGTCCCGTGACTCAAAGAAGCGTGTTCGCTACCGGCAAGCTCCCCGAGCGAGGATAGAACATACAAGGCACTAAGTCAAGACTCGTCCGACAAGCTTTCCCTTTTCATTAAAAACATCCTAGTTTAATACAAGTCCATAGAGGATGAAAACATGATAGAGAGGATTACAAGTTTTAAATGCACTAAGGCCCAAGGCTTAAACCAAAGATAAGATGCCCGTAATCCTTCTCCGCTTCTCCTGCTCAGAGTTCGGAGGAGGTCAAGGAGTCCCTGAAGAGAAGCTTGCCGGGAGGGCGAAGGGGCTCTAGGAGAGCTACGGTAGAAGACACCAAGAGAACACCCCGAGCCGCCAGATTGGCGGAGACGGAGGCCGGAGGCGAGCTTGAAGACGGGTGGTGGACGTCAAGACCGACGAGGGCTCGCCTCAGATTCTTTGACGCCTTGCCGCCACCCCCTCTTCCCGCAGCCTCCCTATGCCACCGCCCAAGGAGACGGCCCGGGAGTTCAAGGTCGCACTGATGACGGTCGCGGTGGCCATGAGGGGCCCACGCCTAGTCGGACCCGCCATCCTCCTCGCCGCCGTTGCCGCCCCTCCTCGCTACTCGCCGAGGAGGGACCTTCGCCATCGGAGGAGCTGTCCACACAAGATCTCGCCTGGTCCCGAGTCCTCAAGACCTTGACGGCGAGAAGGTCGCCTCCATTAACTTGAAATGGAGGGTAAACCCCGCCACAAGCTGGATGCGGCGAACGCCTTCCACCCTGGCCGGCATACATCACGCCGGGTGGGGACACGACACTCACCGAAAAGCCGCCGATCCCACAGCCCTCATGCGCAACTCCATCACCTCGGCGATCCGTTCCATCGCGCCGAACGGGCCGCAGCCGAGGCGGCGACGAGGCGCCGACGCAGCTTGATGAAGAACTCCTGTGATCGCTCAAAGATGGACCGCCGAGGGAAGGAGCCGGAGGAGACGGGAGGCACATCGCCACCATCGCTTTCTCTCGACCGCTGCCACGCCGTTCACCAAACACGCCTTCCCTCGTGGCGGGCCGCCGCCACGGGTGTGGATAGGAGAGGTGCGCTGCCCGAGGCGACCTCGCTGCCACCGCTGAGGAACTAGGATTTCTCCTTCCATGGCGGAAAGAAGAATGTAAGATGAAGACGAAGGGAGAAGAGGATGTGTGAGACCATTGTAGCCCTTCCTTTTTTAAAGGGCGAGGGGGACTCAACCGCCCAGCCCGCCATCGGGAAGCGAGGAGGGCGAGGAGCGGGCCGACCGCCATCTTCGCCGGACGGCTCTCCTCACCTTCGCCGCCCACCACCCCTGCAGCATGAGGGCCGCTGCATAAAAAGCGGACCGGCGACGGGTGGTGACCTCACCGCACTACGATCACGGGTGGATGCCCTAAAGATCAGATGCGCGCCCATCGCCTCCAACGCCGCAATCGACGTGCGGTGTTACGGGGAGGCGGCAGAGGAGTGGATTCGACAACAGGCCGCAGGTGCCTGCAGACGCTTTTGGCTCCGCCCAACAGCCAAGACCGGTGGCCCAGTCTGGGGTCCTGCCGGTGACTTAGGTAGGGTACCTCATTCTAACTTGTGCACGCGGCCGCAGCCTCTCGCGGCAGGTGGTCTACCATGTGCTCGCCGGGACCTTCCCTGCCCATATCAAGCCATTCAAGAACAAAGTATACAAGATGAAGATCGAGACTCGCAAGAGGAGCTTGCCGAAGGCCGCCCTGTGCTCAAGCTTACATCACTACGCAAGGTCCTAGCAAGAGGAGCTTGCCAGAAGACTAGGAGATTACATCATAGAAGACACGCCGACGCTACATGCGCCGGGCGAGGGCCCGGGAGCGATTGTTACAGAGCCCGCAAGCTCCCTGCCCCGCAAGATCAAGACCCCTGCAAGGTACTTGCCGAGAGTTGCGCCAGGTGCCCGCTGGCCCAGCCATCGGCCCACGCTTCGCCTTCTTCAGGACGCTGCGGATGGCTGCGCACTGGGGACACGGCACTTCACTGGTGGATCCATCGCTGCAAGGCACGGAGACGCAAGGGCGGAGCTTGGGGTCGACGACGCGGCATTAAATGCCCTTGTCCCCATCACAAAGTAGGTAGAAACCACTGCTCGCTAATCGAGCTCCACCGTTCTCGCACTGCTCCAACTACCACCTCTTTACATTTTTACCCCTTTCTCCCACGCTGACACCTGCTCGGTGACCCCTTGCACTATAAAAGGAGGCCCATGCACAACGGAGGGGTTGGAATCTTGCAACTCCCACGCCGTAGTCACATCAGAGCTCTTCAAGCCCGAGCTCAATACAAACACAAAGCAGCAAGAGGAGTTTTATCTCTCCCGAGAGCTCAAGCTGGGTAAAACCGCCTGCGGTCGCCTAGATCTGCCTTCTATGCCCTCCGCCTGCATCCGCTGCATAAGGGGGCCCCATAGGTGTTCGTATGGCGATTCTCCCAGGCCTCGCCACAGTGTACACCACACACAATTTTTCCTGCTAAATTGTTTGTGTTATTGAATATATCACACACGGTCCGTAGAAGAAACCGTGTGGCAAAGACTATCCATCACACACGCTTTTTATGTGGTAAATATTTGTGCAAGGTGGCCTAACGCAAAAAGCTCAAGAGAAAGTCGTGATTGCTCATTGATCAAACATGCTTTATTCTTAGAAACTGTAAGGCCTCGAGGTCATCGCCCACGGTATTTTTTTCAACAACCATTTGCAATAGGAAACCCAATTAGCAGTGCTAAACTGCCCTATTATTAATAATCCATTTACTAATCTAATTGACATTCATATTAAGCATGATATATTGCATTTCCATATTAAGGAAGTAGGTCTTAATTGAAATACATCCGAGTACAACATGATATAGCTTCAAGACTTAGCTATCCCATTACACAATCAGCACCAGACCAAGTTTCACATGCAACATGTAGAACCTTTCAAAATTAGCATCATAGACGGTATATAGACAGATGCATCTCATCTAGAAAACTGTCAAGCGGAAGATTTAATATTGAGCCTTCATTCATGTTGAAGGTCTTTGCAACTTTAGGCTGTCGTGATGATTGATCGTCGTCTTCGCCCTCTTCAGAACACTTCAATATTGAACTGTGGTGTTGTATGAAAACCTTCCTCGCCTCACCATAGAAGTGGGTTGAGAGGTAATCATAAGTGAACTGCTTTGGAAAGGCTCAAAACAAGGATGTATAAATATCTTCTATATTGGAAATGGGGCAAAGGAATAAAAAGGCAAGGTATAATAGTTAGTATCATCTTGTAGTGAACTAATGTCTTCTATCAGTGCGCATAAAGATCTTTTTGTTTTTGTCGCTAATTTCTTTATCCTAACAATATTTTTGAGTTTCTTGATTTGATTGATATTCATGGACAATTCATTTCCGTGATATGCAAAAAGGGTCTAACAAAGGTCAAAACCTCCGACAAGTTAGGACTACATGTGCAAGGCCAAACTGTTAAAAATCAAAGTATTAGAATGGTACCTACAATTGCACAATAATGTGCTATTAGACTACGGACCATGCATCGCTCTAACCTCGATTGTAAACCCTTGCTTCCCATTGTTTCGAATACATATAAGGTAGTTAGTCATCGTTAAGTAAGGGTGTGTTTGGTTGAGTCATGGACCGGAATATCATGGGTCCGACCCATTCCCAGCCCCGCTGCTCGTTGAGATTTGATCGACTATTGCTCCTCCTGACCAATATTCGCCCAGATGCGAACGAGGCGAGACTCTAAAGGGCCGACCACGCGAACCGCTTCAAGGCCTCACGCAGTGAGATCGCTCCCTCCCGCCTCCCCCTCCTCTCTCTCCCTCCATCGACCGAGCGGCGGCGCCGCCGCTTCTCCCTTCCTCACCTGTCTCGCTCCCGCTTACTGGCTCCTCCTTCCCCGCCGCCCGCTAACTCTCTCTTCCTTCCCGCGATTTGCAGCAGAATAGGGGCTCGATCCGGATCTCGGTTGGGGCGGCTTGAGGATTGGCAGCGGGCGGCGGCGGCTTCCCATGAGCCGACAGCACAAGGCTTCCCGAGCTCACAACAGTAGAGACGCAGCGACAGCTCCTCACTCTAAGGTAAACCATCACTTTTCTTTAGAGCTGGTGCTCATGCATATTCCCACCAGACCGATAGAGAGAGATGGAGACCAGATTGGTATATGTCATCACGCCTCATGCAATATCCGATGGAGATCTTTATTCCTAATTTGTACCAAAATACATATTGTCCAAAGGTATCTTTGCAATATATATGTTGATGTAAGATCATTGGTAGCCATATTTTTGATAGTGTGCATCACTTGTAGATGGTCAAGAAGATGAACAAAAGAAAAAGATGGTTAGGGAGCTGTTGCTTTTGTTGCAATCGCTGCAATGGCCATCATTGTTCGGGCTGTAATAAGGAAAGAAGACCACGATTACCTATGGGCCAATGCATGAAAGAGATCGAATCAGATTTGATTATCTAAACCAAAAATATGGCAAAGTGATGTGTTGTAAAAACATGTTAAGGTTTGAAAGAGCTGCTTTTAATTTGTGTGCCATATTGAGGGATCGAAGTTGCTAGAAGATAGTCCACATCTTAGCGTGAGCAACAATTGGCAATGTTTTTGCATACAATTGGGCATAATCTTCGAATAGGGTTGTGTCAGCCAACTTTTGTAGATCATATGGCACAACCAGATATATTTTAGAAAGGCTCTTCTTGCCATAGGAGAGCTTCAGAATGATTATATACGGCCACCATCATTGGAGACCCCAAAGAAAAATTGCAGAAATCATCGGTCACCCATATTTTAAGGTAATTTCTAAAACTATTCCTTAGGTATGTAGGGCTATACGATATGGTATTTACTACTTGTCACTATATAGGATTGTATTGAGCTATCGATGGTACACATGTGCAGCAGGTGTTACCAAAGATGTGGAGCATTCTTTCGTGGTAGGAAGGCCTTTACAACCCAAATGTGATGGCAATGTAGATTTTGATCTCCGCTCACGATGTGTTGGCTGGTTGGGAAGGGTCAAGACACGATGCAACTGTTTTAGCTGATGCTAACACGGAGAGAGGCTTACAAGTACCACCAGTAAGAAGTTCTTAGATAGAAATTGTCCATATGTTCTTTGCCTCATGAAACCATTGTCACAAATATTTGTTTCACCTTTTTAGGAAAGTTCTACCTAGTTGATGCTTGCTATGGAGCTTAAGCCCGGTTCTTACCACCTTTTCGTGGTGTGAGGTACCATTTGAATGAGTGGGGCAACAATCCAAAGGCAAAATGACAAGGAGCTATTCAACCTTAGGCACTCTTCACTACGGGTGACGGAGAGAGGGCTTTGGATCTCTCAAAAGCGCTTTCAAATTTTAGATGATGCCAAACCATTCTTTACTTTCCGACACAAGTTGACATTGTTATAGCTTGCTGCGCTCTTCACAATTATGCACTATCACAAGGATTGATGAATTTATTATACCGTAGTGACATGGACCACCCAACCAATTCAACATCAAGGCAACAAGCAAGTGACACTAGGGTCCGTGGTAGACCGTAGGCTACAAATGGCAGCCCAAATGTGGGAAGATAGACAACTCATGTATGCTAATCTATGAGTGTGGCACTGTATTTGTATCATTTACTCTATTTGAAACATGTATTTGTGATGTTTAGGCAACTACATTTGAATTTATTTGATGGCTGGACAGATTGTATCATTACTCTATTTGAAACATGTATTTGTGATGTTTAGGCAACTACATTTGAATTTATTTGATGGCTGGACAGATTCATTATTTCATTTGAAACATGTATTTGAAATGCTATAATCCATGTTTTTGCAATCTTTTGTCATGGATGAAATGGAGAGTGTCAAGTCACCGCTGCAAGTGGGAGCTCCGGAGAGCTGGATCATTGTGTGGACTAATTCCATGACGAAAACCATGCTTGGTTTTGGCTGGTCTTGTTGTTGATGGAAGAGAACTTCAAGTGGATTCAGAGATGTGCATCATAGACAATGTGCTGTTTTGAACGAGCAATTCAAGCTTCGTTAACGGGGGGAAACGAAAGGGCCCCCGGGGGAAATTTCCAACAAAGATTTGGAGTCCCGGTATTAATTTGCCCCTAAACCCCCCTTCCATTTAAATCCCCAACCCCGTTTAAAACTGGGTTTTCCCCATGGAAGGGTTTTCATTTTCCAAACCGCAGGGGTATTCCCAAAAACCTGGGGAAAAATGCCAACCCTCTTAAAGTTAAACCCCCCCAGTTTTTTTTTAACCCCCAAAGGCCCCGGGGTTCCCTTTCGGGAATTCCCCGGGTTTCCCCCGGGGCCCCCCCTCCCCCGGGTAAAGAACTTAGAAAGGGGGTTCCCTAAATACCGGGGCCTTTTTAATTCGCTTTTCCCCTTTGGAAAGGGGCTTCCCCCCTCCGGGGAAAAGGGACCCCCCAAAGGGGACCGGGGAAACCCAAGGCCGGGGGGTTTTCCCCGGCCGGCCCGGGGTTTCAAGGTTTTTCCCCCCCCCCCAAGGCCGGGTTTAAAAACCCCCCTTGGGGAATTCCTTTCAAATTTTCTTTGCGGGCCGATTTCCCCCTTTGGGGCCGGCCCGGGGGCCTTTGGGGGGGCCTTAAATTGGGGGATCCCCGGCTTCGGGAAGGGGGCCCACCAGTTTGGGAAGCAAAAACCCCCTTATTTCCCCCCCGGGCCCCATTCGGGGGCAAGGTTGGGGCCCCAAGGTTCCCGGGGCCAAACGGGGGGGGCCCAAAAGGGTGACCCCCTTTGGGTTTAAAGGGGCCCCCCCCCGGGGAAGGGGCCCAACCCCCTTTTTTGCCCCCTAAGAAATTTGGCCCGGGGGCCACCCGGGGCCCAGTTTTAGCCCGGTTAAAATTGGGATCCCTGGTTTGCCCGAAACGCACCCCCCGAAGGGTGGGCCCCGCCAAAACCCCCCCCTTTCCCCCTTTTGGGTCCCCAAGGGGGCCGGGGGAATTTTCCCGTTAAAGGGCTTGAGGGGGAATCCCGGGGGGCCCCCCAAATTTGGGCCAAAGGGGAAAATTCTTTCCGGGGGGGGCCCCCCCCCTTTCCCCAAAATTTAAACGGCCGTGGAGGGGGGGGTTTTTAGGGGAAAATCAAATTTTCCCGGGTAAGAAAAAACCCGGGGAGGGCCCCCCCGGGGGCCAAATTTTTGGAAAGTTTCCCCCGCCAAGCCCGGAAAAGGGCCAAAGCCCAAAAAGGGGTAAAGGAGGGTTTAGGACCTTTTTCCGGGGAAATAAAAGCCAAGGCCCCCAAATCCCCCCCGGTATGGAAGGCGCCCACCGAAACGGGCGCAACCCCTTTTTCCGGGGGGAAAAGCCCCTTTTTAATTTGAAAAATGCCCCGAGAATCAAATCCTAGGGGTTTGGGCCCGCGGCGATCAAATTAAGGGGCCCCAAAAGGTTTTGCCAAACCCCAAATTTTCGGGCATTTTTAAAGGGGAAAAGCCCAAAGGGAAAATTAGTTTCCACGGGAAAGGGAAATTTAAATGGCCCTTTGGCGGGGGTGGAGGGCCCGCCCAAATTTGAAAGCAAACCCGGGGGCGCTGGAATTGAAGTCGAAAGGGTCCGGCCCCAAAGGGGGTGCCCCAAAATTTAAAAAATCCTTTGGCCGGGGGGAAACCCGCCCCTGGAAAGGGAAGGGGGGGGAAAGCGGGGCCCAGAAGGAGGGCCCGCCGGGGAAAGATGGGGAAGCCTTTTTTTAATTGTACTCAAAAACGATCCAAAGCCAAAAAACCCCCGGGGCCACGATAGGGGATCCCGAGATTGGCCGGTTTTTCCCCCCCCCAAATGGGCCAAAGGGCCCAAATTTTGGAAAGGCCGGGGCCCGTGGAAATTCCGGCAAAGGCCGGCAAATTTTTCCATTTTCCCCGGGCCCATGGGCACCCGCCCCTGGGCCCCGGGAATGCGACCCGTTGCCGGGTTGGGGCCGCCCGCGAATTCAAACCCTTAAAAGGGTTAAATGGCGAAAAAGGGGCGGGTTTCTTGGGGTTTCTTTGGGGGCCCCGCCCCCTTGGGTTGGAAAGGCCCCTCCGGCCACCCCGGGAAGTGGGGGCGCCAAAAATGGGCCCCAAATTTAAAAGGGTTAAAAGGAAACTTTAAACAATTTTTCCCCCTTTTCCCAAAGGGCCCCAAAAAAAAGCCTAAACCCCGGTTTTTCTTTCCAAGGGGGGTTTCCCAAAAGGGTTTCCAAGGCCCTTTCCCTTTAAAGGGGGAAAAACGGAAAGAAAGTTTCCCCCGGGAGGGGGAAAAAAAGGGCAAACCCCAATGGAAAAACTGGGGCCCCAGCAAAATTTAAATCCTTCTTGGGAGCTTCCCCAAGGGTGTTTGGGTTTTAAATTGGGAAAAGAAAGGCCCAGGGGAAACCAGGAAAAAATTTAAAAAGGGTTTTAAAAAAAGGGAAAAAAAAAATTTTTTAACGGATTTGCCCCGGCCCCCGGAAGGGCACCCCTTTCCCGCCGGGGCCCGGTTGTTATGGAAAAGGGGAAGTTTAAAAAAAAAAAAGGGGAAAAAGAAATTTAAAGGGTTAAAGAAGGGTTTTTCCAAACCCTTTTTCCCAAAGGTTTTGGGGGCCTTTAAATGGGGGAAAAATTTTAATTTGGGAAAAGTTAAAAGGAAGCCTTTGTTAAAGCCCGGCCCTTGGGGAAGGGGCCCCCGGGCCTTTTGGGTCCCCGGGTGTTTTGTACCCTTTTGGGGTTTAAAAAATTTTGCCCCTTTTTGGCCCAAAACTTAGTAAAATTTAATGCCTTTTGGGACCCAATTTTAAAGGAGTCCCCGTGTTTCATCTTTGGGTCCTTCCCTTTATTTTTTATTTTTAAAATTCCTTTCCTTTTAAACCGGAAATTTTTTGGGTTTTTTGGTTAATTTCCGAAAGGGGAATATTGTTTGAAATTTTGGGTTTTGGGGTTTTTTTTCCTTACCCGGAAGGGTTTGGTTTGGGAAATTTGTTTCCAAAGGGGGTTTTCCCCCTTTGGGGGGGTTTTTGTTCCGGGGATTTTGGGAAAGAAAAATTTTGGGTTTTGTTTCCCTCTTTCCCCGGGGTTGTTTTGAAAAGGGGTTTGGTTTTTCCCCTTTTTTGGGGCAAATTTTGGGGTTTTTTATTGGGCCGGCCCTTTTCCCGGCCATTTTGCTTTTTCCTTTTTCCGGTTTCTTTTTCCTGGGTTTCCGGGTTTATTCTCCCGTGTGGGTCATGGGTTTTGTGCGGCTTTCCCCTTTTACCGAGGGTCAGAGTTGTTTAATTTTGTCTTGAAACGAAGGTTTGCCCGAAAATTTGGTTCTTTTTTGGAAGAAAATTTGCCTTGAAATCCCGGCCTTTTTAGAAATCATTCGTCCGGGATGCTAAGTTTGAAAATTCCCGGTCCAAACCCCCAAATTTCCCAAAAAAAGGGGGCTTTAGCCAATCCCTTCCTTTTGGTTGGGGAGTTTTTAAATGGGGGGCCTTGAGTGGTGTATTATCCTTTGCCTTTCTTGTTTTTTTTCCTTTGGTTTTTTTAAACCCGGGGTTATTCCGATAGGCAAGGGTTCGGGCCCATAGTTGTGCCCCTATACGGCCTTACGGACCTTGCGGGCCTTTTTGGCCTTGGCCCTGGCCCAAATTTGAGGAGGCTATCCCCTCGTCAAGTAGAGCCCCCTGTGCCCCTTCCATTCCGGGTTTTAACCCCCGTATTCTCATTTTCCATTTGGTTTCTTTTCGGTTTTGGGCTTCCCGCTCTCTTGTTACGGGCCGGACCGGTTTTCCCGTGACCTTTCCTTTAAAAAAAGGCCCTCCTGGGCTTTTCCCCCCCCCTTGGGGGGGCCCAAAGCCTAAATTCTTCCATTTTGGGGTTTGGCCGCTCCTTTGGGTCTTTTCCAAAGGGGGCTTCCCTTTTCCCCCGGAAATTTATTATTCCCTTTGTTTGGGGGAAAACCCCCTTCCTTGTTTGGACGTGCCCCGGGCTGGGGTCTCAAAAGGGGCCCCGGGCGTTTCTTGGGGTCCCCTTTGGGGTGCCACCAATAAATTCGATTTATTTTTTTCAAAACCGTAAAAACCCTTCTTTCTTAAAATCCCGCCCAAACCAAATTTTTGAAAAGTCGTAATCTACCATTGCCTGTTTATGCGACAACTTAAATGTGTTTTTTGATAATGCACTATATTAATTCATAATTTCAATTGAACTTGAACCTTGGTTCAAACTAACCCAAACCCATTTGGTTTACATTAGCCCAACACACCATTTTGCCATGTCATGATCGCATCATATTGCATAGCATTGATTGTGTTTCCTTCTTTATTGCTTTGATTTGTCCTCTCGATAGACGGGTTCCGAGAGATCGATGACACCGGGAAGAGATATACTATCTTCAATGCTGCAAGCAAAACCCCTGTCATTCCGAAAATCCCACTCTCGCCCTGCTCTATTTTTACCGATTAGACAACAACGAAAATGTATTTGCTGTAGCGAACCCCTTGTCCTCTCATGACCGTATTCCACAAGAAAGATGAAACCCACTAGCATGAGTAGGAGTGCTTGAGCCTGATGTGCCTACTCATTCATGCTTGTTTGTCATGCCGCTATTGCTTAGAGTTGTGGTGTCCGATTCATCGGGAATGAATCGAGGTGTGTGAACATGTCCTCGTTGAGAGCTAAATGTGAAACAGGAAAGGAAGGTGAGAGGCCATGTAGGAGTACATGGTGGGTTGTCTCATTGCAGCCGCCCCGGAACTGAAGTTCGGTTTTGATCCATGAACACTTACCACACATTGGGCCCAACTCAACTCTCGGCTTTTAATCACACTTGTTCTCTGGCCCGAGTTGCAACTAGTTTCGTGTTTGTAGGTAGTGTTAGTAGTCTACCAAGTGGCACCCCGATGTGGGCTTGGGATGATTAGGCAAAGGGCACGGACCAAGTGGCACCCGGATGGTGGGCTTGGGAACCCCCACATCGCTTTGGGGCCGTGAGACACCCCGGACTCCTTGGGATGAAACCCAAGGCATAAACCCAGAGAACTTGAGTGTTTAGGTAGGTCGGGCACTTCCCGCCCCGCTTCCGCTTAAGGTTGCCGAGGTACATGACGGTACAAAGGCATAAGGGCGAGCGGGTGAAGAAGTACACCCCCAGGGTTTCATTTCATTCAATAGCCGGATTCCTGATATGGAAAGTTGGACCCTTGCATAGTTCATAGACAAGGAAAGTGGATACCTAAAATACGCAAGATAGCGGAGGCGGATGGGTCCGAGGGGACGGAGCGATCCATAGTGGTGTATTGATATGGTGAATATGTGGACTGTGCGCCACCTCAAAAGAGTTACATTGCAAAGAGTTTCGATAGCTCCCGAAGTCAAAGCTGGTTGCGCAGCTAAACTCCACCACCCCCTTTGTTGATAATGATGCATATGTAGTTAGTTCCATGTAAGTCTTGCGGGTACATTTGTACTAGCTTGCCTATTTTATGTTTTTGCAGAGATTTCCTCGCTTAGTAGTTCGCTGACTTTACGCTTAGTTTTACCCACCACACTTGTGCCTCGAGATCTCAGATAGTCCTTAGCCTTTTCCATTTGTAGGTTCTGACACGATATGTTAGCTTCCGGCCTTGATTTGTATGTTTCAATGTTGGGTCATGAGACCCCGGTAATATCTCGCCTCCTGAGCCTATTGAATAAAATACTTGAGTCAGAGTCATGTTGTGATATGTTGTATTTGACATATCGAGCATATTGTGTGTATGTTATTGAAATGTTGGTATGTGGGATCCGACTATCTAGTTGTTTATCCTTAGTAGCCTCTCTCGGAAATGTCTCCTAGTGTTTCCACCGAGCCATGGTAGCTTGCTACCGCTCCAACACTTAGGCTGGCCCATGTGTCCTTCTTCGCTCCTTGGTTCCTTCGGGAAATGTCACGGATGAATACCGAGTCCGTTAGCCGCTACGCCCGGTTCACCGGAGTCCTGCAGCCCAAAGGAACATTCACTTCAAATTTAAAAGCTCGATGCCGGGTCATGGATGCCTCCCTGTAAGTTTGTGCCACTTTGGGTTTACGAAGCCATGTCACCCGGCCCTTATCATATGGATGCTAGCACACTATCAATACGTAAAAGGCGGCAAACCCCGCAAAGGAGCACCGGGATCCGAGGAGGCCCAGTGATATGAGGTGTTACTTAGATCTATGTGGCATTGAGTCGGGTCCCATGCACCAACCCAAAATAACCTTCGCTTGGGCCTTTTCACCACAAAAGACTCCAACATCCTCCATAAGTCCGGATAACCTATTCAGTTCCCATTTCCCGCCACGTTAATGGAAGTGGGCGCCGATTATGGAACGCACCAAAAATTTTTCCCATTTCGTGATCCCTTGATCTCTTGTTCGCCGCCCCAGACTTGCCGCCAAGTCCGTATAAGCTTCCCCACTCCACATCCGGGTCCAACCGAGCATAATTAGGGTCCAAATTTCCCGCAGCGAAAGGGCTTTCCACGATATCTCCCCCGACGAGCCCTCCTTCATAGCTTCATCACATAGCAAGCATCCTGGCCCGGGCAAAGGGCCTTCTTTAGGTCCTCCTCATACCGCCCGATCCTTTTTTCAAGAAGCTTCCAAATGGCAAGATTCCACTCCACGGCCATCTCGGCCATTCCTTCTTGTTTAAAGGAGCATTTGCTCGTTTTGCTTTTTGGCCTTTTAACAGCCGGGTCACTCTTTCCGCATGCCCCTTTGGGCCCGCCCGCGTTTCTAGGGCAGGCACCATCGCGCAACATATTTGTTTAAGGCACGCCATCAAGATCACTTACTGGTGTCCGGGGAAATTTGATACCTTGACTGCCGCCATTAACAAGCGCGGGTCGATATCCCCACCTCAAGTTGCCGCTTAGTTCGCAAATTCATTAGTCCGCCACCATCGACCCCCCCACCGCATAGGAAGGGCCATTATACCGATTATGATGCTCGCCCGTATTTTTGACAACACACCGAGCCTCGGGCTACTATCTACACAGGACATTTTATATGCGAACCGCGAAGGTACATCATTTTATCCTCAAAACCTGTTAGTAAACCGACGGTTTACGTAATCCGCCTCCGATGAAATTCTTTCAATCACCGCTCATTAACGCACGAGATCTTCGAGATAAACGCCGGCAGATCCTTCATCCTGACGACACCATATGGTGCCGATGTCCGATGGCCTTTTTGAAGGCCGACGCAGAGGGCTTTGAGGGACAACGATACCTTCCCCGCCGACCGAGAAACCCTCCGGAAGACACCTCGTGGTCGTCCCGAAGATGGTACGCAGGGAGGAGGGCCTATCATCTCCCACGAAGATCCCTCAAGATGAGCTCAGAGAAGGGCTGAGATCCCAATACAAGGTAAAATTTCGTTATCGTAAATAGGGTAGGGATATTTTATTTTAAAAAGAACTCCCATTTTACTTACGGCTTGGAGGGTTGATCCCTGGGGATAATGCACCGAGGCATCTCTTGGCCAGACCCTCCAAAGATTTTTCCCCGCTTTGAGACCCCGGGTCTCGGTCTTCGGAGGCTGTCCTCTTCTTCCTTGGATGGAGGGATTTCGATCCTCCTTTCCTAGCAGCCTCCTTCATGGAGGCGGTAGCCTTTGTTCCCCTTCACCTTCTCCGGCGCAACCTCCAAAGATCTGTTAACACGGATCCGCGTGGTCTCAAGGAGGGGTTAAACCAATTTTCTTTGCATCCACTTGCTCAAGGGACAACTTTTAAAGGGCAACTTTGTGATAAAATAGGTGTGGCCAGGGCTACTTACTTGAGTATCGGGGAACCTGACTGCCCCGGGTCAAGTCCAAGACACATCCCTTTGTGATCCAAGAAAGGTTGACATCTCCCGCGCCGCCCATAAAATGTTGAGAGCTCGTGGTCCCTCCGGTTAAATTCCCAAGGCGAGGGGCGACGCCCAGGCAGGATGCGATTTAATCAGATGACTCCGGCTTACTAAAGAAGTGATCTCTTAGGACGCCTACGCGGGCCCCGAGAGGGCACGCCCCTGACGGCCCCTACCAAGCCCTCACCCATGACGCCAGCCACGGAGGACCCGAAAAAAGGTGGGTGGCGCCACCCATTTGGTGCCCCTAGGAGCTGTGATATAAAACCACTTGTTGCCATAAACCGAAAGCTCTTGAAAAGAGCCTCCCACAGATCAAGATTCTTGCTTATAACAGCCCCCCCACTCCGCCTGGCCCCCCATTGATCATCTTCGCCCACTTTGAAGGTCTTGAGCCACAATCCGGGGGGGTAACGGAGGAAGGCTTCAACCAATGAACAATGAGATGTGGATGATGGACCGGATCCAAGTCATGAAATTCCAACCCGTAGTAAAACATGAGCCCTCACGAAGGGGTCCGGGAAGCTTAGCCCCCGGAAGTGAGACGAACACCATGCTTTCACCAAGCTTGGGAGTGAGAATAACTGCCCTTGGGCGGCAACCCGCGAAATTTCGGGTTAAATACCGCATCTCTTAGCTTTAGCACATCTTCTTCCGGAACGGCGAAGGCATCCACCGCCTTGTAGGTCGAGCCGACATCATCAAGGTCCGGGTACCAACTGGAGCTTTGGGTGTTGGAACCGAGGCGAGGGGGGATTGATTGAGATTGAAGGAAGGGAGGGAGCCTTGGTCTTTTATAAAGAGGTTGAATACCAAGAGCCTCCCCGGGACTGCTTTCGGGACTCGGCCGATAGAGGAGAGCGAAATGGGCCTTGGGTTACCCACCCGATGATGAGAACCCCAATACGGGACACGAATCCGCGACAAGATGGCTAGAAACCACCGCTAAACGCCCAAGGGGGACAAGAGAAACGATTCGGATAAAGGCTTTTATGCCAGACCAAAACACGCCAGTTGAATTTGTGTAAATATTATTCTTCCACTGGTATGTGGAACTTATTTTGCAGGCCGGACACTATCCTTGTGTTCAAAATCTTTATGAAGTATTCGAGGAGGAACCCGCTTTGCAATGCCAAGACAATATGCACGCCGCCGCGCATTGAAGCCCGGGTTCAGGCTAAGAGGGACTCCCGATAGGGGTGTCCGGATAAACCCTATCATCTTCGCCGACTCGGACTATGAAGATAAAGATTGGCCCCGTGTTCGGATGGGACTTTCCTGGCGGAAGGCAAGCTTCGAACGGATATGTAGATCTCCTACCATTGTAACCACTCAGGTAACCCTAACCTCTTCGGTGCCTATATAAACCGAGGGTTTTAGTCCAGGGACTAACAACAATCATACCATAGGCTAGCTTCGGTTTAGCCTCTTGATCTCGTAGATCTACTTTTCACCCATATCATCAATATCAATCAAGGAGTAGGGTTTACCCCCGAGGGGCCCGAACCCGGTAAAACATCGTCCCTTGTCTCCGTTACCATCCGCCTAGACGATAGTTCGGGACCCCCACCCGAGATCCGCCGGTTTTGAACCGGTATGGCATGTTCCCCGAAAGGCAGGGCGGGCACATTGCCCGCATCATTGATTGGAGACTCATCCCATCGTGACGGCCCGGATGGATGGGAGCCGACCCGGGGATTTGGGAGCACGCCACGGGTGCTAGCTTGTGAGGAAGCCTTGGCGGTCGGGTCCGCTGTCTTGGCGTTAGTCGCTGGGGCCGAAGTCGACGGTCTTGCCGGTCCGAGTCGGCCGGTCTAGCCACCGCCGAGCGCTGCGATTGAGGGGCGTGCCGCCCTTGTTTTTAAGAGGATCCGGTTTCGCGGCTGCCGTGGTCGATCCCCGAAGAGTCCCCGGGTGAAGGTCCGGTTTATGAGGGGGTTTTCGTTTTTGCAAGGCGGATTCGCGAGCGGTCCGCAACACACACTCGGCCGTTTTCAAACCGGATCACGGCACCGGGCCGGGGGGAACCCGGAGTCCGTAATCTTAACTTGGCTTTGCGCGGCGCCACGGGTACCCGAAGTCGAGGGGCTCGAAGACGCGCGATGGGACCGGGCGACGGGTTGGGGCCACCGCCGCTTCCTTTGGCCCCACACGCCGGGATTTATTGCAGATCCGGGGCCGGTTTTTCCCCGGTAGTTATTAGGTGCGCATCGGGTAGGGGAACGGGCGCGCAAATCCCACTTCCCCACTTTCCCAATTCAAACCGAGGGTTATAAATCGGGAGGAGGGCGGCGGACATTATTTCGCCGCCCTCCCCCCTTTGCTCCCCGCTTTTGCAACCAACGACTATGACGCCACGCTCGGCGAACTCCTTCGCCCGCCTTCTTCCTTCATCATTCGCGCCATCCCCCGGATGGGCTCAATGTCACCACCGAGGACATCACCCAGCCCGGGCGACGAACTCCACGGAGACGGACGCTACGCCCGGCCGGGTGAGCAGAGGCCTCGCCCGAAGGAGCCTGGTCTTCCTCACGCCTTTGAGCGCTGGGCTACCGGGCGGCGCTTTTCTTCCGCTGCTCGAGATTTTGGGCTCCAACAAATATCTTGGGCCGCCCATCCCCAGTCTCCGCATCGCCACGCCTGTGAGGGGTACCGGGGTCGAGCCTTGATCGACCCGCCTTTTCCTTTGAAGGAGGGCCCGCTGGGGGAAATTTTATTACGGCCCGCATCTCGGGGGCGGATTTCCCAAGATCCTCTCGAAGATTCTACCAAGAAGTGGCGAACCCTTCTTCTATGTTCGCAACCTCGGGGAAACATCAACCTTCCGGACCGCATCCCCCGGGCGAAGATTTAATCCACTCCCCAGCGCCGCGCAGAGATCGCAATCCGGGCAGGTGATGGATGAGGACGCAGGAGGGCTCACCACACCAATCCCACCGTTCATCGCGCCGGGTCCTTCCGGCTTTGGCGCCCCGCCTATTAGATGTTCGCCTTCAAGACCCAACGAGGGGCTAACGCCCGTCCGCAGAGCGACGCGACGCAAACGGCATTCTAGGGCCAACCTTGGAGAGGATCGGCGCTGGCAAGGCACCATACAAAGTCAAACCCGCGCCATGTGAGTGACGGTCTTTTACTTTGTTCCGCCCTCCTCATCCATCCCGACGCGACGCTGAGATACCTCCAATGGATTCGCATCCTTATGCCCGGCTGTTGCGGGGGGCGTTAGAGGAGCCCCGGCCCATGGCGCGAGGAGGAAGCCGAGTCCGGCCGGCGGGCATCGCGCGTAAGTCCTTCTTTCTTCTGTGTTTGGATTGTGACACGACGCTGGGGGGTGGGCCCACGGGGGTGTAGTGACGGGCCGGGAGGCTGCGACGGGCGGAGTTCCGAGGGCGGCACCGAGCCGCCTGCAGGAAAGGGAAGCTAACCCGCCCCAAAGTCCGGCGGACGGGCGGGGCCGGAGGCCGCCAAGAGGAAGCGCAAAGGGCACGGAGGCCAACCCCCCCTCCCGACGGGAAGTTCATTCTAGTTTTGGCGCCAGTTTTTTGAGCTAGTCTTGTTTTTTGCTCTTCTTCTTTCTTCGTCGCCAATTGCGCCCGGGGGCGGGGGAAGGGGTGCCGAATGGGCCCTCCAGAGGGTCCGACTCGCCACCGACGAGGCGAGGGACGGGCAACCCGACCGACCGACATGAATGACGCCAGGCCTTGGCCGAGGGAAGAACCGGCCGAGGCGAGCCAGAGGCGACGGTTCGCGTTGGACCGACGCGGGCGGCATGGGTGCGAAGCGGGCGGGCCGGTCGGCGCGAATGCCGAGGGCCGGTGGTGGCGGGCGATGGTCTTTGAGCCGCCGCGAGGAGCGCGCCGGGAGGCCGGGTTAAGGTGGTGGTCCGACCGGAGGTCGGGAGGTGGCGGATGAACCGCCGCGACCCAGGTCGAGCAAGGGGCTGATGGGGTGGAGGCGGGCCTTTGGGAAGGGCAGGGCGGTGCCGGAGGCACCACCGGGGTGGAGGACCGGGCGACGGGGCCGAGGCCACCCCCAGCTGGCCGGTGGGGGCAGCAGCCGCCCCGGCCGTCCGGAGGCGGGACGCAGGCGCCCCGGCGTTTAAAGGCATCGGGCCGGAGGGGCATCGAGGGGTGCCGGCCGACGCAGCGCCGCAGGAGCATGCTTGGTGCCCCAGGAAGGGTGCTGTTGCCGGGAGCCGCCCGGGGCAGGGGCGGCCTTCGGCCCGACCGAGAGGAGGGGCGGAACAGCCCCCGAGGGGACAATGGCTCGAGGCCTTGCCCAGCCAGGTGGAGGGACGCGCTGGACCGCCATTCCGTAAGTCTTTTTTTCAATTACTTTTGTGGGCGACCCCACCAGGTGTAGCCCCGGGTTCGTGCCAACCAAGTAGTTGGGCGAATTTTAGAGCGCTCCTTTGGTTTTGCTTTCAACATCTTGACGCCTTCCCGCCGCCCAATCGCCTCTTGGGCAAGATCGAGCTCAAGCAGCTCCCCAAGGAGGAGGAGCTATCACCGCAGTAATTTTGTGTTTTTTCTAGTGGGGCGCTTAGCGACCCATGGTAGCCCGAGATTCGGGCCACCGTAACAATGGGCCAAATCTAAGTCTTGCTTTTTCTTTTAATCCTTTTTTTCCAGCCGGGTGCCCCCCGGGACTTGTCTGCCGGTTGGTCATCACTACCCTGCCTGCCACACCGCCGCCTTGGCGCCGGCGCAGCGAGGGCGGATGCGGCGGACCGGCGGTTCGGAGGCCAACCGTAAAGGGGGTCATAAGAGCCGCCGAGGCCGAGGTGGAGCTCCTCAAGGCGAAGCCCGGGCGCGGAGGCGCAACAAGCCCCGTGGAGGCGGATTAACAGCCGCAGCCCGGCCGAAAAGGGGCTGGTTCCGAGGTGGAGGCCGCCGGGAGGTCACATGGCCGGGGGGGCCCGGAGGCTGGCCGGAGGGCCGAGAAGGCCCGGACAAGGGCGCCGGCTAAGGCGGCGCGGTGTCAAAACCGCGGATCTCGGTAGGGGGTCCTAACCAGCCTAGGGATGGTAAAAGAGATGAAAATATTTTTACCGGTTCGCCCCTTCGATGGAGGTAAAACCCTATGTCCTACTTGATTAATTTGATGATATGGGTAGTACAAGAGTAGATCTACCAAGATCAAGGAGGCTAAACCCAGAAGCAGCCTATGGTATGATTGTTGTAATGTATGTTCGCCCCACGGATTAAAGCCCTCCTTTATAAGACACCGGAGAGGCTAGGTTACCGATCGGTTACAATTAGGAGATCTACATTCCGACGCTTGCCTTCCACGCCTCCATCCGACAAGCCGAGTCTTCAATCTTGTATCTTCGAGTCTTGGAGTCCGGGGATATTGATAGTCCGCTTCCAACACCTCCTAGTCCAGACTCCCCGAGTCCCCTAACCAGCCTTTCAATGACGAAAGTCCACGGATAATGTTCGCATTGCAAGGGGTTCTCCTCTAATCCGAGAAGATCATGAACACCGATAGTGTCCGCTCGCAAAATAAATTCCACATTCCACCGAGAGAAATAAAATGACACTTAGCTCAATCGGACGATATGCGCGTGACATCACCCGCAACCAAGCCTTTGTTTTGAATCGTTTTTACTATGCCACCCAGACGCAGCGGGGTTTTCACGCCTTGTCGGGGAGATCGTTCCCTTTTTCGATTTCATCAAACGCGCGGGTAACCCAACCGCCCCGCCGCCACGCCTCATCGGGGAACCTGGTCACGGAGACGGCCCTTGGTATTTCTTCCCTTTATAATAGGACCAAGGCCTGCTTGTTCTTCAATCTCGATCAAATCTCTTCTCCGCCTCCCGCCCAACACCCAGTTCGATTCGAGGCCTGCACTTCAACCATGTCCCCCACCTCTAGGTCAGGATGCCCTCCGCCCGGAGGAGGACATATCGGTTATGGGAGGCCAAGCAACCTGCCCACGAGGTTTCACAGTTGCCCGCCCAAGGGCCGGCCCCCCGAGCCCGTGAATACGCTGCCAGATCCCACCTCCGCTGGGGTTTGTTTCCCAACGGATCCCTTCGTGAGAGGGCTCCTGTTCTACTATGGGCGGACTTTCACGACTTCCCGAGTCCATCCTCCATATTCCGCATTCATTATCGTCGAGCCTTCCTCCGCTATTCCCCACTTCGCCTATGGTAAGACCTTCAAGGTGGAGCCAAGATGATCGGGGCGCAACGGAGTGCGGGGGTGAATAACAAAAGGTCGATGCCCTGCGGGTTCGAGGGTTCCTTCCAAGAGGAACTTGGCCGGGCAGGGAGGGTCTACATCACGCTTCCAAGGGCAGCAGAAAGCCGCCCTTATTTCGCCGACCTCCACGCCAACCGATGTCGTGGGTCAACAAGGTTCAACTGGGGCCGCCCGAACGTGTTCACCGCAGGGCCGGATTCAGACTTCCAAGCAAGGGAGATCGACCGATCAAGGTGCCGCAGTTATGCAATGGCATCTTCCGCTCGCAAACGCCCGGGCCCTTCCGCCTTATGGGAGTTTAATCCGAGGGACCTCAGATTCTCCAACACTTTATGGGTGCGACACCCATGGAGATGGTTGTTCTTCTGGACCGCAGTGGGGTCCGGATTCACCGGGACGCAGTGCCCGGACGCCGAACTGTAAATAGCTTAGAGTCCCACATTTTGTTTATATGCCTTTCTAGAGTTCGCCCCACCCCTTGTTCTTTACAGAATGGGTGGCGCGATCAAGGCCGAAAGGGCCCCCCCCGAGACCGTGACCGAGCCCGGCGTCGAAGTTGAGGTTGCCCGAAAAGGGGTGGAAAATAGAGGAGCTAATATTTCGCCTAAAGGGGCGATTGAAGAGAGGGGAACTAAGAATCCTCCCCGGGGGAGAAGAGGACCGCCCCAAGATCCGGAGGCCAAAGCCCCTGCGGGAAGAGATTTCAGGGTCCGGCCGGAGAGAACGGCAATCATCGCCAAGGACCAGCCTCCAACGAGCCGTGAGTATGAAAGAGGAAGTTATAAGGAAATACCCATTTGTGCTTCGGGATAACCGAAATATTCATATTGCAGCCGGATCTGCGCCTTCTCGATGAGTTCATCTTTGGGGACCTTTTCCGGAGATGATGGAGGCGATACGCCCGTCCAGCCCACCAGATGAAGCAAAGGAACCCGGGTCATCACGAGGGTATCCCCAGTCCGGAGGGGCTGAGAGTTCGCACCTACTAGTGTCCGCCGAGAACTCAAGAATCGCTTGAGAGGGCCCCATTTCAAGATCACCGCGCTGATGCGATGGTGATTGGAAGGATTTCGCCCAACCAAAGCGGGTTGCGAATGCCCCATGGTTTTGCCGGCGATTTGAGGTATGCGAAATGACGACCCTTTGTCTTTTAACAGCTTTATATAAAAATGCGCCTCGAAGATAGTAGCCCTCGACTCGTAGGTTGTCGAAACGAAGGGCCGAGGATCGAAATTCACAATTGCCGCCCTTCCGGTGGCGGATAGTCCGAGGGGCAGCCGGACTAATGACTTTGCCGAATTAAGTCAATTGAATGGCGATGCGGACATCGACTTGTCAAGCCATTTGACGAGTCGCAAGGGTAAATTCTCCGTGCTTTATTTAAGGGGCGCCCCTCCGATAAATTATATATCGTTTGACGACGGGTTGTTGTGGGAGAACCTTCGCCGAATTTCGCAAGGAGCAGGCCCGGGGAGGACGCGTGCCTCGGCGGCCAAGAGTTGAAAGTCGAAAAGGCGGGACCGCCTAAGAGGGGAGGGGCCAAATTGGCCATGAAATTAAAGAATGCTACCGATCGCAATGAGGCTCTTGAAAAGGAGCGCTTATCGAGCAGAAGACCTAAGAAGGCCAGGGCCGATGCCCGCTCGCAATGCGGGCTATGAAGGAGGAACCGCCCAGCCGGGAGATCGTGGCGCCTTTTTCCCCGCCGGGTTTATGGATAAAGTATGCTCAATTTGACCGGAGTCCGGAAGATCCATATTGGACTTAGCGCGCGGCGATGCTAAGCCTTCCAGAGCCGGGGGACACGAGATAAGAGCTAATTGGTCTCAATTCCACAACCCGGATCGCCACTTCCATTGAGGACCACCGCCAAATGGGCCGAGCTAAAAGATTGTCCGGACTTGCCATGATCGACGTCGGGCCCATGTATGGCCAGAGGTCCATGGCGCAAACGCCGGCCATCGCAGCAACCTTGAGCGGTGCCGATATAAAGGAGATGAAGGGCCGATAGAGGGTGCGCGATGGCTCTTGCCCGTGAAGGTGCATTGTCCGAGATGGACGCCACCCTGTGCCGCCGGGTCGGATGAAGACCGCCCCCGAGCACTATTTCGGGAAGTTATGCGGGGCGCCGGTAATAGAGTGCGGTTTCAAGAATGTAACGCTCAAATGAACGATTAGCTTGTAAATCGATCATTATGTTATAACCGCTTATACTTGGCCCAAGTAGTAAAACTTCCCGGCGCCGCACGATACTTGTTATAACTTGAAAGATTGCGTTTCGCTTTCACCCCCCACGCAGGGGGGTGTTCGCAAAAATAGCCCCACACTTAATCCGACGCCTCGGCCGCAAGGAGGTGGTAGCGAGTTTAACTAGGTAATCCGGACTATAATGCTTTATCACTTTCTTAGCCTGGAGTTTCGAGGGTGGGCTACAATAGCCTCGGGCACCGACATCGCCGATTCGTGCGAGTGCCGACCGAAACGGTCCCCAAAGGGAATTTAAACATTCCGAAGTCGATTGAGGGTCACCGACTCGGATCAGACAAAGGGCTTTCATCGAGGTGCTCGCCAAACTGGGCACAATCGCAAGTGTCCCGGCCCTTTAAGGGATACGGAACAAACAAAACAGGAGCCGCAAACCCAACATTTGACCAAAGACATGATTCGAGCGATGCATAAATCCTAATTGAGACCCAACACCCTTTAAGGTGTTCGGTTTTATAATAATGGGCGAACGATGCCCTAAGCCCCAGTGCTGTGCACGGCACGGCTTCGACGGCCGATGAAAGGCCAGTTCGCTGGTTATAGGAAAAACCAAGGAGAGTAACAACAAGAGAAGAAAAAGGACGCAGGTCTTAATCAAAAGAACTTGCAACGGGTCCTCACGCACGCCCTCCCTGTTCCATGTATCCCCGACGGGTATGTTTGTTCATCCGAGAAAGAGAGGAACCTTTAGTTTTTAAGAACAATTGTAAAAAATATGTAAAATAAGAAATATAAATAGTTAAAGGGTTTATATGAAATCCATTGTTTAGCGCCGCCCCCGGGGGGGGGCTAGGGGAGCCCCTAGCCCCCGAGGCCGGATTCGTATCCGAGTCCGGGTCCTATACCCGATAAATTGGCCGGGACCGGCATCTTGAGGGAGACGCGAATGCGGTATGGCTGAAGCGACAAAAGCCTTTTGTCCCAAGAGTGCTTGATATTCACTTTTAAATGGGACGATGAAAAATTAATTTTCGCCAAAATTGTTTGCATCCAACACACTTCTAGTAATATAGAGCCTACTTGGCGGAGGGCCTCGGCGCCACCCTTTAAAGGAAGTGCCTGTTCGATTCCGTTTCTATCCTCATCCTCCGGATTGTGTTTGAATATAGCGGTTTGTACCCTCCCCATTAAGACGGTAAATTGTAATCCGCCATTATGGGATTCAATATCGAGGGTCCGCCCCATTTCAATGCTTCCGAATAGTCCGTGGTCGAAAGTGATTGGTTTTGATATCCAATCTCACGGTTCGGGTTGACCGGAAGCTTTTTAGGAAGTGCCCATTTTTCGGTTATCACGGAAGTGAGTTTACCCTGACCCCTTGTGGGAAAGCTTTTGTTTTCCAAAGGCTCCCGGGGGTTTATCTTCCGCACGATCGAGCCCCTTTGTGTTCGGATTTAGTCGGCCGATCGTTAAAACCCAACTCGTGGGTGGATTTGGCCCGGGGTACTATGGATTTGACATATCCGACCCAAAATCTTGTTTGTTGACACCATCATTGTCCCTTGAGAGGTGTTTTGTATTGGGCGAGCTTTGAATGGGCCGACGGCCGGCCCTTTGGGCTTTTCTTTATTCGGCGTTTTTTTCCGGTGATTTTCCGCTTTATCTCTTATCTCGATGTACTTGGGTCCTGGTGGTTTGTAGCCCTTCCTCTCCCCAGGGGTCATGAGGTTTTTAGTGGGACATTGTCCTCGTTTTGACCGAGGTCCAGAGCCATTCGCTTAATTGTGCTTGAAAGCGCTAAGGTTTGGCCCGACAATGATATTTGGTTCTTTTTTTGGTAAGAAACCTATTCGCACTTCCGGGCCCTCCGGGCCGTTGAGTTATATGACTTAGATCATTGATCCGGAGGATAGACATAAGTCCCTTGAAAATTGGGCCCAAACGCCCCCAGCCTTCCCAACTTCCAAAAGGCCGGGAGGCTTTGAGCCAATGACGGTGGCCTTTTGAGCTTGAGGGTAGATATTTTATGGGGAGGTCTCCTTGCCATGTGTATATGTAGTTATAATCTTCATCCGACTGTGGTCTGTTTTCCATTGTAGGCCCTATGTTTATGGGTTTAAACCCGCGGGAATTATGGTCCAAAGACCTCACGGGAAACATAGGGGTGTGCGGGCGCCTTATACTTGTATGTGCCGCTATCACGGACACTTGACGGTTACCTTGTTTCGGGCCTTCTTTTTAGGTCCAGATGGACCCGGCAAATTTGACGGAGGCCTATCTCCTCGTCAACGTAGACCACGCCTGTAGCTCCAGGCCATTGCCGATTTACCGCGGTTTTGAGCACTTTGCCCATGTCATTCCGGGTTTCCCTTGTGAGCTTCCGCTTCCTTCTTCGGCTTCATCGGGCGATGAGCCCGCTAAAAAGCTCTTGTTTGACGGGTCCTGGCACCCAGAAGTTCTTCATCGCTGAGGCTTACTGCCTTCGAGGGAATAGGATCCTCAACCCCCCCGCCCTAGGGCTTGCTTCGATCCTCCCCGGCCAGCTTGCCGGAGGGGGTTTCTTCGCCTTTGGGAACCCCGGTTCAATTCCCATTCTTGCCGTGGGATTTAGGCCCGCTGACCCCGCTTGGGTGCTTCTTCAAAGAGTCCCCCGCTTTCTTCCCATCCCCTTCTTTGGGGGTCCACCATATAATGTCGATGATCAGGTTTCTTCAAGGCCCCGAAATTTGTTTCCCGATCGGCCCCAAGCGCCATGTTTTCGAGTCGAGTCTACATGCGAAGCCGACGGCTCAAAGGGGGGGGTGGGTCAACCGTCCGGTCTAACCATCCCCCATAATCCGAGGATCTATAAAGAGAGCAGTAGATATGAAAAGGCGGGGTTGAAATTCCCGGGTGAATCCAAAGGGCGCCAACGGTCCCGGGGGGGAGAGGTTCAAGGCCCCAGATGGGGCCAACCTTTGGGGGAAAGTTTGGGTTCCCCATCCCGGGTCCCCTTGGGCGCCCTTCCAGCCAAAGACCCCAAAAGGCAAAATGGGGCCCAAACCCGGGCTTACCAAATCAGCCCACTTAAGGGCTTAAACTTTATGGGTAATCTCCCACCCGGGGAACTTAAGGAAAGAGAAACAATGCCAATGGGAACTTCACACAACCCATGAAACATAAAAAAGATACATAGTTGGCTTACAACCCATTAAAAACAAAAAAGCATTAATCCCAGAACAACGGTCCCTACGGAACCAAAATAAAAGAAAACCCCAAAGAAAAAGGTCCCCACACCCTCTGGTCCCCCACCTGAACAAACAACCAAACGTTTTAAAAGTTCCTGAGCGGGCCCAGGCCCAACATGGCACCGCAAACTTTTTGAAGAGTAGGAGGTCAAAGAATCCCTTACCATGGGTTCAAACCAAATTAAGGGAAAGGAAGGGGAAAGGGTGAGGTTGCCAAGAAACAAGAGGTGGTAACCAAATAAACAAAAACAAGGAACGGGGAAACTCGACAAGAGGGATCCCACCACTTCGAAAATAAACCGTAAAGTGTTCATTCCACACCCAAAACCATCCCCCCACGGATGCTTTTAAGGTAATTCAAGTTTCCAAGCTTAACAAATTCCCATCCGCCAATAACCCCAGGCCTCAAATTTTATCCCGCATTCCCAACTTGCCCAAAACCCGCAAGGAATGCCCACCCGAAGACCCGAACCTCTTCCCGGGACACGAATTTTCCAAGGAAAACGCCCAAAAGCCCCAATGTCCGACAATCCCGAAGGGTGCACAACCGCTCCGGGAAGATTTCCAAGCGACCAAAAAGGGGGTGGGGGCAAGGGTGGGGGACCAAAAAACCAACGCCCGGGGTAAATATCACCCGATCCAAGGGAAAAAGGGGGAAAAGGTAAAATAATTTGGGCCCGGCAAGTTTTACAAACAACCGTGGGGCCTTTCACCCTCCGTAAAAGCAAAAAAATAAAGTATACAAACACCAAATGGAAAAAAACCTCATAACCGACCTTCCACCCTTTAAAGTTTGAGCAAATAAATAAGGAAAGGTTCCCAAAAAATGTCCAATGGAGTCTTCAATTACCCCAACAAACGTATAAGAGGGGGAGCAAAAACGGAACTAGCCAAACAAGGGTTTGTAGGAAAAAAGGGAAATTCTGGAATTGGGAGGGGAAAACAGTAATAGGAGGAAACAAGCAAAGAACGACAACTACATGCAAGAAAGGAATCCAGAAAACCACTTGGAAAACCCCCAAGGAAAAGAAGATCCAAAGAAGATGAAACCAGAAAGAACCACCTGCAAGAATTGATGCAACAAACAAACATCAGGAAAAGAAAAAGGAAAACAACCCAATAACAAACAGTCCAACAAATGAATTGCCAACTAAAATTATGGCAAAGGGTAAACAAGAAAAACACAAGGCAAGAAATAGGCAAAACATATAAAATTTGAATCCCTAGCTAGAAATTGGCCAAACAATAAACCTTATGCAATTGAAACAAAGAAACACCAAAGATCACAGAAATTTATCAAGAATAAAAGTTCATTAGAGACTAAAGGGAAAGGTTACAAAACAATAAACAGGCAAGCAAAATCACCCAAAACAAGAAAACCACCAAAACAAGGATCAAAAAAATGAAACACATCAAAATAACAACATATAAACATTAAAAGGAAACCAAACATGACACATACGTAACAACAACATCCAAAAACAATGGATTTAAAGTAAAACAAATTTAATAACTAATAACAAAAGGTGGGCATGGTAACTAAACAAACAAAACATGAAAGACTATTAAACAAAGCATGCCAAATACAAGATATTCAAAAAACTTTCGCTTTAGCAAAAACACAAATTGAATGGAAGAACAAACAAAAGTTAAATTACATGGCAAACAAAGGCTGGCTGAACTACTAAAGCAATACAAAGACCCAGACCAAGAAAAAGGCAGGTATGAGGCACCCATGAAACAGGCAAGTTAAACAATTTAAAACTGGGGAAAAAAGATTCATGCACTCGAACCATTCAAGCAAACTGGAGGAAGAAAAACAGTTAAAAGGCATTTTAAAGAAGATGGAAGACAAGGCATGATACAAATTAAAGACCTCGGAAAATTGAATTATGAAAAACTGCAAAATTTTCAACAACTTTGGAGAAAAAGAACATTTCCACACTTAATTAACCAAGGGCATAATGGAAACTACAATATCAAAACTTTTAAGAGCATCTCCAAATTATGTAGAATATTATGGAAGCATTTAACATGGCAAAAAAAAAAAGAAGAAACAGCTCAAAATTACACCCATACACTCCCAACAACTAAAAATCAAGGTAACCCCTTGAAAATGGGATATAACTTTTCCATACCATAATCACAAAAATCTGGAAAAGATAAAAAAAGTTAAATGACGAAAATCCCGGGCACCTTCAAAGATTTTATCAAATACCCTTGGATCAAGGAAGAAATGGAGGGCCCCTTTTAATTTCGCAAAAGGGTGGAGGGGGGCAAAAAGGCGGGTTTAGGAAAGGGGTAAGCTGGCACGGCGGGGTGTGGGCCCGGGGTTGGGGGAGGGAGGAAACCCCGAGGGGGGGGAGGGGCGCCCCGGGCGGGGGCCGTCCGGGGGAGGGGGCGGGCGGGCGGGCCCACAGGCGGGCGAGGGGCCGGGCGTGGGCGCGGAGGCCAGGCGGGCGGCCGGGGGGTGGGCCGGGGGCCGGGGGCGGGGGGAACCGGGGCAGGGCCCCGGGGGAAAAGGGGGGGGGGGGGGGGGAAAAGGGGGGGCAGGGGGGCCAAAGGGCGGGGCCCCAACCGGCCCGGGGTGGGCGGGGGGGGTAAATTTGGGGGTTGCCGCCCGGAAGGGGCCCGGGCAAGGGTTTGGCCCCAAAGGGGGGGTAGGTTTCCCACGTTGGGGACCTCGGATTTTCCCGGGGGGAACGCCCGGGGGGGAAGTTTTAGGTTTTGGGATGAAAATTTAAAAGGGAAGGGGGAGCTAGACCAAATGAGGGGGCCACATATGAAGGAAAAGCAGGAGGGATTTGGGGGTTTTCCATTTAAGGGTTGGGCCAAACAAAAGGGGCCCTTTTTTGAACGTGGTACCAAACCCCCAAATGGAAAACTTGGGTTAGGTCCAAGGGCCCAAAAACCCGGCCTTTGGAAAGTTTAAACCCGAACCAAAAGAGGGAAGAAAAGGGAATAGGAGTGCCGGATTGCAAAACAAAAAGGGAAAAGGAGATAGAGAAATTTGAAAATGAAAGACATATCAGATAAAATGAAAGATAATAAAAAACCCAAAAAAAGAAGGAAAAGACTAATAATGGCAAAACTCGAGGAGGGAAAACCCAAAGAAGGACTGGAGATTTAAAACACCGGGGAAAAGGAAGAGGAAAAAGATAAAATAAGTTGTTTTTGAAAGAGGAAACCATGAACCTTGAAGGGAAATTTAAAAGAAAGAGAAAAAAGTACTTGCAAAAAACTTGAAAAGAAAAAGGGAAAAGGAATTTGGGCAAAACAACAAAGTTTAATGGCTTATTAAACCATCCCAAGCTAGATAAAGGGAATAAGAAAGTAATTTTTAAGAGACCAAAGAAGAAGGAAAACTTATGAGATGAAAAGATTAAAGGATAACAACAAAGAATAAAAAAAAGTTTTAAATTCAAGATATTAAAAGAGCAAATAAATCCTCCTGAAAAATAGAAATAACATTGAAAAGAAAGGAGAAGGAAAACAACTTAAAAGAGTTGGAAAGCACCTTTAAGAAGTTTGAAGGATTTTGAAAACCAAAACAAAAGCACAAGTTTTGGGCTTAGGAAACATCCAAGAATGAGGGACAAGAAATGAAAGGATTTGATTGAACACCAAAGAGATGAAAAACTTTCAAAAAGGAAGGAAAAGGAATAAAACCAAAAGAAATTCCTTGGGAAGGTTTAGGTGAAATCTTTAAAGTAACTCCAAAAAGAGAGATGGAAAAAAACCCATTCCAACAAAAATCTAAAAGAAAAATTGTAAAGGAATAAAAATTAAAAGTAATAAAAAATTGATTTGAATCAAGATGGAATACTTAATCCTCAAAAAAAGTTTGGAGAATTTTATTTTGAGAAGCTTAAAAACCCGAGAAATTTGGAACAAAAAAAAAGAATTGATGAACCAAGAGAGTCCTGAAGAACCCGAAAAAAAATGAAAAAAAGGAAAATTAAAAAAATGAATCCTTGAAGATTTAGATACTGGAAATAAGCTTGGAACTAAAGGAAAATGAAACAAATAAACCAGAATTTAATGAACAACCCAAGAAAAGAATTAATTTATGATGCAAAAAAAAGAAACATTATGCTTATTAAATTAAATTGAAAAAATGGATTTGGCAACTAATTTTTCCCAAAAAGGATAAAAGGAAAATAAAGAGAATTTTCCCCCCAGGTTGGAAAAAAAAAAAAAAAAAAGAGGACGAAAGAACCAACAAGAATTGAAAATGAAAAGAAAAAATTCCCGGAAGAAGAAAATGAATGAAGATATTAATTTAGAAAAGGAAGAAGAATAGAACTGAAAGGAATTTGAAATCCCAAAAGATTTGGAGAATAAGACACGTGAAATAAAGAATTTGACTTGGAAAAGAAATAAAACAACTCTAAAGCTGAGGGAAAAATTTCAAATGAAAACAATTTGAGGATAACGAGCAATAATTTAAAAATAGAGAAGTTAAAAGAAATTTTGGTCCAAATGAGAGAATGAAAGGAAAAAACCACCAAAATTATTGACCACCAAGAAAAAAGAAGAGGAGCCAACTATAAAAAATTTTGAAAACGGGAAAAACATTTGATTGAAAATTTTTAAAACTTGGAAAGAATTTAGTCTGGAAAAAGGGTGGACCCAAAAGACCTGGGAGGCCCCAAAAAAACACCGTGAAAAAGATTTAAAAAGGTTTGCAGTTAATTAAATACTTGAAGAGAACCAACCTAAAGGTTGAAGAATCGTGGAAAAGAATTGGTATTTACACGAATAACAAATTTGAAAGGAATGAAATACACCGAATGGAAGCATTAAATAAAAATAAAACAAAACTTGCTTGAATAGGGAAAAAAAGGAATAGGAATGCGTGTAGCTCCTTGAAAACCAAGAACATTGAGAAAAGAATGGAAAACTTCCAAAAATAAAGGATCTTTAAAGAAACAGCCTTAGGAAAAAGGGTGGGTGGGCGGAAAAACAAAGGCAACAAATAAACAAACACCGGGAAAAAATTAAAGGCTTCTTGGGAATTCCCACTTAAAAAAACTTAAAAATTGAATGCAATCTTTGGGAAAGAAGGATTTATTCACCAAAATAAAACCCATTTAAAAGGAATTCAACACTTAAAGAACTCAAACCCAACTCAAAACAAAACAAAGGTTGGCTTGCATAACCAACAAAATTGTAGGTTTCCAATTTTTGGGGGTCAGGTTGGGCCAAAACCTCTGTACAAGGCAAGAATATACGGGCCCCATCGGTAGCCAAACTTTGACACCGGCCAAAAACCCCTAATGGGGACCAAAGTCCCCCAATTTAAATACACCGCAAAATATCCTAAATTTGAATTAAAAATCCCAAACTTTCTCGGTTACAACAGGTTGGAAGGGAGAAAATCTACCCAAATAAAATCCTAATCCCCAACCATTCAACACATCCAAAAACCTTCAAATGCCCCTCCCCAAAAGCTCCGATACAATTGGCAATCCCCATACCCAAGTCGGACGGGTTACCAAACCGCATAAAAGAGTTTTAACAAAACCGTATTCAAGAAGATAAAATTTACACCACCTCACCAATCCCCAACCCCACAACCCCTAAATTCAGGCCCAAGAACAATTTTAAAGAAACAAATTCCAAAACCCCGGACCCCAAAATTTTTATAAATTTAAAAAGAAGACAAACCAGCAGATCCTCACCAAGGTCCCCGGGAGTGTTCCCAACCTCCGAAATAAACCAAATGTAAAAATTTTCTAGCACAAGACTAAAAACATACAATGGGGCTCAAGGTGGGAAGGGAAAATTACCCAAATGGGCTAACCCCACGGGAAAAGACTTAGAGGAAACCGAGAAAGAAGTGCAAGTGAGGTAATCCACACAACCCAGAAACATAAAAAGAAATGGGTTTTAATCCCACCCCAAAAAAATAAAGCTTACACATCCGTAAAAGGTTTCCCCGGAACCAAAATAAAAAAAACCCCAAATACAAAATCCCCATACCCGGCCCCTAAAGTAACGAAAACCAACACAAAGGGCAAGTCTTCACAAGTTTTACGGCCCACCCCAACAAGGACCCAAACTTTTTGAAGTACCGGACCCGGGCCCAAAGTCCCAACCATGGGACGCTGCAAACTTTGGGAAAAAGGGGAAATGGTGGGTTCAGGTAACAAGGGTGGCTCCAACGTAAACGGGAAACAAGCGGAACGGCGGGTAAAATAAGATGACCTAAACCACTTAGAAAATAAAAAATTTTTGGGCCCGAAAGAATCCGGCAACCCTGGGGTCCCTTTAATTCGGATCAAGGAAGACAAACCCAAACAAACCCTTGCCCAAATAAGGGCAGGGAAATTTTCCGGGGTTCCCAACTTCCCAGAAAGTGCATAAAGGAATTTTTCCCAAAACCCGCCCCCTAATCCCCAACTCAAACATTTGCAAGGTAAAAAAGCCAAAAGGTAAGTGGAAATGAAGGGTCAAATTTTTGGGAAGGATGTCCCGATAGGAGCCCAAAGTTGCTCCCGGCCCGGAGGTTTGGACCAACCTAACGCCCGCCCGGGGAAGAGAAAGAACGATCCCAAGGGAAAAAAAGGGGGGACAAAGGTAAAACAATTTCCTTTGGACAAATTCAAAGAACCCGGGGTAAAACACCCGACCAAGAGGAACCAAAACCCGAACATAACACCCTAATAAACTACCAAATGGAAAAAAATGCAAACCAGCCCCACCCTTTACCAAGTTAAGAGCAAAAATATAATATTTTAATTCCCAACAAAATTGTCCAATGGAAAACTTAATTCAGTAAACGCATAAGAGGGCACAAAAGGGTAACAACCAAACAAGGGTTTCATAAAAGGTTCAAAGGTTGAGGTTCTGGAAATATGGGGCAAACAGTAAAGGTAGGGAAAATACAAAAACAGGCAACACAAACAAAAAGGAATAAACTCTTCAAAATCCCGCAAGGAAAAGAACATCCAGAAGAAGTAAACCATGAAACAACCAATAGCAACAATCCTCCAAAGAAAAGCATCAAAGAACAACAAATGGTAAAACCACCCACATAAAAAAGATGCCAAAAGCATAGCATACCAACTACATGAAGCTATCACAAAGAAATGCAAACAAGAAAAAATAAAATTTAAATAGGCCAAAACATATCAAAAGCCTCAAACAATTTCGAAATTTCCAGCAAAAAATGCAAGGTTTTAAAAGCAATTAAAGACCAAATGACTAACCAAAAGCAAGAATATAAAGCATTAATTGGTATAAAGATTGACAAAACAATTAAAAGGCATGTCAAAAGCCCCAAACATCAACAAACAACCAAACAAGGATCAACAAAAAGAAAACCATGAAAATAAGCAAGTTTCAATAAGGCAACAAAAGGACAACTTCAACACTCCAAATAAATCATGCAACAACTTCAAAACAAAATTAGGCACTTAAAGCAAAAAAACATGTCAGCACCCCAAATAATAAAAACAGGGCATGAATTATAAAGCATAACAAAAATAAAGGTTTTAAACAACTAGAAATGCTAAATGAATGGAGATTTCAAGAATAAAATTTTATTTAGGAAAAACACAAATTCTTTTAAGCTATCAAACACTTAAAAATTACAGGCAAACGGAATGGCATGCAAAACAAATAAAAAGACCATACCATAGAAAAACACAAAATATGGGCAATGTAAACAGGCAAGTTATAAAGCAGGAAAAAAAAAGGCATTTCAGCTTCCATCAAAGAGCTAATGGATGGCAAGGAAAAAGTAAAAGGCATTTTTGAAAAAGGCAAACGGAAGCTACGGATCAAAAAGACCTTGAAAATTGAATTATGAAACCGTGGAAACGCAACTTTGGGCAAGAAATAAAGTTCCGCGGAATTCCCAAGGGAGGGAAGAGAGCAGAAAAACCGATGGCATCCCGATTTGTGAAGTTAGGGGGGAAACAGGAAAAATAAAAAGCCGAAAAGCCGAAACCCCCCGCCGAACACCGCCAACAATCCTAAACCCCCCTGGTGGCGGCTTTCCCTTATTTAGGCCCCGGGAACAAAAAGGCAAAAGATCAAAAGGCGGATTCTCCCGGGCCCCCGGGGGATCGAGCCTCGAAAATGTGCAAGGGGGTTTGGGTTGGGCCCTTTGAAAACGCCGGGACGGGCGGGGGTGTTGTGCATGAAAGTGAACGGGCTTGAGCGGGGGGGGCAACTCCGGGACGGATTTGGGGTGGGGTTCCGATTTAAAGGGAGGAGGACAGGAGAGGGCAGGGAGGGCGGGCCCGGCCGGATCCGGACCGGGAAAGGGTGGGTTTCCCGGGAGGGGGGGAAAAGGGGGCCGGGGGGCCGGGGCGGGAAAGGGGGCCCCGGGGGCCGGCCCGGGCCGGGGTTTGGCGCTGGCAAAAAAGGGAGGGGGGGGCCGGGGGGGAAGAAAGGGGCCGGGGCGGATGCGGGGAAGAACGGGAGGGCCTGCAGGGGCGGCGGGCAATTGGGGCCGGGGCGGGGGCGGCAAGGGGGCCACGGGCCGGGAAACGGGCCCCCGGGCTGGGGCCGGCGGGGCCGTGGGCCCGCCCTTGGTGGCCGGCCCCGATGTGCCCCGTTGGGGAGCGGTATCCGGGGGGAACCCCCGGGGAGGGGTTTTGGGGGAAAAATCGGGAGGGGTTATATATTAGAACTAGGAATCCAAATGAGGGGCCACCCATCGGTCAACCCGGACTGGAGGGGGTTTTTTTTCCCTTTAAGGGTTTGGTAACAAAAGGGGGTTACCTTGTTCTCTGAGAAAAACCCAAATGGCTTTAAATTGAATTAAAATATACCAAGGGTGGAAACCCGGATTTCGGAAAGTTTAAACCCGAACCTAAAAGAGGGGGGGAGCGCCAATAAGTCCTTTAAAACGGACAACGGGAAAAGTTTAGTAAGAAATTGTTCAAAATGAAATAAATTCATGTTGCTAGCAGGAAAGTCAACCGAACACGCAGGCCAACGACAAAAACCCGGAACCCGGCGAGGATCCTTTAACCCTTATTTGGGCTTATCCTCAAGTAATTGGGAACCGCCAAGGGGTTTCCCAAACCCGAGCCGGGCGGCTTTGACCCCCGAGGCCAAGGAATTGCCCCGTTGGGCGAAACCGCCCTGGGGGTCTCCCAAGCTTTTTTGAATTGCCTCGTACGGGTTGAGGTTCAATAAAGCACCAAGGGGCCCGGGATCTGGGAGGGGCCAACTTTGGGTTTGGCGAGGCAAGGCGGGGACCGATGTTTTACCTTGTTCGCCCCCTGATGGGGTCCCCGCCCCCGAAAAGTTTTGGGTGTAAAGATGTTACCCGGTCGGGGCAAACCCTAGAAGCACCGGTAGTTGGATTAGCGCCCTATAAAGCCCCCGGTTTTAAAGCACTTAAGGGCAGGGCGGATTGGTTCGGAGGAATCCAATTCCGTTAAGTTCCTTCCCGCCAAGGAAAGACCACCGGACCCGGGCTTTCTTGATCCGGGGAGTCGGAAGGGTAGACGGGTTAACCCCAGCCAGACCCCCGGCCCCCAAGGGGCCCTTTGGAGAAGGCGCCGGGAAGGGCCTTTTCCCAAAGGGGCACTTGTTAGGGAGATGGGGCCTTAAAATTTTTTTTATGCCTGCCCTTTACTTTTGTTTTCCTTTAACTTGCTTTTCCTTTTCCCCCTTCCGGGATAAGGTGGTGAAACCCCGCCAAGGAACCCGCCGGGGGTCCGGATGGACGCAGGCCAACCTTCCCCGGGCCGCCCGGACCCGCCCGGTCCCGGAAAGGAAGGGCTGGGGCGGCCCGGGACCGGGGCCTGCCCAAGAAGAAGCCGTTTGGGCGCGGTTGGTGGGTTACCGTTTCGGCCCGGGCGGAGGCCCCCTTCACCTATGGATCCGCCGGGTGGAGGGCCCCGGTTCAGCCCGGGTGAGCGGCCCGGTGCCTCCCCAGTAATACCGAATTGGGCTTTGCGAAGTTCCTCCGGGCGCGGGAAACCGGGTTTGGGCGGGGCAAAAGGCTTTCCCCATATCCGGAGGGATCGGAGGGCGGGGTCCCCTCAGACGGGGGGGCCCACCGCGCCCGGGGCCACGGGAAATGCACATGGTGGGTGGGTCCAGCCTTTTAAAATCTTTTAAGAGGAACCCACCGGGGTTTTGGGTGAAGAACGGGCCGGGGCCTTTTTAAATTTTGGTAAATTCATGTGTTTTCTTTTGCTTTCCGTTGGCCGAACCCCCCAACCCCCCCGGGTCGACCCACGGGCTCGTCCGTGGGGTTCAGCCAAGGGAACCGCAGGTTGGGTTTCCTGTTAGGCAAAAAATTGGGCCGGTTCGAACCCCCGGTTGGGCAGCCGGCCCCGGTTTCAGAGAATGGCGGTGGGTTGTCGACCAGCAACCTTGACGGATAAGGAAAGGAGCCTTGGCCCCCGACATCCGCGGATCTGGGAAGGGCGGCGACGGGGGCACCAACTTTTAAACCCGGGAGGGGGCAAGGTCGGGGGTTTCGAGCCCCGGCACGTACGGCCGGTGGGGGTTGGGGGGCAAAATGGGCCAATAAATTGGGAAAATTGCCCCGCCCCCGGGACCCCGAGTTTAGGTCAAAATGCGATCCCAAACCGCGGGGCAACTGAAAGGGCGGAGGGCCGCCCCCCGGGTCGCTTTTACCGCGGTTCCTTCTTGGGACTTGCCGGCATCTGGGAGGGCTTGGGTGGAACCCTTTCAGAGTGGCCCCCAGGAGGGGATGCTTGTGCCCGGCCGCCCGTTTTGCGAAGGGAGGACAAGGTCCTCGGGAAGGGAGGGTTGATTTCTTGATGGTAGGCCTCCCTTGGAGATTGGGGGGCCAGGGAGGTTTTGAGGGGGACCCCTTCCTTCGTTCGGGGTCAGTGGCGAACAAACCGAATGGCGGGAGGTTCGCCCAGCGGAAGTGGGTGAACCCGGTCGCCGCGGGGGGGGAAACAAGGGCCATCAACTCCGCCCCACGGGTGCGGGGTTGGCCGGAGACGGGCGGAAAGGGTATGGCCCCCGCATGCCCGGATCTGGATGCCAAGGAGGCCGGCGGGGTGTCGGAGAGCAACTTGCCGAGGGCCCTGGCGGGTTGGTGCCTTTCGGTGATGTGGCGCAGCCTTGAACCCGATGTCCGAGAACCGGGGTTGGGCCCCCGTTTTGAGGTCGCCCGCCACTTGGTAATTTTCCCCCCCCAAAAGAAACCCCGCCCGGTTTTGAAGGGCCCAAGTGAGTTGAGCCGGGCCGGAAAAGGGGCAGGCCGCCCGGGGGGGCGGTTTTGGAAGGCCGCATCCCCTTAACGAAAGTCGGGCCGGAGGGTGTTGGCCAAAGGCCTGGCGGGTAACCCCGGGGCGGGTCTTGCCGGACCCCCGATTTGTCAGGAAGCGTACCCCCCCAGCAGAGAAAATGCACTCCGGCAGCGGTTGTTTGGTGTTACACGCCGGCCGATTGCCCGGTTTTCCCCCATGGGGAGAACCCCCCCTAAAATTTCATAGGGAGGGTCAAGTGGGCCAACCACCAAATCCAAGGGGTTCCCATCCAGCCCTTAGTGGGTTAGACCCCTTTGGGGCCAAAGGCCGGTTGACGATTCGGTCCCAAAACACCCTAAACCGGGCAAGCCCAGCCCTTAAGCCTCCTGAACTGGAAGCTGACCCGGGTTTAATTTTTAGGGGAAACCCCAAAAGGGGACCAAACGGGAAAAGGGGTGGATTCCCAAAAGGAAAATTGGGACCCCGGGGAAAAAACCGGCGAAGCGAATGGAAAGGGGGGGGAAAATCCCCAGAAAGTCCCTGGGAAAGGGGCCCCCGGGGAACCGTTTTTGGGGGTTTTCCCCCCATTTTTTTTCCCCCCAAATTTACCCCCCGGGCCCACCCGCGCCCCAACTCTAGGGTCCCAAACCCGGGCTTACCAAAATTTTCCTAAACCCCCAAGCCCGGGCCCGCTTTAAAACCCCCCCAAAATTTAAAAGGAAAGGGCTAGGGTTTACCGTTAAACAATTCCCGGGGTAAATTTAAAACCCCAGGGCCCCAAAGGGAAAAATTAAAAGGGTTTCAAGGGCCCCTTCACTTTAAAAAACTTCCCATAAACAAAAGGGAACCAAAAAAAAAAACCCAAATGGGGGGGCCCCTGCCCAAAAGGGGCCCCCAAAAAAAGGAAAAAAAAAAGGGAACCCAACCAACCCCCTGAAACTTTGGGAAAAGGGGGAAAAAGGACCCAAAAAGGTTTAAATAAAGGGGGAAAAAGGGCGGAAAAAAGGGGGGAAAAAAATGGGAAAGGGGAAAAAAACCCAAACAAAAAAATTGGGCACCCGAAATGAAAGGAGAAAAACCCAAAAAAACAGAAAACCCAATTAAATCCCCAAAAACCCAACCCCAAATAACCCCCCCACCCTGAAACCCGCCAAAGGCAAAACCCAAAAACAAAACCTTTAAAATAAAAAAAATTAAAAAAACCCCAAAACAAATTCCCAAACCCATAACCCGCAATTTGTTTTCCCCATGTCCCCCAAACCCAGCGTTTTGTTTTGGGTAAGTTCCCAAAAGAAACAGCCCGGAAAAAAACTCAAGCCCAAAAAAAAGGGGGTTAAAAAAAAGAAAACCTTTTAAAAGAAAAGGGAAGGGGCCTCACCCATTCTGCCTTCCAAACAAAACCTTGCAAAAGCCAAAAAGGGCCACCCCCAAAAAACCTCCCCCAAAATTTAAACAAAAAAAAAAGGGGGTAAAAAAACCTCCCAAGGGAAAACCCAAAACTTTATAAAACAAAAAGGTAAAGCAAAAACCTGAAAATTTTTCAAAAAGGGGAAAATTTTAAAATTCAGTTGTGGGGACAAAAAAGGGACCCAACAGAAGAAACCAAATGGAAAAATTATGCCCCTAAACCCCCAAAAGAAAAGAGCAAAAAAAAAATTTTGGAAAACCCAACAAAATCCTCACATAAAAAAACCCTTAAAAAACCCAAATTAAAAACAACCTAAAGAAAGTGCCAAAAGCTTAAAACCAAAATGGGAAAAAAAAGAAAATTAAGGAAAAAATGGGGGGAAAAAACATGGGCCCAAAACAATAAAAAGAACAAATACCCTTTTCAAAAAAAAATAAAAGTCCAGGGAAAAGGTTTAATTTCCCAAATCCAAGGGAAAAAAAGGCAAAAAAAAAAGAAAATAAAAGCCCAAAATAACAAACAACCCCCGGGGAAAAAAAAGAAAAAAAGGGGAAAAAGACAATTAAAAAAAAACCAATAAAAAAAAAAGGGACAAAAACTTCAACAAACACAAAATATAAAAGGGGGGGGAAGAAATCAAACGCCCCCCGGGGAAAAAAGGGGCCGCCCTTAAAATTTTCCCCCGGGGGAATTTTGAAGGTGGGAAAAAAAAGGGGGGGAAAAACCGGGGGCCCGGGGGCCCGGGGCCCAAAAGGCCGGGAAAAGGGGCCCAAAAAAGGGCTTTTAGGGCCTGGGGGAAAAGGGAAAAGGCACGGGCCCCCCGGGGCAAACATTAAAGCCCAAAAAACAGGAAAAAGGGGAAAAGATAAACAAAAAAAGGGGTTTTAATTAAAGGGAAAAATTCAAAATCCCCAAAAGCAAAGAACATTTAAAAATTTGGGAAAAAAGGGGGAAAAACACCCTTTTGGCTCCCAAATTTCAAAAGAAGGGTTTGGGGTAACAAAGCAAAAAAAACCCCGAAAAAGAAAACCCCCAAAAAAAAAGAAACCCCAAAAAACCCAAAAAGGGAAAATGCGGATTTAAAAAAAAGGGAAAATTGCAATAAAATCAAAAAAAGAAGTTTAAAAGCAACAAAAAAAAATTTAAAAGGGCCGGGCCAAAAACAAAATTGGAAAGATTCCCAGCTAATAAAAAACGAAAAAAAAAGGGCAAGGAAAAATGAACCCGGGAAAAAAAAATTTTCAGGAGGGGGTTTTAGGAGGGGAGGGGAAAAAAAAGCAAAAAAAGGGGGGAAAAACCCCTAATAAAGCGGGGGTGCGGGGAAAAGGGGCAAGGGAAAAAGGAAATTTAAAGGCGAAAGGGGCCCCTAAAAAGGGAAAATTTCCCTTTAGGGGGAAAAATGAATTTCCCGGGGAAAAAGAAACGGGGGGAAAGGGAAAGGGAAAACCCCCAAAAAAAGGGGGCAAGAAAGGGAGGGGAAAAAAAAGGGGGGCAAAACCCCCAATTGGGGCACCCCCAACCCCCTTTTTATTAAGCCCCCTAAAAAAGGGGGGGTTAAAATTTTGGGGGTTTGGTTTGCCCAAAAATGGGGATTTTAAAAATTTGAAAAATAAAAAGGGCAAAAAAACGGGAAAACCCCAAAAGAAAAGGGGAGGGGTCTTTAAAACCAAAAAGGGGCTTTTTGAATGGGACCCAAAAAAATAGAAAAAAAAGGGTTTGAATTGGCCTAAAACCCCTTTAAAAAAAAAAAAAAACAAAAGGGGAAAAGGGGATAGAATTAAAAGGGACGGGGGGAAGGGAAACATTTGGAAATTTTCCCGGGAAACAGAAAAAAAATTAGAAAAGGGAAAAAAACCCCCAAAAAGGGACCCAAAAGGGGTGGCTTCCGGGGGAAAAAAACCCCAAAGGGAAAGGGGGGGCAAAGGGGGGGGAAAAAAGGTTTTGAAAAGGAAAAAGGAAAAGGGCAATTTAAAAGATTTTTGGGGGCCCCGGGGCGAGAAGAAAAGGGGGCCAAAAAAGGGGGGGAAAAAAAAAATTCGGGGGAAAAAAGGGGAAAAAAACCCGAGGGGGAAAAACCAAAGGGGAAAAAGGGGAAACACAAACCGGGAAATGGGGAAAAAAAAAACCCCAAAAAAGGGCCAAAACCGTTGAAAAGGTAGTAGGGTGGCCCGGGAAGGAATTTGGGCCCATTTGGTTGGAAACCTTCCCAAATTTTAAAAGGGAAGGGAAAAAACCCGGGGGGAAAAGTTTGTTTTAAAAAAGAAAAGAAAAAAAATTAGGGATTAAAAAAGAGTAAAAAAAGGTGGAAAGGGACCAAAACCAAAAAATTTTGGGGTTTTAAAATTTTAAAGGGTCTAAAAAAAAAGGGGGGTTTTATTCCCAAAATTAACGGGAAAAAAAGGAAATAAATGCATAAACCCCAAAAAGGGGGTTTTAAAGAAAAAAAAAGGGCTTGAAAAACTTTTAAAAAAATTTTCCCAAAAAAGGAAAGAGGAAAAAAAGACTGCTTCAAATTTCTACTACATCACAACAACATTAGTCGGTTGGGGATAGGACGGTAATCTCAAGATACACCTAATATTTGCCGACGAGAGTTTGTTTTTGGCGCCCACCGTATGAATATGAGTCGGGAGGAGTCGATTTCGCCGAGGGCACACGTGTTTTGGCGCCCACCGTATGAATCCGGTGAGAGGCGGTTACGCCACGCTTGGGTGAAATTACAAACCTACCCCTATCGAAACCTATAGAAATCCCGCAGATAGGCTTTATGCCGCAGTGGATAGGCGAGCGATTTCCATCTCACGGATTTTGGTTTCAAGCGGTTATCGTGACTTTCCTCGCTTTGTTCAAATTTTGCATAGTGCACGCCATCGTACAACTCAATTCAATCCCGCTTGTATTCTACTATTTTTTTCAAGGATCCATTTTCAATTGGAATTACATTCTATATACATCATTTTTTTTATATATATACTTTCAAAAGCACAACACCATTTATACATAAATATGGTTTACAAATGGCATGATCTCAGATTCATAAGGTCGTATCCATCAATTTGGATTTTCAAATACTTGAAACCACTTTATGTTGAAATCCAATGTATGCATTTCTCGCTAACTGTCTCCAATTAATGTGTGTTTCATGCGGTTTTTTAACTTCTCAAACATGTATAATGTGTTTCACACACGCAACATATAGTGTAATCCCGCTTAGACATTAATTATATAAACCATGCATTGTTTGTAATTGAAGAATCTATGGATCATCAATATTGATAAACTATATAACATTACACGGTGCCCAAATTCAAATGAATATGCATGTTTGATACACCAATTTATGCTATGATATTATCGATGTCGTGATCTCCAGCTTAAATATTTGAATCCCTTTAATCCGTATATTCGCCTCATATAGCTATCACTCATGCTTATATAGGACTATCTCTCCGACCTATACGCTGCTCATCGCCTCTTAGGCATCTCTCGTATACCCGTATGTCGACAATGATCTTTTATCTTCATAACACATCGACGGTACTCTCTCCATCGACCTTCATCACTCTATCTCTCTAAGTATATCTCGCCCCTCGCTATGTGTCTCTAGCTATGATTCTCCATGTGGAATCTCTTTCTCTCACACAAACACAAAATTTTGTCTCCCGGGTCTCATTTCTCTCAACTATTCCCATGTGTGCCACTCGCACACCCCTCATACAGAGATGTCTTTCGCCTCCTTAGATATGAGAACCTATGACTCTTCCTCTTCAATATCTCTTTCTCACATACAAACACAAACTCTGCCTCCTGTGGTCTCATATTTCTCCATTGTTCTCTTGTATGTCGCTCAAACACACCCTCTCTCCCTAGAGATATCTTATGCCCTCATATGTCTCTCTAGCTATCACTCTTGTTGTGAAATATCTTTCTCTCACGCACACAAAACTCCGCCTCTCTCGATCTCATTTCTCTCTCGATATTTGTTTGTATGTGACTCACATGCACCTCTCTCAGATCTCTCTCACACCCACACACATAACCCAGCCTTCCGATCCACTCAACTCCTATCTCTAGCGCACACTAGCTAGCATCTTTATCTTTCTATTTATCTGCTTTCTCCATCAACCTTGTTTCTCGCCTCACTCTTGATTCCTATCACGCACACTACATATGTTTCTCTCTACATGCATGTCAAGTGCCCTCTCACACACATATATAACTTCACCCTTTGAACCACCCGACGGTCATCTCCGACACCCAAACTAACGGATGTCTCGCTAGCTAGCATCTCCATCTCTCAGATCTATCTGTAGCTCCACAACATTTCTTTCTCACACGGAGTCTTGCTTCCTATCACCCACACTATATATGTCTATCCATACATATGCATTTATAGGTTGATCTCTTTGCACAATCGCTGCGCCACCCCTCCGCCGCCATAGATGCATGCTCCACCACGCCACTATCTCTTAAAGACAAAAACACATGCTCAATTGTCGGGCCTTCTTCCCCGCATTATCACATGCATGCATATTGTCATACCGATCCGCTCTCCCATGTCGCTGATCTTAGGACTTATGTCTTCTTTCTTTATCTCGATCATGCTACAACACACACACACGCCCCACGATACATGTATACCTCTCACACATGCATGTTCAAGGTCTCTATGTCTCCATACGAAGTTAATTACCCTCAATCCTAACGCCACATCGAATCGTTCTCCTCTTTGTGCACATAACTTCCACCGATGGGCAAAACACACACTCACACTTAACAATCTCCTTCTAGCTACCCCCCCCAAGACGCCTCTCACTCTTCCCCTATATCCCCAAACCAATAAGACCATCCCTTTGTTTAATTCCCGCCACATGCACCATCGATATATAGTAGTCTTCCGTGGTGTCTCTCGAACAAACACGCTCTCTCGATGTTGACTCCTCTCATGCGACGCACCTTCTCTTCCCTCCCACGGCATTTTCTCTCTCGCACCCCATCGCTGGTGGCCTCGCCATACACATCACCTCTCTATGATGAAGCCATGCACACTTAAATTACATCCGCCACAGAGGACCCTGCGACACACACACACACACACACACACACACACACACACACACACACACACACACACACACACACACACACACATGCACGCACGCACGCACGCACGCACGCACGCACACCCCCCCACACACACTAAGACTCCATCTCTCTCTCTCACACACACACACACACCCCACACACACTTAGACTCCATCTCTCTCTCTCTCTCTCACACACACACACACACAAACTAAGACTCCATCTCTCTCTCTCTCTCTCTCACACACACATACACACACACACACACACACACACACACACACTAAGACTCCATCTCACACACACATGCTCTAGGCGGAGCATTTGTTCCTACCACCCTTCATCCAACCTTACCCGTATGATAAACAATCACCTTTATTTACTTGCATAACATGGACAGATTCCACTTTACTTTAGTAGTCAAGAAACTTATAATCAGATATCTCAGATACCCTTATAAAAAATGAGTTGGCGATGATGGTGTGCCTGCCATCTTGTAATACGCATCGTATGATCTATATCCGACGGATAGGAAGCAAACTATGATAATTTTACAAAAGATACCCGCACCTCTCTCCACATCATTATCTCCGCAACCTCATTGCTCAAGAATTAAAAAAGGAATAAGTCTCGAACAATCTAGCATGCATGGTGGCTACTGCGCTCACGGGCCTGGCCCATCCCCATGCCTCCGCCATTCTCGACCACCACCACCACCACGCCCACCTCCTCGCCTTATCTCTCATCTTCCATTTTTTCGATGACATTCTCGAGATACCAGTTTTCCGATAAAATTCTCGAGATATCATTAGTTTTACACATGGGATTACTCCCGCATGGGTCAATCACAACAGTGTTTTGTAAAAAATGCATATTGATGTTCTGTAATGCACGAGAATCTTGCTTGTAATTATATAACGCAAATCACGAGCAGTGAAGTGGCATTTTTTGACACAACCACGCTAACATGGCCACGTAAATCACGAGTAGGAAGGAGAAGGGAAGTGGGCTGTGGAGTAACATTTTTACCACAATTTCTTAGGAAACCGAGTGTAATAATTGAGTAGTTTTGCAAACTACCATTACTACTACACCAAACGGTTCAAAACCTATATTTTGCTAGCGCTTCCCTCTGCGTGAAACGGTCGTCCGCCTCGAGCATTAGTGCCGCATTAATGCTCGCCAGAGCAGAGGCGATTTCTCACCGGGCGCGGCTTTGAAGTGGCGCGACGGCCAAGAGAGCACCACTTCCGGCACGCGATCGCTCCGCCGAGATCGGCCATAGGCCCTGCTTGGATCCATGGGTTAGAGTTAGTTTGAGCTAGTTGGGGCTCAAATAGCCCTAAAGTATCCAAGCATGAGGGTTTAAATTGGAGCAAGTTGCACCGAACCCACCAAAAAAACTACTATCCCACCCAAGAGGTGCTAAGTGGAGATAGTTCTCATTGGAACCACTGAAAAATCACTTTTCTCTCTCCATGAAGTGCATTTATTGTCAATCTAACCCTGTCACCCAAACATCTCTTTGGCTACAGTTAGTTCAGGGTTAGTCATGAGTTAGTCTAACCTCTAGCTAAGTTAGAGTATCAAACAGGAGCAGTATAGGACATGCAAGTTGCTCAAAGCATAGAGGCAAATTCGTATGTGAAAGGATTTTTTTCTTTTTGAAAACGGAACGTGAAAGGAATTTTTTTAGAATGCTCTTGGCATGTCGCTAACATGTGATAGTTAACGGACCTCAATAGACGGCGGAAACGCCAGCCCGCCGCACTTTGATAGAGACGAGGAGGGAGAAGTGATACAGGCTGCTGGATTACTAGAGATAGGTGTCGCACGGAAGCCAAGAAATATGGTGATAGCGTGGGTTAGCCATGTACTAGTATGATGTAACTACACTGGCTGTCGTGTTTCAGACTCTTCCAAACCATCGTGGAGATGATTGGTTAATTTTATATCGCTGAATAATATTAAATATTATGAGTGCAGACGCTCCACCATGAGGTTCCTTGCTCCTTCTCGGTTGTCCGGAATCTATCTTCTTCCACTCTATTTTTTTTACGTGAGCTTTGTTCATCCTTTTGCCAACACGCGAGACATCTAGCATCAAGGCGCACGTGTTATGCAACGATCGCTCCATCTATATGAAGAACACGTGGCAATCGAACTACGAGATGAACATGTACCTGTGAGAGGACGCATTTAACCCGAGTAATGTAGCAAGAAGTGAAGTAGAAATGCACAAATGGTATGAACATGCATGGAATATGTGGTGTGTTTGGTTATGCTTCGCCTCAAAGATGCATGCTCAACTCAACACCCTCTTCATGCATGCTCTCTTCATGCATGCTTCTAGTGTATTTGTGCTAAACTAGTGTGGACTCATGCACCTCCATACACTCTACCAAACACCCAAAAGTAGGTCGAGAAGGAACTCTTAAGGCAATTGTCTCTTACTACGCACTACCACTAATGTTGTACGGCAATGCACGGTGATGTTATGGAGTACGTGCTTCAAGTACTCTACTACTACTATATTAGTTGGAGGCACATATTAACTTTTATATTTGTTTACGATATGCCCCGAGACCTTCCAACTAGACGCGCTTTCTCTCCGTGTCGCACTTTGTACCGCTCATACAACTAAGTACTACGACGCAGTGGTCTCCCACCCGTAAGTGGAGACGCCTACCACGCTGTTTTTTTACCGGGCTCTACCACATCGCTCATGTCCCACTCTTTCACGACGCAGGGACATCCAAAGACGCGCCGTGTTTGGCACCCTTCGTCAGAAGAGTTGAAACGCTAGCATTCATCGTAAAAAAAAATAATTATAAATTGGCAAAGGATACTATTTTTTGTGAACCAATCAGAAGTGATACTATACCACGCAGCTTCCTTGCTCCTCGATATAGGAAAGAATACTCGCTCGCCAACATGTGGGACGCCGACCATCCCGTCCACTTGCCATGCACGCAGAACTCCAAGGAGAGTCACCTGTGTCGTCGCACCGCAAAGAATAATGACTAATGAGCCACAAATCACAGGCCCACTTCCCACTTTGAAGTTGTTTCTGACGAAGGAACCATCATGACTTCGTTGAATTCCGCTTGAAGAAAACTACTGCATCAGAAGATCGCTAGCTACAGATTTACTCCAACAGAGGCCTCCTTTCGCTCATAGGATAGGAATATGAAAATCATAGGAAGTGAGATGACATGCATCTCAATTCCTATAGAGAAAGAGATGCCATTTGATGCATAGGATAGGAATTTTTCCATTTAGTCTAGGCTAATGTATCGTAATTTGCTCTAAAACTACAGTAGTAACTAGTAGTACCGGTACATGCTCGCACTCGCACACGCATAACACACACTACTAACTACTAGTAGTACTACTTCTCACATGCCGCCAAACGCCATCGTTTCTCCTTCCCGGCTTTGTCGGCGACACCCCACCGTGCTTGGATCTCCGCCGACCTCTCCAAGCAGCAGCGGTATGCCCTTTTCTTTCTTGCAGCAAGGGCCTCTTTTCTTGAGTGCTTTCGACTTTTCCGCGCTTCCTCTCAGGCGGCTTTGGCCGCTTTCTTGCTCTACCGCCCATTCGCCTTGGCATCTTCAAATTTCTCCCACATAGTTGTGAGGTCGCGAGCGGCGATGAACTCGCACGGCGGATGCCATCGCTTCCCTACCATTTTGTCTGTTCGTGGGCGGCGAGGAACTCGGCGCGGGATGCCATCGCTGCTTTACCGTTAGTGCGCGCGCGGTGGCATGAACGACGCTTGGTGAGAGCTCTGGGTGGAGGGCCGGACAACCAGATAGTGCATTGGTTTGTCAAGAGCTCAAGGACGTAAGACGGCAAATTAGGATTCCCTTCAATCCTGGTCATTTATTACCGAGTAAAATGCATTGGCGGTCATCGAACTTGTCTTGATAGCTCACTTTGATCATTGTATACGAGATATGGTGATTATACGGTTGCCGCTCAGCCAGATAGCTCCAGATTTGTATGGTCGACCACCAAACAGTCCGCATGCGCTCAAACAGTCACCGCCTCTCCGTAATGTCAATGCATTATTCATTTGACTTAATCGCAGTGCAATTGTGTCACCGACATGCGGGCTGACGCCTGCTGGGCCCACATGTCGACACCCAAACGATCTCGCAGCTAAGTCATCAAGCAGCGATCCGTGATTCATGCCCGATTTAACCTACTCCGTGCTAGTTGTCCATCTGTTCGCCGCTGCTCATTGCCATTCGCCCGCTTATATTAACTTGAGCCCCAGCCCCACCATAGCCAAAGACCCACACTTATTCTCCTCCGTCCTTCCTTCGCCGGCACCACTTCAACCATGGCCTCGTGGCGCCCAAGTTCTTGGATGTATCGTCGCAGAGCAGACGAGGGACATTGGCGGTTCGATCCGGCGCGCTTCCAAAGCTCTTTCACGCATCGTCGCAGAGCAAACGAAGGAGATCGCCGCACCTCGGCCGCCTCCGCCGCCACGCACTGCACTTAAGTCGGCAGCAAGGAAGAGTAGTACACGGTAGGTCGCCGCCGCTCGTCCCGGAAGGCCACCGCTATTCCACTCAAAGCGACGCCAAGCTTGGTGGGTAAACATCGGCGGCCGATTAGCCGCTGACGGCGACGGAGGCGGAAATCTTCATAACCTTGTGCTCGCCGAGGAGGAGGTTATCGAGGCGATGAGGAGGAGGCAAAGGCAATGGCCAACTTTTCGGTTCATGGCCGGACATGGTGGTCGGGCGCCGCGATCGTTAGATTAGGTTTACAAGAGGTTTAGTACGGTTTGTGCGAAATATGTAATGAATTTCATCCAGCTTTGTAGGAAAAGTTTTCAAATGTAATGAATTTCATCCGTTAATTTGAAATTTGCTTTGTTTGCATGAATTTCGTCCGTTAGTTCATATAGTTGTCGGAAGGTATGCGGCAGATCGGATGGCATCCATCGTGTCCTCGACAGATGCCGTGTAAATTTGTGGGCCAAATACTGGAGATGCCCTAACTATCATGTTATAATCGCTAACAATCCTCCATTATTTGGCAGGAACAGTTATCCTCGATCAAAATTAGATCCGCGGTGTTTCAGACCTCCCCGCCAGAAGAGTGTAAACTTGCTTACATAAAATGGAGCAAGTGGACGGCATTGTAGCATGTCATATCACTTAACTAGCCCGCCTGACGAGCGGGAAAGCACCGCCCTCATCATTTTGTTCTGGATTTCTATCGATTGATCGCGTGAAAATGTTACGCTTCGCAAGTTCTAAAGGAAAAGGCGGCACACTTACGACTCGTACGCGTCGCAACCCCGATAGTCCGCTCGCACGCCGCCACCGAGGGGACACGCGTTGTCTTGCAATTTCACCGACATGTGGGACCGTAATTGAATAAACCGCCGATAGTCAAATCTAATCGCCAAGGGCGCCGGCCGAGAAGAGAGAAACGGGAGGGAGAAGAGATCGCCACCCGCAAGCACGGACTCCAAGAAATATATGGTGATAATGTGAGGTGGGCCATGCCGAGTCCGGACCGCCTCGAGCCCGCTCACCGCCTGCCCTCAAGACGCCAATGCCCGCTGCATGCATAGCAAGTAGTCCCCGCTTATGTGGAGGAGAGAGAGGCATTGACAAAGTCAAGGAGTAATAGTGGAGACAATAGCTTTCATCAAAAATAAACAATGAATACTCGTTGCTCGTCCTCTATATTGGAAAGAATACTTTCATTCGCTGACATGTGGGACGTCGACCATCCTGGTCCACCTGCCATGCACAAAATTATCCTGGTCTTCCCCGGTCGTATCGCAAGCCCAACCTTTCCCACCGTAAGTTGTTCGGACGAAGGAACCATTATGACTTCGTTGAATTTCGCTTCTTCAAGAAAACTTACTGTACCCGCAATACTACTACCACACGCGAATACTAGATGGCACTGTACCACGTCATATCACTGAAACCCACTAGGCCAAACTAGCCCACCTAGGTCATCTATTTTGGAACGGAGGGAGTACGTCTCTGCACTGCTATGATTTTGTGTTGCACATTCTCTGTACTTTTACTACGATTTTCCTACCCTATGAACCAAATGAGGCCTGAATGTATGTCGACTATTGTCTAATTGATCGCTAAGCCTACAATTTTAGGAGCTTGGGCTATTGGTCGATCGACGAGGGATAAGTATAACCGTACCACAAGCTCATCAGCCCCAACGTTTCTCTTCGGTGAGTGTTTTGCAAGTACTATAGCTCACACAATAGCTAGCCTACTAACACCAAGAATCATCAAACAAGCCCCCGCTGATATGATAAACAGTTCAAACTTACATCTAAGCATGCCATATATTACATCAAAAGCTGGTGAGGATACATCTGCTTCCATAACTCGAGAGGGTTCGCATGATTCATCGCATGATTCACTATCAAACAAAAGTAGCAAGATCCGCCCACACAAGACAAAGGCACTAGCCCTAAGATGGTTTGATAACACGATCGCTCGTAATTAAACATAGGCAATGCAAACTACCTCAAGGATTAGCGCGACCAACTATTTCTTGTCATCGATCTCTGCAATGACCACAAAGACGGACAACGGCATGGGAATCGATTGGGCGATGTCCACATGATCGACCGTGACATCGAATCGATCTTCGGGCGATGTCCACGGATGGACAGCGCATCGAATCGATCTCCGAGGCGATGACAACAGACGGGCCACGACATCGAATCATCAAGGACAACCACCGCACTGGCACAACACTAACATATTAGCAAGCACATTGCAAATAATCAAAAGCAAGCACATTGCAAATAATCAAAACCACAACTATGGTAATAAGCCATTATTTTTACCTTGTGCAGCTCACCGGGGATCTCATCCTCCGGGGCCATCTCTCGCCCTCGATGGGGCCATCACCTTGCCTGGGGAATACCGCTTCAATGGCGACTATCTCCTCAAACTCGGTCTTGAGCCTCACATAGGTGGCAATCAGAGCTCCTGGGTAGGCACGGTGGGGCCCTTTGCTGTTCTTCCAACTTTTGAGGAGTTCGTCCGCCAACATCCTCAACTCTTGGCCGCTGCTTGTTTCTTGGAGTTCTTCGCTCCATGGGTTGGCCCGCCAACATGGTCAACTCGCTGGTCGGTGTTTCGCTTCGGAGATCGCTGCTCCAAGGGTTGTCCGCCGCAACTCTTTGCCTAGTGCTCCGTGATCCATCAATGAACCGACAAACAAAAAGCAATCAAAGGAAACCACAATCGCAATGAAAACTAGAAAAGAATAGGATGTGAGAATCGGTCGGTGCTTCGCAAAAAGAAGATTATTGGAATGAAAATATAGCAGATAATCGATTCGCCCACCTTTCCTTTGTCGGTAGAGAAGAAAATGGCGAAGTGAGTAGCCCGGAGGAGGTTTTCTTCAAGAAAGGAAAGAAAGGGCTTGAACGAGCTTCCAATGAAATGATGGTTTCTTCGCCCATCCAATCTTGGAGGCCACCTTACCACCGCCTGGTAAAGGTGTGGGTTTTGTGATATGACGGGTCATGATGGCCACACCGGGTGACAAAGAGTCTCGATCAGTAGCACCTCGCCAGTGATTTGGTGGATGACACGCGGTCCTGATGCTTTGAAATGTCATTAACTTGATTTTAGTCTCTTTAGTATTTGGATCCAAGCATGGATGAGGCTAAAAGTTTTAGTCCCACTACTTTTAGTCATGAGACTAAAACGTATCCAAGCACTCTCTCAATATTGTGCACCGCGACCAAGGCGGAGAGGAAAATGAGAGAATTACGTAATTAATGCATGAGTTTAATTAGGGTAGTTTTGTAAAGTACGAGATACATTCCTCCAATCGCAAAATGCCTTGGTTCATGAGATTTGAGATTTGAGCCCTATAAACCGGAAGGGAGGGGGTACTGCACACGGTGTAGTCTAGTCACTTGTTTTTTTGAGCCGAAGTCTAGTCACTTGTTGAAATCTCTAGAAAGGCAAATACTCCTTTCCGGTTTACAGGTCTATACTACTCCCTCCGTCTAGGTGTGTAAGTCATCTTACGAAAACCAAATAGTCCCAAAACACTTAGGCACGGTGCATTAACTTGTACCTTGTTTCTTGTTTCTTGACATACGTATCAACCAATAAGAGATGAGAGGTGTGTGTGCTTTTAATGACTTGCAATGGCTAGTTCATTGCATGGAATGCTATTAATTAGCAAATAAACATTAGTGACCCCAGGAGGAAACGGTGCTAAGTGCGTGGACCTATGCAGAATGAGTATCAACCAATGGATAATGGAGTTTAATTGTTAAACAATGGCAATTTTGTCTCATGCAAGAGCCTGGCTAGTACTCCAAGGAACTGCACCACGCGAGTGTTCGCAACTGCCATGTTCGGTTTGCACTTGGCTCTTCGCCTCTTCGAGAAGACGAACAATGATGTTACTCTTACTTCTACAAGATCGAATCCATCGCTGCATGTCCGCCCACCTCGTAAGGGAGGGATAGCGTAGTATTAAAGTTTACTTATCGCTCCCGCTTTATGCCCATGATGTGGGCCCAACAGTGGTTGGCCCACATGTCATGCAGCCAAAGGAAGGTGCAAGCTAAGGCACCGAGCTCACCATGAGGGAGAGGGCATCGAGTAATCAAATTTCTCGGTCTTGTACGAAGTTGACGCGACACATCAAAGCACCGTGATTCGATAAAAGTCTTTTACACATTTCAAATGGGCTACTTGTATGTAGTAGACATATTCTGTCAGATATTTCTCCGTTCTAATATAAGTCTTTTAGAGATTTCACTATGAACTACATACTAAACAAAATGAGTGAATCTACACTCTAAAATATGTCTATATACATCCGTATGTAGTTTGTAGTGGAATCCCTAAAAAGACTTACATTTAGGAACGGAGGGAGTAGTCACTTGTTGCAATATCTAAAAAGTCTTATATTTGGAAACGGAGGGAGTACAACGCATGCATGCATGCCGTGACTTTCCTTTTGATACTTGCATGTGTTGATTTGATGCACCTTGCCAAATTTTGACTATAAATTTAACTAACTAAATTTTCATGCATGTCACAAAAATCACGGGCTGTTTGGATTGTGACTATGTTTGTCTTATGTTGCCACATTATTTTTCCCACACTTGCCACACTTGCCTAACCTGAGTTGCTCAAATTGTTAGACACACTTTGGCTTACCTAAGGGAATCTTGCCACAGTTTTTGTGTCTATGACATGTGGGGTTCACTGCTAATAAAAAATTCTTGTCTTAGGTGTGGCTAATAAAAAAGACTTATATTTAGGAACGGATGGAGTAGAAAATATAAATAATAATGCATGTTGGGGCAACCCATGTTTCCGCTAATTTTAGCCGTGGGCTTGTTCACAATTTTTACGAGGGGGTGGTTGTTCATTTAATGGAGGGACTTGTAGTACTACCAGACTTGAACGATACAAAGTGCGACCTAGCACACCGTAACACCAATTGGAACAAGCGGGTAGCTATCTCAAAAAAAATCAACAACTAAAAAACCGCGACCTGGCATGTAGTAGTACACAATTTTAAACGATTGTTTTGATGGAGTGAAAAAGGAAAACTACCCCACTACTTATTTGCTTGCTAGGGCTGCTCTATTCACACACTCTCATCCTCTCCAGATCTAAACAAGATAGGGGTAGTAACCCTGTCTTTCTCCCTTCAAAAAACACTGGTTTCTATCCTCACCGCTGGTTACAGATCCGACGATCCCTCCGCCGGTGAAGGGAGGAGGGCAGCTTAGGCCGTCGCCGACAGCCGAGGAGGAGACCCACCGCTGGCCGCACCATTATCTCGGCCGAGCGCCGCGCTGGAGGTCCTCCGATCCTTCGTCATTGCTCGTGGGCGGATTCGCCTCCCGCCCGCCGCCCACCTATCCACATCCCGACGACCTTCGTATATCTTCGCTCAAACCGCTTTAGCTCTACTTCCCAGCTTGCTACGCCGCTGCATGTGCATCATTTTCACCTCTCAGCCCCTCTCAATCGGATGGTCCAACATCACCTATTTTTTTTCTTCTATTGTTAGAGGTAAAGCTACTTCATGGAGTCAAATCTTGTACCCTCCGTCCAAAAATACTTGTCATTGAAATAAAGTGGGGTGGGGAATTTAGTATGTACATCGGACTTGGTACAAACAGAAGGAAAGGGGATGAAAGTAGTATGACTCGGTCATCCAACCGGTCTCTTGGTCTAAAAGGAAATATAGGGTAACGCTGCACACAAGTGGTATGACCAGACTAGATTGCTATCCACACATAGGAGTAGGTGGCTAGAGGAACAAAAATGGGACCAACCCAGATATGTTTCTTGGATGTTTTTTCTCGGGCAACAAACTATGAATCACCACTTTATGCCCCTGCTTACGACATGGTGTCAGATCGCTGGTGCACCCACCGCCCCATGCCCTTATACCAAATATTTAGGCTCTGGTCGGAATAAAGGGCGAAAACATAGGTCTTGATGAAAATAGAGGAATAGGAAAGGAATGTAGGTATAAAACTATGGAACAATAACCGGAGGAAACTCTCAAGAGAATGTGTTCGATGGACTACTTAAATGTACATATTTGTTTTTTGAGTAGAATGCTTGGCAAGATGAGATGCTATTTGTTTATTCAGCTGCACAATGACTACTCTTGTCCTCACCTCACGCATCACACATAGGTTGATTTTTTATTCCGCAAACACAAAGACAACAACCTGTCTAACGCATGGCAGCGAAGGCCGCCTCGGCTTCCGCCAAAAAATGAGCAAAGGCATGGATGTTTCTAATCCGATGGAATCAAGATTACCGCACTAGCTTTCCTATGAAACACTATTCACCTTTCCCGTGTTCAACGGTTGAAGGGAAAGAATACGTAGGAATTGTGTTCCTACGAAAATCCTCGCACCAAACCTCGTGAACCTAACGCAACCTTAGCTGTTCTTAATATAATGTCCCCGTAAAATGAAGCCATGCCTTTGTTTTTGCTCGTAATTGTTTGAGACTCGACAAGTTTAGCCAAATGTTTTTGCCTGTAATTGTTTGAGACTCGATCGCTTCCTTCAGGCCTTTTGTGCAAACAGGATATCCAATTCACCTGGTTGTTGTAGACCTTTGGTGCATCGCACAAAACTCTTCTTAAAAGAAGTGACTTTTGTGCTGTTTAATCGAATGTCGATGGAATAGTTGGTTCATTTTGGTGGAACTGCACAAAGGAGATCTGTGTTCCAATCCTCATCATCCATATTGGCGCCATAACCTTCCTTTAGGTAAGAATGATATTTAATGCATGTGTTCATCTCTATTTTCCGACTGTCATGAGAAAATAATGCTGTTTTTACTAGTACACTTGTACTCCCTCACTGACAAAACCAATTTTGAATTAGAAGGCCAATCATGTACTTGGTTTCACCAACTGGTGAGGACAAAGAGAAACAAAGCATGAAGAGGAAGAAGAAGAAGAATAAACAAAGGCTAAGGCGATCTTGTTGAAGCTGAGGCCTCGGCCGAGGCTATTCAAGGGCTCCGCAACGACTACCTTACATGTGAGATGATCCTCCAGGGAGCCCTTCCACTTCTGCTGTCTCACTTAATTAATTAGGAGTACTTAAGTACCACTAATTTATTACGGCCTAATTTTCCTGTTGGAGTTAAACAAATCTTTAGTAGGACCCTATGCTGAATCATGTACGTGTGAATGTTTGTCTATGGAGGGAATATTATTAGTGTCATGACATAATAGTGCTATTGTTTTGCATGTCAATTTATTGCCATTGGTTCAATGAGGCAATGTTTTATGATTGTCCATCATGAATTTGATGCTACTGTTTGAGTAATATGCTAATGTCTTCCTATCCTTTCTCACTAAGCTAATGAAGGTTTCACCTTGTTCCTACTTGTGCAAATAGGGATCATGTTGTGCCAATCATACATTTTAGTGGAACTACACAAGACAATACAATGAATCGTATCCCAGCCAAGGCTTTAACTCATGGAAGTTCTTGATAATCTTTCGATATAATCTCAAAGACTGTAAACAAGAGTGATTTCAAGCATAGATTTGAAGTGCACAAAAATATATACTATTGTGTGATTCCAGTGCGTGCTTTATCATCTCTTATGGGACTACATGAATAAGCTTTTTTTCTCAGGCTGGTACGGGCTTAAGGCCTTCATCCATATTAGTTTGCTGTCATCTCTATTTGTATCGTACATCATCATGAGAAACTCCTTTATCTTTGCACTTTTAAGTTTTGCAACCTATGATAAATGGCAATGCTTTGAGTGTTGAGTTGAGCTAATTGGCACTGATTAAATAAACTAATACCTCTCTTTAAGCAAGACTACTATGTTGCTAACTTTACCCATTAAGATAATGAGGGTGCTTCTATTTGTTAATGTATGTTTCATCAACTAGTCCCACTATTACAGTAATCTCACTCTCAATATATGTGCCAACAGGGATGCTCGATTTTAGTGGAACTGCACAAAAACTTTGGGTGCTTCATTGCCTCAACAGCTTCCATCCTTTCCTGTCAGTTGCTAATCTCCGCTTGATTTCTTCCTTTGTCGTCACCGCTATTTATCTCGCTTCCAAATAAAGGAAATAGTAATTGATATGCTACCTCACACAAAGTTGGTACCGGTCTTTATCCTGATTATTTTGCCTGTCATATGTATTGGTAATTTGGTATTGTGCTACTGTTTGCCGATTTCATAAAGGAGTAATTTGGAGCCTAAACTCGCAGGCAAATCATTACATCGGGTGATTTCAATAGAACTGCACAAAATGATCAGATGGACAGGTACTTATGTTGCTGCTATGTACTCCAAAGTTCACTCAAACAAGCATCGATGTTGACAAGAAGTGCCTATATTCATTCAAGTATCAACCAACGTCAACCAATTGTCAAACTCCAAGTATTAGGAGAGTGAACGCCAAAAATATTGCTTGGTGCATAGCCCAAAAAAATGTAGTCCAGTCTTTGGTCCCAACTTGTGCCTTTTGGTTATCGGCACATATGGTAGCGAACTATATGGCATGGAGTCTAAAGATTCCGCATGTTGGTTGACGCAGATATTCATCTCTGGGACTTAATTAGTCCGCACGCCAAGGATGCTCCATTTCAGCTTGAACTGCACAAAAATTTGGGTGGTTCATTTTTCAACCGCCTCCTTTCTCGCCCGCAATGTAGAATTTTGGCTAGATACAGACCAAGATGAGCCAAGAACTAGTTGGATGAAAGTAGTGGCCAAGTTGCTCAAACCTCCATCGGCACGAGGCCACTATTTGAGGATAAACCTACAAACAAAGTTCAGATTGTCTCAGGTTGCTTCTTATGTACTCGAAAGTTTACTCGCATAAGAACTAATTTTAGCAAGAACTACCTCCGATTGAACACCATTTACCAGTCTGCACCTAGGTAATTAAAGTTCATCCATGGATCATATTGGTTGTGATCTCAATCATTTGGATGCATAAACATATTTAACATGTGTATATCTCAATCTTTTGTGAATTATGTATGAATATTGTCGGTGATCTATCAATAATTTGGATGCATAGATATGCCGAGCTTGTGTATATATGCCGCTTTCCCATCTCCGAAGTCGTTCCCGTCCGGGCCTCACTGCCGCCCACCGCCTCGCTGTGTTCGTGTGCATGGTCAAAAAACGAGAGTCATCGAAGAGGATCAGACGTGGAGAGCTCGATGGCTGGGACCCACGAGGTCCATGGTCGCACGCAAGGAAAGTTCCTCCTTATTAAGCTGAAAAATGTTTCTCCACCGACAACTGGGACCCACCGCTGTATCTTCGCACGGAAGGAAGTGCCTCCTTGTTTTGCGAAAAAATTATTCATCCTGCTGATACCGGGACCCGCTGACGGCGATCGCTTGTGGGCCTCGCTTGTTGACGGTACGCATGGCTTTGTCAACTTAATCAACAAATGATTCTAGTACCGGACCGCTGATGTTAATCCAACAGCCGTGTTCTTCTTCAACCTCTCGTTTGCTGCCCTGCCTCCCGTGGACTGCATCTGCGTGCACAGGCCGCCAAGACCAACCAAGAAGTTTCCCACCTTCCATCGACTCCACCGCCTCGCCTTCCCCATCTCCGGTCATTCCACTGGGTGCGCTCGCACGTGTGGTCAACATGGTCAACAACCGAGAGTCATCGGAAGATGACTATACGTGAGAGGCTGACAGTGGGGACGCACCACGCCCATGGACGCATGCATGCAATGGAACACGCAGAGGTCAACGTGGTCAAGGAACAACTTCCATCGGAAGTATACTGTACGTGGAGAGTCTCAGTTGGGTCCACGACTGCAGCAAGTAAGTGCCTCCTTATTATGCGGAAAATAATGATTCCTCCAATCGACAAAGCAGGGACCCATCGACGGGCCACCGATTTTGAAAAAACATTTGCCCCCGACCGGGACCCACCGACGGGCCACCGTGATTTCGCGAAAAATGTCCTTATTACGCACAAAAATGAATACTCCCTCGCTAGCTGGGACCCACCTTGGTGGAGGATGACTTAGGGCCTACTAAGTTGACGGGACGAAGGGCTTTGTCAACTTAGTCAATATGAACGATTCTAGCTCGAGGACCGTGACGATGTCCATCCAACGGCCGAGTGCTTCTTCAACCTCCGGTCTTCTTGCTCCAGCCGCCAAACCAGCGCCGGTCAGCCTCATGCTCCCGCCTCCGCGGGTCGGTCAGGTCAGCCCCGGAGGACTCACCGCCTCTACTATTCCCACTCACTGCCAGTTGCGCGGCGATGGCAGCCTCACACCGCAGCCGAACCAAAGGAACCTCAGATCTCTCTTCTCTGGCTTCCACCGCCGCTTCTTTCCCCAGCCTGTTTTCCCCTTCCTAGGCTCTCGCCGCCCACCGCCATGGTGCTCTCCGTGGCGCGGTCAACGTGGTCAAGGAACGACTTCCATCGAAGAGTACTATACGTGGAGAGGCCGATAGTCGGGTCCACGGCCACAACCCGCTTTTTGTGATTTTCCAAGTAAGTCGCTTTGTCGCTCAAGGCTGCAAATCTTTCAAGACGAGGAGAGCTTTCATTCGGCTGGCCGAGAAAATGGCCCATCAGTAATGAGAAATGGGCTGTACATTTTTAAAACACATCAAAGCGGCAATTAGTTTCAAATATCTTTTTTTTCATTTCGAGATTTTAAATTACATTAATTTTTATGCGTGGAGAATTTGTTGGATTTTATATTGATATACATTTAGTTTTAAAATCAGTTTGAATGTGAGTCGAAATTTCGGGATTAAAATAGTTCTGACAAGACCAAATATGCAAAATTTCGTATAATTTTTTAACCGTGGCCACAATATGGGCTGTAATGCTAACAAAAAGAATATGGGCTCCAAAAAAACCTTAAGAATTAGCAAATGGGCTGTAAATTATTAGAAATAATGGCAGATGGGTTGTATGCTGTTTTCCACAGATTTGAGGCTTTCCTAAAAAGGTTGATGCAAGCAAAGGATCGTTGGATGGCCATCCAACGCCGCCGTGCTTCTTCAATCGCTTCTTCCTCGCCTCCAACCGCAAACAAGCGCCAATGGACTGCTCGCTTCTCCTCCTCACACCGTCAGGCACCGCAGGCCTCACCGCCCCATCGCATTCCCATCGCGCCTAGCCATCCTCTACTCACCCACATCGCCGTTATTCTCCGCGACGGCAGATTTAACCAGTAAACCTCGCTCAGTCAGATTCCGCTTATGGGAAACAATCACTGAGTCTTCCTCGCCTCGTGTCGCTCCTTCCTAGGCCTCGCCGCCCACCACCTCGTGTGTTCTCGACGCTGCCTGGTCAACGTGGTCAACAACCGCATGCATCTCGAATCGGATCAGACGCGGAGAGGCCGATACTGGGTCCACGGCCGCACACAAGGAAATGCCTTATTACGCCAAGAAAATAATGATTCGCCCACCGACATCGGGACCCACCGAAGGGCCTCAGATTTCACTTAAAAAATGTTACCGCCATTGATAGCTCGACCCACCAGCTATATCTTCGCACGCAAGGAAGTGCCTCCTTATTACGCACAAAAAATGAATACTCCCCGTTAGCCGGGACCCAAAGATAGTGGCAGTTGACTTGTGGGCCTACTAAGTTGACGGGACGGAGGGCTTTGTCAACTTAGTCAATATGCACGATTCTAGCTCCAAAGGACTGACGATGTCCATCCAACGGCCGAGTGCTTCTTCAACCTCCGGGTCTTCTTGCTCCAACCGCCAAACCAACACCGGTCGTGGCCTCGTGCTCCCCGCCTCCCATGGCTCGGCATGCGATGCGGCCGAGGCCTCACCGCCCCTACTACGCCCACCGCTGGTCGCCATCCTCTACTCACCCACACCCTTGTTATTCTGCGGGCGACGGCAGCCTCACACCGCAGCGAACCAGTGAACCTCATACTCCTCTATGCATGGCCATACATCGCCATGTCTTCCCGCTCGCCGCCGCCCCTTTCTAGGCCTCGCCGCCCACCGCCTCTGGTGCTCTCTGGGCGGCTCGGTCAACATGGTCAACGAATCGACATGCATCTCAAGTGGATTGTACGCGGAGAGGCCGAAGCTGGGTCCACGGCCGCACGCAAGGAAATGCCTCCTTATTACGCACAAAATAATGATTCGCCCACCGACATCGGGACCCACCGAAGGGCCTCAGATTTTGCGAAAAACTTTACCGCCACCGACAGCTCGGACCACCAGGCTATATCTGCGGCACGCAAGGAAGTGCCTCCTTATTACGCACAAAAATGAATACTCCCGCTGTTAGCCGGGACCCAAAGATAGTGGCAGTCGACTTAGGGCCTACTAAGTTGACAGGACGGAGGGCTTTGTCAACTTAGTCAATATGCACGCTTCTAGCTCTAGTGACCGTGACGATGTCCATCCAACGGCCGTAGTGCTTCTTCAACCTCCGTCTTCTTGCTCCACCGCCAAACCAAAGGTTTGGTCGTGCTCGTGCTCCCGCCTCCCGTGGGTCCGGGTTTGCGATGCAAAGGCCGAGGCCTCACCGCCCCCTACTACTCCCACCGCTGGCAGTGCCATCCTCTACTCACCCACACCCATCGTTATTCTGGCGGCGACGGCAGCCTCACACCGCAGCGAACCAGGAACCTCGATTCTCTTCACGCTGGGCATCAACCGCCGCGTTTTCCCCGCTCCGCTATCATCCCCTTATTAGGCCTTGCCGCTGTCCACCGCTTCTAGTGCTTTCGGCGCTGCTGGTCAACATGGTCAACGAATCGACATGCATCCGGCGGACTATACGGAGAGGTCGATAACCGGGTCCACGGCCGCACGCAAGGAAATGCCTCCTTATTATGCGCAAAAGAATGATTCGCCCACCGACATCGTGGACCACCGAAATGGCCTCGTATTTCGTGAAAAAACGTTATCGCCATCGACAACCGACCCACTAGCCTATATCTTCGCACGCAAGGAAGTGCCTCCTTATTACGCACAAAAAATGAATACCCCCGTTAGCTGGGACCCAATATAGTGGCAGTTGACTTCAGGGCCTACTAAGTTGACGAGGATGGAGGGCTTTGTCAACTTAGTCAATATGCACGATTCTAGCTCCAAAGGACTATATGATGTCCATCCAACGGCAGAAGTGCTTCTTCACCTCCGTCTTCTTGCTCCAGCCTTCCCAAACTAGCGCTGGTTGTGCCTCGTGGTTCGTGATCCCGTGGGTCGGCCATGGCGATGCGCGGAGGCCTCACCGCCTCTACTACTCCGGACCGCCGGCCAGCCATCCTCTACTCACCCACACCCCCGTTATTCTCATGGGCGACGGCAGCCTCACACGGCAGAGAACCAGTGAACCTCATACTTTCACGCTGCGGGCATCCACCGCCTGCCTTTCCCCGGCCCGTCATCCCCTTCCTAGGCCTCGCTGCCGCCCACCGCCTCGGTGCTCTCGGGCGCGCGTGGTCAACATGGTCAAGGAACTACTTCCATCGGACGTGGACGCAGACGCGGAGAGGCCGATACCGGGTCCACGGCCGCAAAGAAGGAAGTGCCTCCTTATTACGCAGGCAAAATAATTATTCCTCCACCGACAGCGGGGACCCACCAGACGGGCCACCATATTTCACGAAAAATGTTTCTCGACCATCGACGCACCAGCTACACCTTCGCACGGAAGGAAGTGTGTCCGCAAAAAATGATTCGCTTCGACCGCCGACCCACCAGTTACATCTTCGCACGCAAGGAAGTGCGTCCCGCAAAAAAAACGATTCACCCACCGATCGCTGGGACCCACCAGCTACATCTTCGCAGCAAGCAAGTGCTCGATACCGACCCACCTGGTCGAAGCATACGCATCGCTGTCATTCCGGTCGCAACATGTACGCATATATACCGGTGGATGTAGGGGCGCGACGTGTCAGTAGAGGCGCCGCGACGAGTATGTACACGCACGCATAACGCGAGGGTGCAAGAAAGAAAATACGCCACGCATATACATACGGCAGGGTCTCTAACGCCTATCGCAGATATGTACATGGCTGGGTCGAACGGAGAAACAACGCCATCGCTGTGGTTCATGGGGAGCCAATCGGCCGGGTCGTAATGGAATGCGTGGTCGTGTTCATCAGAGGGCTTGGACGGAACAGCGAAACAAGGCTCCGCGCATCGCACAACGGAGGAAATGGCTTTGTGTTCGACCGCCACGCTCAAACGGGTCCCGCTGATCGGGAGGGGCCCGCATACCGCAAAATGGAGGAAACGGACCTCCTATGGTCGTAAACGGGGTCCCGCTGATCGGGAGGGTGTGGGCGCATCGCAAAAAGGATGAAACGGACTTGTGTTGGAGCGCCACGGTCAAACGGGGTCCTGTTCATCGGAGAGGTGTGGTGTACCGCAAAAATGCATAAAACGGACTTGTGTTTGAGCGCCACGATCGACACGGGGAGGTGTGGCGATCGCAAAACGGACTCCACGGATACCGCTCATCTCCACCATCGACCTCCTCCAGCCTCCACGAGCTACCGCCGACCACATCCAGCCTCCACGGGCCCTCGCTCATCCAGCCTCCTCCACCGCTTACTCCATCGGCCATCGCTCAACCACCCTCCACGGGCACCCTCCACCATCTACTGCTCATCCAACCCTCCACACCACGTGGTCCCCGCTTCAACCACCCTCCATGGCCACCCTCCACCGCTCACTGCTCATCCAAACCGCCCACACCACGGGTTCCTTTTCATCCAGAGGCAACGCCACCGCCATCGCTCATCCAACCCCCCACAATGCTCATTGTTCATCCAATCGATCGGCTTCAGTTAGCGCAGAGCGGGCGAATCGCCCATCGGGTTCGGGTAACAGCCATCGATCGATCGCCGGTTCAAGAATGCGAGCCTCGCAGGCAATCGCCGGGTTCGCTTAGAGCCCAATGCCTCGCCGCTTCGCTTAGAGCCAACGCCGCACACACGCCAAGATACGCACGAGAGAAACACGATCACCGCCTCAACCTCCCACCGAATCGCAACTCCTCGAATTTTCTCCTCGCTTCTACCACGGTTTTTTCCCTCATGGACGGCCCAAAGAATGTCATGCAGCTGCGCCTCCGCCCGCCTGTGATGAAAAGCCCATTTTCTCGTCATGATTTTTGTCATAGAAGTAGGATCCCACCACATCTATGATGATACCGGTTTTGTCACAATTATCATCATAGAAGTGTCATATGTATGATGTAAAAAATTCGCTTGGCCCAAAATGTCACGGATGTGTCTTTTTTTTTGTAGTGTTGGGGTCCATGCGAAGATATCCCGATTCTCGTGGAGGAAGTCAACGAGCTCGCTTTTCCTATTTGTTGCCGAGGCGGGCGCCACGACAATATACTTGCCGCACTGGTCTTCCTGTTGAGCTTCACTTTCTTGGTCTCCTTGAGGATTGAAGGCGCTTCGTCACCGGGTCCGGGTCGATCGACGCAATGAGGCCTCGCCGCCAGTATGACGATCCGTCCGAGCCGGGCGCCGCCTCCTCGGCAATGACCAAGGACTTGGCCAACTTGGCACCATCTCAAGATTTCCGTGAACTTGCATGTAATCGCAAGTGATGGTGATAAGGCCCTTGGGACCCAACATCTTCATTTCAGATACGCCAGCAGTGGGGAACCGCCATGAACTTGGCAGCAGGGCCGCCCAAACGCTGCGGATACACGCCGACAGGTCCACCACCTTGAAGCAGATCGTTCAAGATCGAAGTGGTCTGCCGCCGAACAGACATCGAGCCGAACCCGCCCAATGGGGAGCAGAGAGGCCGGCATGATGCCGGAAGATCGTCCTGTTCGTTTCCGTGTCCTCGCCTTGAGGTCGAGCTTCCTCACCGTGTCCGCTGAGGATGTTGATGTTGCCTGCCGCCGATGAGGACTCGGAGAACTTGCATATGCGCCGCGCGATGCTGGTTGGGTTGAGAACGAGGAGTATCCACCCGACTGCAGATGATCGCCGGGCGATCCTCCCGGTCCAGTGATCGGGCGATCCACCAATGCATGAACTCGCTTGGCCGGACGACGGTGTTCACCTCGCCAAGGAGGCGCCGCCGCTTTGTCGCCGCCGAGGCTGGTGAAGATGACGAGGCCACGCTCGTCCGGTAGGCATCGCCGCAGACGCGCCGCCACCGAGGCGGCGGTGGAGGTGGAGGGCGGCTTCCCGCTCGGGCCGGAGCCGAGGAGGCGGACGCCGCCCGCCATGATGCGCTTGGTGATGGCGCATCGCCAAGCGCAGTATGGAGGGTCTTGGCGCCGCTGGATGTTTGCAGGGGCGCCGAGCATCCGCCAAGCTCATGGCGGTTGTTATGCCATCTTGCCGGGTTCATCGGGCGCCACGACGGGTCCGCCGCTGGGCTCGGTGGCCGAGACGAGACGGTTGTCGGACGCTTGAAAGTGCTAGTATCGACTAGAGGGGGGTGAATAGGCGATTTTATGGAAGTCTTTAACTAAGTTTCAAAGACAAACAATGTAAATGACCTAATTAATATGCAGCGAAGATAACTACCCTAAGCAAGCCATAGTCAAGTATGCAATGATGTGAAAGTACATGACTAATAGCAGCTAGGTAGAAAGGATCAGATGGAAGATAGTATGAAGCCAATCAACAAGAGTAGTCACAATGAAGTCAAACAGATACACAGATAGGCAATGACTTCACGAAGACAAACTTAAGTAAGGTTGGGAAGGGATAGAACCAAAGGGCTTGTTGAAGACACAGATTTGTTGACCAGTTCCAGCTTGTCGTGACAATCGTGACGTCCGTTAGGGAGGCTGAGATTTAACTCAAGACCGTGTCTTCACCTTATTCCCTTGAGCTAAGGACACCCAGCCTCGCCTAATCACTCGTAAGTCTTCAAGGAGACTTCCAAACCTTCACAGACTTCGCTCACCGCAATCCACAATGACTCTTGGATGCTCAGAACGCGACGCCTAACCGGCCGGAGGATTCACAGCTTCAAGTGTAATAAGTCTTCGTGTCACATGCATGTAAAGACTTCAAGGATGCCTAACACTCTTTGGCTCTGGGTGTTTGGGCTTTGTCCTGCAAGGATTTCTCTCTCTCTCAAATGCTTCGAGGTGGGTTGCTCTCAAATGACAAAAGCCAGGCACCAACTCCCGAGCAGCCACCAATTTATGGTGTAGGGGTGGGCTATTTATAGCCACTAGGCAACCCGACCTGATTTGTCCAAATGACCCCGGGTCACTAAGGAACCGACATGTGTTCCAACGGTCGATTTCAAACACACACGGCAGCTTGACTTGGGCTACAAGCAAAGCTGACTCATCCAAACTCGATAAGATTTGCTCTCATTGTCTTCGCTGAAGACATAGGATTTGAGTTGAAGATCACTCACCACTCGACTTAGTTCACTTGGACCCCACTTAACAAGACGGTGGTTCCTATGACTCAACGAAGAAGAAAAGGAAACAACTAAACCACACGCTTTCACAAGACCATAGTCTTCACTTAATGTCTTCTCATGTCATAGTCTTCAATATGAATATCTTCTCATACCACCATTGTCTTCAATGTCTTCATACATTTTTAGGGTCATCTCCGTTGGTAAACCGAATCAATGAGGGACACTACGCATGCTATCCTCGCAATTCTCACAAACGCATTAGTCCTCAACCAACTTTATCGCCAATACTCCAAAACCAACTAGGTGGCACTAGATGCACTTACAATCTCCCTTTTGGTGATTGATAACAAACTGGTTGAAGTTTTCAACGGGATAAAATATGTGAAATTGTAAGGATAGGAATTGGGAATTTGTCTTCATAAGTAGCAAGGGCTCCTCAAGATGTGCATATAAGTAATTTGCTTTTGGAATGCAAATGCACATGGCAGGTTGTACTTGTGTAGATCCACTTCAACTTATGAAGATAATTCATCATGCATGAAATGATATAGCAAGTAGAATGACATGCATAATGAAAATGGACGCCCCAGTAATGATCTAAGTGCGGAAGTTATCATCGTGATATGCGGAATTTATCATCGCATCACAAGAAAGCAAATAAGTAGCGCATAACCATCAAGTTTAGGTGTTACAACTCAAAGAACCAAATGTTTCAAAAGCAAGAGTTGTAAGCACGGAAGTAATATAATGCAACCCACCATATGAACCCGCTTGAAGACTATCAACTCATACGCTCGCCCCCTTTTGCCAAGAAGGACCAAAAGGTTTGAAGACATAGAGCATCTACTCATCCTCATGAGTAGGTGAAGCAGCAGGTTGTCGCCGCTGGTTGGCGTGCAGATGAACTTGGTGCAAAGGTCGATGCGCCGCAGAGTAGGAGGTGGTGAAGTAGCATCATCTTCATCATCGATCACTGCATTTACCGCTGTCATGAGGAAGAATATTCGTAGTCTTCAAGAGATGGAGGTGACGAAGACAACAATCCATGGAGGAGTGGAGTCAAACCGAATCTTTCATTGAAGCCATTGTCTTGAAGATCTCGCTTCAAAGACTAAGGTGGTCAAACTCTTCCATGAGCGCCAAGAAGTTTCATGAGCAACAAAGGCATTCTTGGTGGCAAGGTTGTGAATGCGATTGACATCCACCAAGAGGCTTTGCATCTGCCTCTTGAGCCAAAAATGATGCTTATCCTGTTTCCGATGAAGGGCCACAAGAAGTTCCCGGTCATTGAGAATGCGAGAACGCTTCGAGGCCTTTGTGCAATGGTGCTTTCAGTGGTTTCAGAGGGTGCTCGATGAGGCGACGTAGTATTTCCAGCCAATGGATTGATTCGTGTTGCTGCTTGAACACCTTCAATGGGTTGAGGAAGCTTTGGTGCTTGGCATTCTCAAGACAAAGAGGCCTCTTAAGGTGGTCGAGTATATAGCTTCAATCGACATATTAACCTCTCGCAAAAATATCATATGATTAAGTAGTAGAGGGCCGATAGTTGATGATGAGTGTCTCTTGATGAGGCGATGACCCATGGAGCATAAAACTTCGCACCAAATAGGTCGAGCCGTAAGCAAGAAGTTGCTCGATGAAGAATTCTTGAGTGTTGAAGCCGATGCTATTGAGAATATAGAAGACCAAAGTCTTCATAGCTCCTTCAAGCTTGGTCACCGATGAATGTCCTTTGACGGCCATAGAGTTCGCTCGATGATATGATATATGGTGCGAGGCGATACTCAAGGTCTTCAACAAAGAACTCGCTGGATATTCAGCCGATGGAAGGGCTTCATCATGCTCAAGATCCTGCTCATATTGGGTTCTCGCTTATGGAAGATACTTCCACCGCATTGTGGTGTAGCCGACAACAAGTTCATATAGTTCTCTAGAGTGGCTAGCCTCAGAAGCTCGATGATATCCATGGGTTTGGCTTCATGATGAAAATTTCCAGCCATCCACTCGAGAACCCATGTCTTGATATCTTTGTAGTAGCCGTGAATGTGTAGAGTAGCATAGAATTGAAGCAATAGCTCTTCATTCCAATGTTCTTTGTCTCGTCACAAAGTGGAGCAGCATCAAAGATCACGAAGCAATCAAGTGCTTCTTCTAAGCACGGCAGTCCAGCAATGGCTTAGTGTCAAGGCGCATATGAGGGAAAATGCACCCTTGATCATATAGAACGCAGGAGTAATAGCTTCTTCACGATAGCTCTGTAACCGATCCGATGATATCCTTGGCTTGGAGTAGGGTTCTGGCGCTTGTCAAAGAAGGTATTGTGGCTTTTGAAGCCATTTGCATTGAAGGACCCCGTGAGTTTGCAAGACTGAAACCTTGGCAGCCTAGGCTTTGGCTTCGACCGAGGCCTATGCTCAACATGATAGTCAAATTGTGGACCAGAGGCAGAGAGGCGGAGGTACCGAATGGGCCATCTGGACAAAGGTTAGTCGACCATGACTGTATGCTTGCTCAATTGTATGGGGCCTTGGTGGCGGAACAGAGCAGGGCACCAATGAGGCGCCAGTCGCACAACAAAGCTTCGGGAGCAGTTGTCTCATTAGCTTCAGCAAAGCAATTTCATTGGTTTCGTGTTCAAGGCCACATTTGCTTCAGTGCACACCGTTGGTGCAGACTCATTATTAGCATCACCATGACTACGCTATTGGCTTCATTGGCGGTGGCAGCCTCAACATTGTCAACCTCCTCTTGATGAACAGGAGGGTCGGGCATGCATATCGCTCACATCGTGAATAGCTTCTTCACCATCGGGGAGTAGGGACACGCATTTTGTTGATTTTCCTACCGATGCAGCCGAATGTCTTCAAAGAGCTTGTGCTTCAGACTGGAGACATTCACAGCTGGAGTAGGTTCATAAAAGACTTAACGAGCAATGTGAACGTTGCACTTCTCCTTCTCGAACGCCGACAAAGGGACTTGAGGCCTTTGTCCTTACGGCTCATAAATGTCGGGCAACGCCTTAGGAGATGGAGTTGGTCGGGCCTCAAAGTCTTCATCCTCTTCTTGCACGGGGTGTAGCTTGTTGTTGTTGTTGTTGGGGAGTACTGGGAGTCTTGTAGCTGTGGGTGATCAGCCCACGATGCATCCTCGAGCAATTGGCGCCAAAGGACTAATTAATGTCGATGAGTTCGCTGTTCAGTATGAACAAAGCGATGATACCACGCCATGTTCGATCCGAGGAAGAACTTCATCATCAGCTACATTGTCATCATGACCAATGTCTTCAAAGAATGTGGGTTCAAATGCCTGAATATTCTTCACCTTCATGAGCCTCTCGTGGGGAGCAGGCTCATGGACTATCATCCTTCGCTCTTGATGTTCGACACCGCGAATCCATCAAATGGGTTCAACAACTAAGGGCCTGTGGAAGCAGCCCTAGTCTTCTTGGTCTTGGCGCTTCTTCTTGGAGGAGCGGCATCGAGGCTTCAGATTCTTTCTTCTTTCGCTTCAATTTCGCAGCCCTCGCCTTCTTCTGCTCAAGCTTGTTGTGGTGACCTTTGGCTTCGAGCCACCATGCTGCTTGGGAAGATAATGCGAGGGGCTTTGGCTTGAAGGTTCAGCAGGTCAAGAGAAGCTTCTTCTTTTCTTTGCAGCCATCCTGGGTGAATGCTAGGACGGCCAAGGACTTGGCGCTTCTCACCTCATTGTAGGCGAGCACACACTTATCACCAAACTCTTCATGCGCCTCGAGAGCCCCGAGCTTTCACGCTTCTTCGTAAAAGCTTCTTTAAGCTCATGTAGCATGACTTTGAAGTTTCGACGATTGAACACTTAGCTTGGCTACATGCTTCTTGAATTGAGCCTTCTCATAATCAATCTTGTTCTTGAGCTCAACGATGTACTGAGCGAGAGCAAGCTCGTAGCAATGGCGCCATTGAAGGCTACACTAAGGCCTATGGAAGTCGCAAATCTTCAAAGCTGAGATTGGGGTGTCGAACCACTCATCAAGAGAGGCAAGTTGTTGAAGATTTCGCTTCTTCCTTGTTTCTTTTATCACCTGCTCAAGGGCATCAAGCAGAAGATCTTCATCACTTGACAGATCAATGGGTTCTTCGCGAGAATGGCGGCAGGAGTCAAGGCTCTTTGATCGCTTGGTCTAACAAGTTGCTTTTTTTCTCCGCTCTCTTGAGACACGGATTGATCTTCGACCGCACACCGGCTTCGTGGAGGTGCAAGGCTGCTGGCTTCGCACGAGAAGTCTTCGAGGTGCAATGATCTTGAATCCTTTGGCTTTTTTTTGCTTCGGGCTTTGGAGGAGGAGCCGGGCTTCATCGAGTCAGATAATTTTCGTAATGATCTACTCGCACCTTGGACCACGATGTAGGTGATGAGGCCCAAGGTTGGAGAAGGGCCGATAACATTGGGATCAAGATCACGGAGCCGCCAAGACGGGAGCAGAGGGACTGGGTTGAAGTCCAATCCCAATGACTTCTTGTTCTTCTGGTCAAGCCACGTAAAACCGAAGTTGCGCTTGAAGAGAGAGTCGCCACGACACCGAGTAGTGAAGTGGATCGGCGTTTTCTAGCAGTGGTCCATGGACCACGCAAGGATAGAAGCCTTGAGCAATGGCTTCACTCGTTTGGGTTCAAGGCCTCGATAGAGGATATCACCCCAAGGTCTCTTGATGGCATTCTTCTCTCGCATATTCCTTCGTCACAAACTTGTACTTGAACCATTTTCAGCTCAATAGCCGAATCCATTGATTCGCGGTCTTTCTCTCGATGATAATTCTTCGATCTGCTTTGTAGAGTTCGCCAGGTCATCGTGTGCATCTTTGATGTTCTTCTCCGGCTGCCCGCCACCCTTCCTTGTTGATTTTTCTCGCAGCCATGAACTTCAAACCTGAATGGCTTCAATACGCTCAAAGGCTTCAGAGACTTACGCTGTCGGGTCAAGCAGAACCGGCTTCGGAGAATTCATATGATGTTGTAAGTATTCTCGCAAACTAATGCGTACTATGAGAACTAAGGGATTCTCCCACTGACATGTACCTGTGAAAGATTAGAGATGCGAGGGAAGGGAAGAGGTCATATGCATTGTCGAAGATTTTGAAGATAAATCAGTTTGAAGACATTGACCATGATGCTAAGACATTCACTTATATAGGTGAGTTGGTTCCAGATTTGTACCAATCCGTGAATAAGTACAAGTGAGAAATCAAACTAGACAGAAATTTAAGTGAATTGACTAGGCAAGATGAGATGCGCATGTAATAGATCTAACATTGTATGGGCGTAAACAACTTTCGGTAGACAGATGAATCTTGAAGATCAAAAGGTGGTAAAATAGAGTTATAATTACCGCACTAAGAACTGCTAGATGGGATGAATAGGAGACCGAAGCAGCTCAGCCCACCGTGTCTCCTAACTTGGCGACGGAGGACATCTACGGCGACGCGGAGAGGACGATGTCCGGGCTGGCATGAGGACGGCGGCCGAGAAGTCAGGGCAGCTAAGCGCCTGTCAGCCAAGATCGCCGAGAGCTAGCGGCGCTTAGGGTTTCACGAAGGTGGAGAGGTGTCACAGCCTCTAGAGTTTGTTTGCAAGTAGTTGCATAATCATCCATGCATCATGTCTAATTTGATTGGAAACTTGAAATGGGATGCTTAAACCCTAGCACCAAATGAATTCAACTAGGGTCAAAATAAAATCTTTTTCATTGAACTCAAAATGCCCTCTAAAATGTTCAACATTTCGTTAGAGGTGAAACCATCTACCAAAAATGGTTTATATTTTTGCAGACATATTGGGCTCAATTAAATCATACTCTATTTGCATTTGGGCATTTAAATGCTATAAAATATTTTAAATGCTCAAATAATCATAAACTAAAATGTTTATCGTTGGATATATTCTAAACAAAGAGCTATGATTAGTTTCATGATTTTGGATCTGTTTAAGTATTTTTAATAAAGCCACAAACTTACGTAAAAATAGAAAACAGAATTTAAAGCAGAGAGCGAGGACTTACTCAGTCCGCAGCCCACCGGCAGCCCACTTGGCAGCCCAAGATCAGGCCGCCCATGCCAGCCACTCGCTTCGCCTCGCCAGTGCACAGAGGTGACGCCGACGAACGAAGGTCGCCACGGCGCCACTCGCTGCCGCCATACGCTCGACGTTCGACGACTCCACGCCGCCGCCTGACTCGACCCTCCATTCGCCTCAACGCCTCGCCTGCTTTCGCCATGGTCAAGTTTCCTTGACGCTGCCAGAATCCCCGCTGGCCATGCCCATCGCCCCACCTCCCGACGATCCTAGAGCTCACGACCTTCTCCTCCTCCTCACCGCGCCAAGTGAGCTGAAGCTCCGCTTGCCTTCACCGTCGCCGTTTCAACTCGCGTCACGAGATCGCCTCCGCCGCCCTGCTTGTTCGGCCATCCCTCGAGCTCGCCGCCCACCCCACGACGATCACCGTGAGGTTCTCGCCTATCCTCCCCTATCCGCTCGCTTCGCCACGCATCAGAAGCGACCACACCGCGACTTCACCCGGACGCCGCCACCAAGACTCCTTGCCGGTGATGCCCGTGACCATTTGTCCCGCATGCGCCTAACGCGCCCCCGTGATCGCGAGAGCCTCCGTGGCACTCGCCAAGGCTTGCTTGGCGCACCGCAGCCCCATTCAAACTTGCACCCAGAAGCCGCCGCCGAGCTCGACTCCAAGACCACTCCGCCACTCTCCGCCGCCACATTATACGGGTTGATGCGACGAGTGTCCGTGATCTCAGAAGATGCCTAGCGCGCCAAACGGCGCCAGAGGCGAGATCGCAGCAGCGACCACAGCTGTTCTGCCTCGCCGGGCTATGACGCCGGGCGGGTTTGACCTGCTGACCTTGACTGGTGGGCCTAGGTTGACTTCGAAGTCTATGACAAGTGGGGCCCGCCTCACTAATTAACATTGGTTAGCACTAACTAAATATTAGTTAGTTAAACTAACCATCGACACGCAGGCCCAAAGGTCGGGCTTGACCTAGACTAGCCCCTGCTGACCACGACGCCACCTCGATGCATCACGATTTAATAAAGCATTTAGTGGATTTATTCTTTACAGAAATTCGTAAAATGCCCAAAACTTCTAAATTTCATAAAATTCAACCGAACTCCAAATGAGATACATTATATATGAAAATGATCATAAAAATCCAATCTATCCATCTCAACCATTTTCATGCATGTTTGAACAACTTAAATCTGTTGTATACAACAATTTGAATAAATGGCATTTGAAATGCCTTATGTGGAGTTTGAATTTGAACCTAGGTTTCAAACCAACTTCATTTAACCTCCGCCGCTAGTTGCATTAGCTCAAACCACATCATATTGCCATGTCATGATCATGCATCATATTGTGCATTGCATTGATTGTGTTCTTCCTTGTTTGTTGGTGTTTGTCCTCTCAAGAAGACGTACCGATCGATGTGATCGATGACACCAATGAAGAAATATACTATCTTCAAGAGCCAGCAAGCAAAACCCCTTGTTCATTCCGATACAATCCCACTCTCTCGCTTCCCGCTTCTTTACTACATTAAGACAACAACGATTCATCTCTACTTGCTGTGGTAGCTGAACCCTTTATCCTTTGCATGACCTGTCATTCCATAGTAAATAGATGAAACCCACTAGCATGAGTAGGAGTTGTTTGAGCCTTGTTGTGCCTACTCATTCATGCTTGTTTGTCATGCCCGCTACGCTTAGAGTTGAGTCAGTCCGATTCATCGAGGATGAATCGAGGTGTGTGAACATGTCCCCTTGTGTGTGAGCTAAGTGTGTGAACACGATTTGGTAAAGGTAGCGGTGAGAGGCCATGTAGGAGTACATGGTGGGTTGTCTCATTGCAGCCGTCCTCAGGAACTGAGTTCTGTGTTTGTGATCCATGAAATAGATACTACCACGCATTGGGCCTGAAACCAATGGACCCTCTCGGCTTGTTATTCACCCTAGTCCTCTGTCCAGGAGTTGCAAGTAGTTTCTGGTGTTTGTAGCCTACTTGAGGCCGTGGGCAGCGCTGACCGTGGGGTGGGCTGTGATGCGGTAGGTACGTGGCCGGGTACACCGGCACCCGTTAGGTGTCTCTGAGCCCTGCTCACATCGCTCGGGGCCAGAGTGGAAACCTCGGCCGACTCCCCGTGGATGGAACCCGAATAGGCGATAAACCCGACTAGAGACTTGAGTGTTTAGGTAGGTCGTGGCCGACACCCTCGCTGGGCTTCATGAAGGTTGCCGAGTACATGTCGTGTAAACGGCGGTAAGTGGTGAGAGCATGTGAAGAAGTACACCCCGCAGGTTAACATCATCTATTCAATATCCGTGTCCGCGTAAAGGACTTCTGGGTTGCTCTGCATAGTTCATAGACAAGTGAAAGTGGATACTCTAAAATACGCAAGATAATCGTGAGTGCTATGGATGGCGCTCTCATAGGGAGACGGAGCGATCCATAGTGGTGTATTGATATGGTGAATATGTGGACTCGTGCGCCACCTCAAAAGAGTTACTTGCAAATGTAGTTTAGATAGCCACCGAGTCAAAGCTGGCTTGCTGCAGCTTAAACCCCACCATCCCCTTTGTTGATAATGATGCATAAGTAGATAGTTCGATGTAAGTCTTGTTGGGTACATTTGTACCGACGCTTGCCTATTTTATGTTTTGCAAGTAGAGACTTCGGTCTCGCTAGTAGTTCCACGTGACTTCGACGCTTAGCTTGTTACCTCAGCTACGATCTTGTGCCCTCGGCAGATCTGTGGATAGTCGCTTCTAAGCCTTTTTCATTTGTAGATGTCTCAGTTTCGACATAATAAGCTTCCGCTTGTGCTTGTCTTGTATGTTTCAATGTTGGGTCGTGAGACCCATGTTTGTAATATCTCGCCTCCTGAGCCTAATGAATAAAATACTTGAGTTGTAGAGTCATGTTGTGATGCCATGTTGTATTTGCACATATCGAGCATATTGTGTGTATGGTATTGAAATGCTTGGTATGTGTGGCATCTGACTATCTAGTTGTTTAGCCTTAGTAGCCTCTTTACTGGAAATGTCTCCTAGTGCTTCCACCGAGCCATGGTAGCTTGCTACCGCCTCCTAACACTTAGGCTGGCCGACATGTGTCCTTCTTCGTCTCAGGTTCCGTCCCTTCGAAATGTCACGATGAATACCGAGTCCCGTTAGCTCACATGCCCGGTTCACGGAGTCCCGTTAGCCCGCCACAGCCCGGTTCACCGAGTCTCGCTAGCCCAGGCTACAGCCTCGATTCACTCGATGACCGGACACGCTCGATGTCGGGTCATGGATGCTTGTCCTCGTAAGTTTGTGCCAATTTGGGTGTACGACTAGCCATGTCAGCCCGGCCCTTATCATATGGATGCTAGCGACACTATCATATCCATGTGCCAAAAGGCTAAACGGTCCCGCAAAGGTAAGGCGACATCCATGGGAATACCGCATGTGAGGCCGCAAAGTGATATGAGGTGTTACATGCTAGATCGATGTGGCATTGAGTCGGGTCCCGATACTTTGGTATCGAGCCCCGATCATCAGAGGATTACCAAGCCAAACCGGTCAAGTTGAGTCTAGAAATGCTTTAGTTATATGTAAGGGAATTGACTGTGGGATGGAACGAAGGCTCTTTTCACCCTTATACCTTATGCCCTTTCGATCCGAAGTCATCCTCTCTCTTCTACGGGATTAAGAACTAGGCTTTCATCTATCTATCAGATGACTGCCGGTAGCTAAGGTAGGGTACCTCAAGATTCAACTTGTGCACGGGCAGCTGCAGCCCCCCCGCGGCAGATTCACCATATGCTTGCCGGAGACCATTCCCACTCCATATCAAGCCATTCAAGAACAAAGCGCATAAGACAGAAGATCGAGACCCCGCAAGAGGAGCTTGCCGGAGGGCCGCTCTGTGCTCAAGATGACATCATTCACGCAAGGCCCTCGCGAGAGGAGCTCGCCGGGAGACTAGAAGACTACATCATAGAAGACACGCCTTGGCGCTTATACGCCGCCCGCAAGGGTCCGGAGAGCGTAGTTATAGAGCCCGACAAGCTCCCTGCCCGATAAGATCAAGACCCCGCAAGATGCTTGCCGGGAGGAGTACTGGTGCTCGCACTCCAGCCTCATCTCGCCCACGCCGCCTTTAAGCCCTCTCCAGAGACACGGGCGGATGGCGGGCAACCTCAAGGGTGCGGTGGCACTCCACGGTGATGGATCCATCGCCGCGGCGCACGGAGACGCCAAGGGAGCTTTTGAGTCGACGGCGACGGGCATTGAATGCCTTTGTCCCCATCACAAAGTAGGTAGAAGCCACCGCTCAAGCATCGTAGCTCCACCGCTCCCGCACCGCTCCAACTACCACCTCTTTACGCTTACCCTCTCTCTCCCACGCTGACACCGCCGTGACCCTTGCACTATAAAAGGAGGCCCATGCACAACGAGAGGAGGTCCCGATCATTCGCTACTCTCGCGAGGTTCGCTAGTTCAACCGATCCAACACCACCATATGCTCACATTCCCGAGCCAAATACAACACAATGCAGCAAGAGGGTTTACGCGACCATCGCGCCCGGCTGGGTAAAATCCGCCGCTGCATCGCCTCGACCGCTCTTCAGGCTTCCTCCGCCTCGCATCGCCAAACAAAGGGGCCCGCCCCATAGGTGCTCGCGGCGGCGGGTCCCTCCGCCCGCTCCTCGACATCTTTGGCGCGCCAGTAGGGGCGCCGAGGTTGTACGGATCTGATCCGGCGTCAGACGCGCGCGTTTCTTCATCAACCTCTCCAACTTCGCCAAGAATTTCATCGACAACCGCGCTTATGGCCCCAAGACGAGGGCTCGAGGGTCGCAGACCCGCTCAGATCTCAACCGCCGCCACCGAACCAACGGGCGCGGAGGAGACGCCGCGGAAGGGTGGACACCGATGAGGGCGCCATGGTGCCACCAGATCTGTGGATGACGGATGACCACGCCTCGCCTCCGCGGGATCCGTGATCCATCCTCAGACAACAACCCAAAGCAGCGCCGCATCACGAGAGGTGGTATCCGCATGCCGGGCAAGAACAGCACGAGGCTCGCGGATGCTCCGGATCGCGCCCATGCATGAGCAAAGCGAAGGGGTCGAGGCAGATTTCGCCTCCTAACGCTGTTAGGAGTCCGGTATATCCAGCCTCACACCGCCGCTTCCCGCCTCCTCCGCTTCCGCAAGCGCACTTCCTCGAGCACTATGATGTCGCCGAGGACGCGCCATCGAGCTCTAAGTCCGGGCGAGGACGGCTCGTGCTCCTCCGACAAGCTGCATTTCCTGAGCGCAATAAGCCCGCGGAGGACAGCTCGTGCTCGCTCCGCAACGCGCTTCCCCGAGAGCGCCAGGTTGCCGTCGAGGACGCGCCATCGAGCTCCCCAGACAAGCGCGAAGAAACAAGAAACAGAAAAGCTAAGTTGCTCAAGCCTTTATACAGAGCACTCTTTAGTTTCATGCTTTTTATGTTATATCCTCGCAGTTCATCCTTTGTACGCAAAACCGTGGCGCTGAAGGAGCCTACCCCGGATAGCCGCACTTTATCTCGCTCAACGCACTCAACGAAGTTAAAAGTGAGCGCGACCAGCTTCGCGCTTTGTTTCGCTTTCGAGTCCGCCAGTTAAGCGCTGTCGCTGCTAGACGCGCAAGGTTGCTTGTCGGAAGCAACACCAGCCAGCGGGCTGCCGACGCCCGCGACTCAGCAAGTGTGTCAAGTTACCGCAAGTTCCCTAGAAGTGTAGGGTAAAAGCACACAAAGGGTGTAAAGCGAGGGTATAACGGCAAGCCCTGCCGTGAAACGCCTTTCAGATGAGAGACTTGGGCGCGAGAGGAGCCAAGCCGGGCTCAGCTTATGCATTTGTTTTGTTTCCGAGTCCGCCAACAACACAGGTGTTGGCGCAGCACCCTTATCTTGCTTTCGAGCCTGCTCAGCAAGTTAAGTGTCGCGAACTGGCCCGCAAGGTTGCTTTGCCGGTATCAACACCGCCAGCGGGCTGTCCCCGACTAAGAACGTGTTCGCCTTCAAACTCCCCGGAGCGCAGAGTACAAACATACGAGGGACAAGACACGCATCGTGGTTGCACAATCAAGATTTATATACATATACATGTAAATAATGAAGTTGTTGCAGATCTATCTCACTGTTTTCGTGGCTGAAATTGCAGCAACAAGGAGAAGCCAAATAGCACACCAAAGACCGGGCCCCGATAAGCCGGAGTCGCCGGGCTGCGAAAAGTTAAGATTTTTCCCCAAGAAGCTGTTGCTGGGGCTGCGATATCGATGAGTTTTTCATCCTCGCCGGCATCCTCTTATGGACCGAAGAGCGGGCCGCGCTTTGAACGAACGTGTCTTGTGAAAACTCCGACGCGGAGGAGCCAAGTCGCGGGCCCAGCTTATGCATTTGTTTTGTTTCCGAGTCCGCCAACAAACCCAGTAAAGCGGTTGCACCTTATCTTGCTTTCGAGCCGCTCGCCAAGTTAAGTGTGAATCGCCCGGCAAGGTTGTTTGCCGAAGCAACACCGCCAAGTGGCTGTCCCGCACCTGCAAGCGTGTTTGCCCCGCCAACTCCCCGTAGCGTAAGAACATACAAGACATGAAATCAAGTAAAAGACTCAGTCCGCAAGCTTTCCTCTCTTTTCATTAAAAGCATCCTAGTTTAATACAAGTCCATAGAGGATGAAAAGCATGATAGAGAGGATTACAAGTTTTAAATACAGCTAATGCCCGGAAGGCTTACAAATTGAAAGATAAGGTGCCAGAATCCTCTCCCTGCTTCTCTGCTCAGAGTTCAGGAGGTAGGTCAGGAGCCCCTGCAAGATAAGCTTGCCGGGAGGGCGAAGGAGCGCTTAGGAGAGCGGGCGTGACGCCGCTGCGTCTCAGAGCTGCGCAAGGTGACGGCATGGGGAACGATGCCCGAGAGCTACGGGCGAAGACGCCAAGAGAACACCCTGGCCGCTGTGGGCTTGGCGGAGACGAAGGCGCCGGAGGCGAGCTTGAAGACGGGTGGTGGGACATCGAGACGCCGACGAGGGCACTCGCCTCAGATTCGATTTGACGGCCTTGCCGCCACTCCCTCTTCCTCTTCTCGCTGCTTTCACGCCACCGCCCAAGGAGACGGCCCGGGAGTTCTGTAAGACCGCGACCAGAAGATGAGGTCGCCGGTGGCGCGCGAGGCAGCGTGTCCGACGCCTAGTCGGGCCCGCCATCCCCTCGCCGCCAGCCGCCCTCCTCGCCACTCGCCGAGGAGGGACCTTCGCTATCCGAGGAGCTGTCCACACAGCAGCGCACCCGGTTCCAGAAGTTGCCAAGACCTTGACGGTGAGAAGGTCGCCTCCATCAACTTGAAATGGAGGGTGAACCCCGCCGGCTGCTGTGGATCCGGCGAACGCCTTCCACCTCGGTCGAAGAAATCACGCCTGGGCTGGGGACACGACACTCACCCGAAAGTGCCGCTGATCCCGCAGCCCTCATGCGCGCAACTCCATCACGCCGGTGGATCCGTCCCATCGCCGGCCCGCAAACAGGGCCGGCAACCGGAGACGGCGACGAGGCGCCGACGGCTTGATGAAGAACTCCTGGGGTCATCTCCAGCAGGGACCGCATCGTGGGATGTGGAGACGCCTGGGAGACGGGAGGCGACGCCACGACCGCCTCCTCGACCGCGCCGGCCACGCCGACTCGCTCAGGCGCCACGCCTCTCCTCTTCCTCGTGGCCGGCCCGACGCCACGGGAGCGGATGGGGAGAGGTGCTGCCTCGAGGCAACCTCGCCGCCACTGTCAAGAACTGGGGTTCCTCCTTCCATGGCGGAAAGAAGAATGAAGATGAAGATGAAGGAGAAGAGGATGAGTGTGGCCATTGTGCTTCTTCCGCCTTTTTAAAGGGGCGAGGTGGGGCTCAACCGCCCGGCCGCCAATCGGGAGGCGAGGAGGCTGAGGAGCGGGCCTGCCGCTTCTCCGCCTGCGGACGGCTCGTTTTCCCACTTCACGCCCACGACCCCTGCGGCATGAGGGCCTGTATGCTAAAAGCGGAGCCGAGCGACGGGTGAAGCGACCTCGCCCGCACCACGATCGCGGGGTGGATGCCTTAAAGGCTGCATGCGCGCCCACGCCTCCCACGACGCCGCAATCGACGCACAAGGTGCTATGGGGGCGGCAAAGTGTATGATTCGGCACGCCATGGGCCTGTGGTGCCTGCAGACTGCTTTTGGGCCTGGCCCAACAGCCAAGACTGTATGGCCCAGCCCGGGCTCCTGCCGGTAAGCAGGTAGGGGTACCTCAAGACTTAACTTGTGCACGGGCAGTTGCAGCCCCACGGCAGATTCACCATATGCTTGCCGGAGACCATTCCCACTCCATATCAAGCCATTCAAGAACAAAGCGCATAAGACAGAAGATCGAGACCCCGGCAAGAGGAGCTTGCGGAGGGCTGCCTGTGCTCAAGATGACATCATTCACGCAAGGCCCCCGGCGAGAGGAGCTCGCCGGGAGACTAGAAGACTACATCATAGAAGACACGCTTTGGCGCTTATACGCCCCGCAAGGGTCCGGAGAGCTTAGTTATAGAGCCCGGCAAGCCCCGGCCCGACAAGATCAAGACCCCCGCAAGATGCTTGCCGGAGGAGTACGCCAGTGTCCGCACTCCATTTCATCCGCCCACGCTACGCCTTAAGCCCTTCCAGAGACGCGGGCGGATGGCGGGCAACTCAAGGGTGCGGTGGCACTCCACGGTGATGGATCCATCGCCGCGGCGCACGGAGACGCCAAGGGAGCTTTTGAGTCGACGGTGACGGGCATTGAATGCCTTTGTCCCCATCGTCAAAGTAGGTAGAAGCCATCGCTCGCTAATCGTAGCTCCACCGCTCCCGCACTGCTCCAACTACCACCTCTTTTACGCTTTTACCCCTCTCTCCTACGCTGACACCTGCCGCGACCCCTTGCACTATAAAAGGAGGCCCATGCACAACGTGAGAGGAGGTCCCGATCATTCGCTACTCTCGCGAGGTTCGCTAGTTCAACCGATCCAACACCACCATATGCTCACATTCCCGAGCCAAATACAACACAATGCAGCAAGAGGGTTTTACGCGACCATCGCGTCCGGCTGGGTAAATCCGCCACAGCATCGCCTCGATCTGCCTTCAGGTCCCTCCGCCTCGCATCGCTGCATAAAGGGGCTCCGCCCCATAGGTGCTTCGCAGGGGCGGCGGGTCCCTCCGCTCTGCTCTCCGACAATGACGTGTTACTAATCCATAGACTTATAGAATTGTTAGTTTCAAATCTCAGTTCAGCTTTTTACTACTCCGTATGTTCATAGCTGGTCTCGTAACCTTGATATTGTGATATTAAGTGGTTATGCCACCATTTTTCGTGATGTCTCAAATCATTTTGAGAATTTACAACCGCTATACTATCCAAGTCATCCTGTGTTTCTAAATAGTCCAAGCATTTGCAAAGTCCCTTCCTCTCGCTTCGATGTCCCTTTGGGCTGATCAACCACACCGATCGGTGAGTTGAGGTATTTTATTACCTCGACCTATATGTTGGAGTTATTATTATGACCCTAGGTGTCTTAGGGGATCATCTAGTAATCTAGCCATGATTTGTGTCCCAAGGTGTTCATTGTGGCCTTTATTCTCTAAAGCATCCCGTGATGCCATTTAGTAGTAGGTATTCTATCCTCGATTTTGAACCCAAGACTCACTCTACTTACCTCATGTTGATAGTGTTTGCTAGTTCCTTTAGGATATTAGTAACCTTTATGCTAGTCCTTGAGGTCAAGGGTATTTCCTCCTTCCAAATACTATGAACCACTTATGGCAGAAGTTTGTTGTATCAAAAGATCACAACAAGAGTGCTCTCGAGGAGTTCTCCATTCTAAATCGTGACCTCGCCAGCCCCTACCTTCTCCGCATGGGTTATCCGGAAGAAAATGTTGAACTTGGTTCGACATACTAATCTATGCATCCACAACTCAGAAAATCATATGTTCCTTTGAGTTGTCCCCTTTAGTTGTATCCTCGACCTTCGCTCATCAATTGATAGTCGAGTAGTCGTGCATTCGTGTTCATTGATGCCTTTTACTGTGGTCCGTCAAGCCATTTTATCCGAATGACTAGGAGAAACAAACTCCAAAGACTTCATCCATATCCGGATTGGGTCAAAGTAGTTGTATTCTCGCATATCAAAATGCAATCAAGCTTTTGGTCTATTCTAAACCTCGAGTATTACCCACTTTATGTCGAATGTCATGGGAATTGCACACCATTCTATGAACTCTTGATGCAAGGATACTTCTCGCCATCATTATTCATTCCTCGTCCCCATGTTATTGTAACCAAACGCCGACAAGTGAATCGTGATGTGAAATCTATACTTCTAGCAACTCCGCTGTTTGGTAGTTAAAGGATAATAATTTCATTCTTAGCATGTTGGTTCTGAATCATCATCCTAAGATAGATTGTGCTACCTACTCCTTATTCCCGTGCACTATTTGATCAATGAGTTAGATAGTGTCAAACCTCGCTTTTGATCATATCGCCTTGCCCCGAGAAGCAAGATTGTTCTCGAGCTTAGTAACACACCGTGGTTCGTGATTTTCAATGTCTTCGGAAGTATCACTGTGTCGCCACCGACCGCGACGTTGAGTTCGTGATCAAGTTGGTTTATTCCTCGTAAACCACTCCTTCTCAAGAATCCGTGTTAGATACCCCTAAGCTAGTTGGTTGCCAAACAACAACTTGGAGAGTAGTAAGATAAAAGCTTTCCCGCTTAGCTCATTTTAAGAGATATCTTTTTGTGTGTGTGAAGAAAGATGATATCTTCATCGATTGATCCTGTGACCAATTGTTGGAACTATGGTCTTATCCAGCTTTGATTTGAGTATGGGTTATCTCAAATCAAATCGTAACCAACGATGTTCGTAATGTTGTTTTACTCGTGGATTTTCCCCGAGCATACACCATTATATCTTTTGGTCCGACCAATACTACCACCTTGTTCACATAGTTATGGAATTCCATCTCCATGGGAGTCTGGATGAATTGTTGTTGAGACCATCGACAACATCCTTGTCTTCTCCATAATTTTATTGAACATTAAGCTAGTATTGGAAACTTTTTAAAGCATTTGTTCATACCAGCTCATGAAGCATATGCTCGGATGTAAGAAGTGACTTCCTCTAGCTCATGTGCATTTGATGCAAGTTGCCGCCGTGGATTCGAGAAAGTCAATGTTGCTTCCTTTGGGATCATTCCAAATCATTCATGCATACGTGCGAAGTATTCTGTGGTTCGAAGACTTGCAACCTTCATTCTATATGTATTCCTAGCACACCAAGCCACTGATTGAATCGTTCAAGGAGAAGAAGTTCCTTCTTAAGAGCAAGACTTATGCAAGGACTCAGATATCCTTGTTGATGGTTCCCCACCTGAACTCGGTAGTGTTTAATTATAAGACTACTACCCGGCCATGCTTGTCTGGGACAACGTGTTCACATGTTTGTAGCAAAGCTCATGTTTTGGAGCTTGCTATCGTAGTTCATTCCCTGAGGTTCTCGCAACATCATCTCGTCGATTTGTGTTGCAAACTTTCATTTTACTTTCTAGACTCGATGAATCTGAATTATTCTGATACCAACCAGATCTGAATCTCAGGCAGATGTGATGATTGGAACATTTCCCAAGAACTATAATATTGGTCTCGCGATAACCGGTAAAGTGGATGTCGTGGCCAACACACCTCACGGAAGACCTATTATTGTAGTATCTTGATTGAAGAAGTTACTCCCCATAAGGACTTCAGAGGATTTACTCCCTAGCTATGCCTTATGATTTTGTGTTTCAAGTCCGACCTTTACTTGATGTTGTAGATACTGCACCATTTCAATGAATGGGATACGCTTAGTACATCAAGGAGAACATTAGAAGCGGAGTGCTAAATGTCTCTTGCCGATCATCCGATTTCGGCCCCTTGTCCTCGCTAAGGTGAAATCTGAGAAAGTATTATCCTCCTTGCATCTCGCATCGCATATCGCTATTCATCATGGTAGTATGTTGTGTTGTCAAGACTTTGACATGGATGTTGGTAAAACCTTGATGATTATGGAAATTTCTAGTTCTTGATAGCACGACAAGCGCTTAGGTGTTACCATCGGCACTAATCGGGATTGCTATCGCTTCCCCTTGCTATGCTATAACTTTTCAAACAAAGGACTCACTCTCTCATCGCTGAGCTTCTCCCCGCTACTAAAATTATCCCTTGTGTTGTTTTCAACAAGGAAATCCACATCATCCATTCTAATCCGGTATGCCATTCTACCGAACCCTCTAAACGATCGCCGAGAATTGCCTTAGGCTAGTATAAAGAGTTTCAATGATCTTTGAATCAAAGGTAAATCTTTTTGCCACTTAAGGATATATCTATGAGTCACCTTCCTAAAGTGCATCGTTATGGTATCATGGCAACTCAACTGCCGCCACGCTGACAACCGTGCACCACCCTCTTAAGTGTGGAATTATTGTCTACCTAGTGAACCTTCGCCATCCGCTCCACTCCATCCCTTTGATGAATGCTTCAGACTCAGCTCGAGAGATGTTCTTACCTCTCACTCCATGAGTTGATCTTGAATACTGATCTTCAAGGAGATCGCCTTCTCAGAGTCTCCTTCTATCGCCATCGTTGGATGGAGACCTCGCAAGAAAAGACATCAATATTGTTTAGAGTCAACAGATCAACACCCTTGAGAAGACAGCTGATCTTGGAGTTCATGTTATTAGTTTGTGTCCCTTTGTCTTCTTACTCACGCCTTGAATCTCGTATAGATTCTTGTTTAGTGGGGGTGAGTTGTCACAGCTCTAGAGTTTGTTTGCAAGTAGTTGCATAATCATCCATGCATCATGTCTAATTTTATTCGAAACTTGAAATGGGGATGCTTAAACCCTAGCACCAAATGAATTCAACTAGGTCAAAATAAAATCTTTTTCATTGAACTCAAAATGCCCTCTACAAATGTTCAACATTTCGTTAGAGGTGAAAGCATCTACCAAAAATGGTTTATATTTTTGCAGGACATATTGGGCTCTGAATTAAATCATACTCTATTTGCATTTGGGCATTTAAATGCTATAAAATATTTTAAATTCTCAAATAATCATAAACTAAAATGTTTACTGTTGGATATATTCTAAACAAGAGCTGTGATTAGTTTCATGATTTTTGATCTGCTAAGTATTTTTAATAAAGCCACAAACTTACGTAAAAATAGAAAACAGAATTTAAAGCAGAGAGCAGAGGACTTACCTAGTCAAGAGCCCACTGGCAGCCCACTTGGTGTGCCCAAAGATCGTGGCCGCCCATGCCACCCATGCTTGGCTCCTGTTGTGTGCACGGAGGTGACGCCGACGAGCTGAGTCGCCACGGCGCCACTGCTTGCCGCTACACGACGCCCTGGACGACCTCCACATCGCCGCCTCGACCCTCGGGCCCTCCATTCGCCTCAACGCCTCCTCCTCGCCTGTTTCACCATGGCCGGCCTTCCTTGGACGCGCCGGCCAGAACCCCCTGCCACAGCCATCGCCCCACCTCTCGACGATCCTGAGCTCCACCTCGACCTTCTCCTCCTCCTCACCGCGCCAAGTGAGCCGGAAGTCCGCTTGCCTTCACCGCTGTCGCCTTCAACCCGCGTCGCCGAGATCGCCTCCGCCGCCTCGCTTGTCTCGGCCATCCCCGAGCTCGCGGCCCACCCCACGACGATCACCGTGAACTTCGCCTATCCTCCCCTCTCCGCTATTCTCGCCAAGATCGTAGCAACCACATGGCACTCACCCGATGCGCTGCCGCCGCGACTGTCGCCGAGATGCCCGTGACCATTTGGTCCCGCATGCGCCTAACGCGCCCTCGCATCGCAGAGCCTCCGTGGCACCTCGCCGCTGCTTGCGCACTGCAGCCCCATTCCCACTTGCACTGAAGCCGCCGCCGAGCTCGACGCCGCACCACTCAAAGCACTTCTCCGGCCGCGCCACCACCACCACGGTTGTTTGCGGATGAGCGCCCTTATCCTCAGAAGTTAGTGCTCGCAAGGCCAAACGGGCGCTCAGAGGCGATCTCAGCAGCACCACTGCCTCGCTCGCCGGCCATGACGCCGTGGGTTTGACCTGCTGACCTTGACTGGTGGGCCCAGTTAACTCCCCGAGTCTATGACAAGTGGGGCCCGCTCTAATTAACTTAGGTTAGCACTAACTAAATATTAGTTAGCTAAACTAATCATCGACACGCAGGGCCCGCAGTCGGGCTTGACTCGACCATCCCGCTGACCGCTAACGCCACCTCGATGTAATGTCGATTTAATAAAGCATTTATCGGATTTATTCTTTTACAGAAATTCCGTAAAATGCCCAAAACTTCTAAAATTCATATAAATTCAAGCTGCTATCTAAATGAGATAAATTATATATGAAAAATGATCGAAAAAATCCAATATATCCATTTGTACCATTTTCATGCATGTTTGAACAACTTAAATCTGTTGTATACAACAATATTTGAACAAATGGCATTTGAAATGCCTTATGTGGAGTTTGAATTCAACCTAGGGTTCAAACCAACTTCATTTGACTCGCCGCTAGTTGCATTAGCTCAAACCACATCATATTGCCATGTCATGATCATGCATCATATTGTGCATTGCATTGATTGTGTTCTTCCTTGTTTGTCGTGTGTGTCCCTCTCAAGAAGACGGGCACCGACGATGTGATCGATGACACCAATGAAGAAATATACTACCTTCGTAAGTGCCAGCAAGCAAAACCCCTTGTTCATTCCGACATAATCCCACTCTCGCCTCCCCGCTTCTCTTTTACTGCATTAGGACAACAACGATTCATCTGCTACTTGTAGCGGTAGTGAACCCTTTATACGTTGTATGACCTGTCATTCGACAAGAATAGATGAAACCCACTAGCATGAGTAGGAGTTGTTTGAGCCTCACAGCTCTACTCATTCATGCTTGTTTGTCATGACTGCCATCGCTTAGAGTTGAGTCAGTCCGATTCATCGAGGATGAATCGAGGTGTGTGAACATGTCCTGCTGTGGTGTGAGCTAAGTGTGTGAACACGATTTGGTAAAGGTAGAAGGTGAGAGGCCATGTAGGAGTACATGGTGGGTTGTCTCATTGCAGCCGCCCTCGTGGACTGAGTTCTGTGTTTGTGATCCATGAAACAGATATTACCACGCATTGGGCCCAAACCAATGGACCTCTCGACTTCTTATTCACCCTAGTCCTCTGTCTGTGAGTTGCAAGTAGTTTCGTGTTTGTAGCCCACTGGAGTCCGGTGGGGCACCGACCTGGGGTGGGCTGTGATGCGGTAGGTACATGGTCGGGTACACCGGCACCCGTTAGGTGTCTCAAACCCTATTCACATCGCTCGGGGCCAGATGTGGAAACCTCGCCGACTTCGTGGATGGAACCTGAATAGGCGATAAACCCGACTAGAGACTTGAGTGTTTGGTAGGTCGTGGCCGACACCCTCGCTGGGCTTCCGCTGAAGGTTGCCGAGTACATGTCGTAAATGGCGTAAGTGGTGAGAGCGTGTGAAGAAGTACACCCTCGTAGGGTTAACATAATCTATTCAATAGCCGTGTCCGCGGTAAAGGACTTCGGGTCATTTCGCATAGCTCATAGACAAGTGAAAGTGGATACTCTAAAATACGCAAGATAAGCGTGAGTGCTATGGATGGCGCTCGTCAGGGAGACGGAGCGGATCAATAGTGGTGTATTGATATGGTGAATATGTGGACTCGTAGCGCCACCTCAAAAGAGTTACTTGCAAATGTAGTTTAGGATAGCCACCGAGTCAAAGCTAGCTTGTCGCAGCTTAAACCCCACCATCCCTTTGTTGATAATGATGCATAAGTAGATAGTTCGATGTAAGTCTTGCTGGGTACATTTGTACTCACGCTTGCCTATTTTATGTTTTTTGTAGAGAGACTGTCTCGCTTAGTAGTTCCAATGGACTTCGACGCTTAGCTTGTTACCTCAGCCACGCATCTTGTGCCCTCGGCAGATCTCGGTGGATAGTCAGCTTCTAAGCCTTTTTCATTTGTAGATGTATGTACTTAGACATAATAAGCTTTCGCTTTGTGCTTGACTTGTATGTTTCAATGTTGGGTCGTGAGACCCATGTTTGTAATATCTCGCCCTGAGCCTAATGAATAAAATACTTGAGTTGTAGAGTCATGTTGTGATGCCATGTTGTATTTGCACATATCGAGCATATTGTGTGTATGATATTGAAATGCTTGGTATGTGTGGGATCTGACTATCTAGTTGTTTATCCTTAGTAGCCTCTCTTACCGGGAAATGTCTCCTAGTGCTTCCACTGAGCCATGGTAGCTTGCTACTGCTCCGAAACACTTAGGCTGGCCAGCATGTGTCCTTCTTCGCTCCTCGTGTTCTGGCCCTTCGAGGAAATGTCATGCGATGAATACCGAGTCCTGTTAGCCCGCTTAAAGCCCGGTTCACCGGAGTCCTCGTTAGCCCGCCATGCCTCAGCCACCGAGTCCTCGCTAGCCCAAGGCTACCTGGATTCACTACCGATGACCGACACGCTCGATGCGTTGGGTCATGGATGCCCGTCCTCGTAAGTTTGTGCCACTTTGGGTTTACGATTAGCCATGTCAGCCCGGGCCTTATCATACGGATGCTAGCGACACTATCATATCCGTGGTGCCAAAAGGCTTAAACGGTCCCTGCAAAGGTAAGGCGACACCGTGGGAATACCGCATGCGTGAGGCCGCAAAGTGATATGAGGTGTTACATGCTAGATCGATGTGGCATTGAGTCGGGTCCGACAAGAGGTGGAAGAAGGATTTTTTACCGCAGGGACAAGTATTTATAAGTAGGTGAGCAACACAACTGCAATTTCACATCTGAGGGGCACGTGGCAACCATGCAATATACTCAGAGTTGTCCCATCGCTCCCACGCCCGCCAGCATGTCTGAGAGTTGTTTCAAGCCCGGATTTCAACAATAAAGATAAGTCATTTAAAACAGATTAAATGTTTGTCTGCTTGCCTTCTCACGACTAGGACGCAGAGAAGACATTCGGCTAGCTTTCAATAGAATGCATATGATTTGGACAGATAGAGTTTGAGATAGGAAGCATAGAGAGGTTAGGGTCCAATCACATTCACTTAGTTCAAAAGATCCAATCTTGAAGACATAGCTATAAGTGAATGTTGTAGAGGATAGAACACTAGTATATATATATATATCGAAAGCAATCAAATCATCATAGTGTAGAAAACATGAGGATAAATTGAAACTCAAGACAAACCAAATGCGAGGTCATTGCAATATAACGCCATGAGTGAAACACTTCAAACAGAGAAATTTGTGGTATGCTACTCCACCAGATAGGAAGTATTAGACCTGCATACATCGCGACAATTATTGTGGCGCCCCAAGTCAAATTCCATGTTAATGTATTCACACTCGTAGTGTAAATCTTCATTTATTGAAGATATACAAGACTTTGTGTGTTGCACATCTAAGTCATCAACATGCATAAGTGTTAGGATGTGTGCCTGATCATAGGACATTAGAGGATTCTAAGATATTTAGCTCACACCGTAACTTGCAAAACCTTTTCTCATCCAAGGGCTTTGTGAAGATATCCGCCAGTTGCTCTTCAGTGTTGACGTGAATGATATCGATGTCTTTCTTCATAACATGATCTCTGAGAAAGTGATGATGAATTTCAATGTGCTTTGTCTTCGAGTGCTGGACTGGATTGTTGGCTATCTTGATGGCACTTTTGTTGTCGCGGAAGAGAGGTACTTGTTTCAGGTTGATGCCATAATCCTTGAGAGTTTGCTTCATCCATAGAAGCCGAGCACAACAGATCCAATGTAAATGTATTCAGATTCAGCAGCTTGAGAGTGATACACGGTTTTGCTTCTTCAAGACCAATGACAAGTGATCGACCAAGAAATGACATGTGCCCGATGTAGACTTGTGATCCACCTTGTCACTAGCATAATCAGCATCCGAGAATCCAACCAAATCAAATTTTGAGCCCTTGGGATACCATAATCCGAAAGTGTTGGGGTGTAAGCCAAATATCGAAGAATTCGCTTCACAGCCTAAGGATGATGATTCCTTTGGTGCCGCTGGAATCGAGCACACATGCAAACACTAAGCATAATATCCGCCTAGATGCACATAGATAAAGCAAAGAACCAATCATGGAGCGGTATACCTTTTTGATCGAACTCTTTACCATTGTCGTTGGGACCAAGATGGTGTTTGGTGGCATTGGCGTGTAGCCTTTTGCGCCTTCCATTCCAAACTTCTTCGCATAATCTTTGAGGTATTTTTGTTGAGATATGAAGATGCCATTTTTTGTCGATTTAATTTGAAGACCAAGGAAGAACTTCGCTCACCCATCATGGACATCTGATATTGCTCTTGCATCATGTACCCAAACTCATCACTATACTTCCGTTGGTAGCCAAGATTATGTCATCCACATATATTTGGCACACAAACAAATCGCCATCATATGTCTTCGTGAAGAGTGTGGGATCGAGGGATCTGTGTTTGAAGCCTTTGCTCTTCGTGAAGTCTTTGATTGTATCATACCATGCACGAGGAGCTTGTTTGAGGCCATACAAGGCTTTGTTTAGCTTGTACACCATATCGATGTTTTGGATCTTCAAAGCCGTGTGGTTGTGCGATATACTTCTTCTTCAATCTTGCCATTGAGAAATGCACTTTTTACATCCATTTGATATAGCAAGATGTTGTGATGATTAGCGAGGCTAGCAAAGATGTAATAGCTTCAAGTCTAGCAACAGAGCAAATGTTTCATCAAGTCAATTCCTTCAACTTGAGTATATCCTTGAGCCACAAGACGTGCTTTGTTTCGGCGACTTGACCATGCTCATCTTGCTTGTTTCGATATATCCACTTTGTTCCAATAATGTTATGCTTATGTAGGGTCAGGTTGCTTGACAAGTTCCCAAACATTATTCAGCTTGAACTGTTGAAGTTCTTCTTGAATGGCTTGAATCCATTTAGGTTCCATAAAAGCTTCAGCAACTTTCTTGGGTTCTAATATTGACACAAATGAAAAGTGCCCACACAAGTTTGCTAGTTGTGTTGCTCTTGATCGAGTGAGTGGACCAGCGCATTGATGCTGTCAATTATCTTCTATTTGAACTTCATTTGCTACACGAGGATGAACAGATTTAAGATTTTGCTCTCACGATCATTGTCATCATTGGGAGGATTGTCTTCGGTCCGAGCATTGTCTTCAAAGTTGATTTGCGTAAGTTCCTCTTCGTGCTGTGCTTCAGAGGGCATGGTTTCACCAGCCCTATCAGCTTGATAGACTCGCTTGGAGGAGCTTCATCTAGTGTACTTGGCGTAATCTCTCTCGTGAACCATTGGTTTCATCAAATTTCACATCCACAGCTTCAACGATTTTGTAGAGATAAAGGTTGAAGACTCAGAGGAGTGTGAATCCTTTCCATAGCCAAGCATGAAGCCTTCGTGAGCCTTAGGTGCAAATTTTGACTTGTGACGGGATCCTTGATCCAAAGATCTAGCTCCAAATACTCAAGTAATCGACGCTTGGCTTCTCGCCAAGAAGGAGCTCTGGTCGGTGTCAAACCATGGATCTCGGTAGGGGGTCCCGAATGTGCATCTAGGTGGATGGTAACAGAGACAAGGGACACGATAAGCTTTTTACCTGTGTTCGGGCCCTCTCGATGGAGGTAAAACCCTACTCCTCGCTTGATTGATATTGATGATATGGGTAGTACAAGAGTGGATCTACCACGAGATCAAGGAGGCTAAACCCTAGAAGCTAGCCTATGGTATGATTGTTGTAATGGTTGTTCGTCCCTATGGATTCAAAACCTCCGTTTATATAGACACCGGAGAGGGCTAGGGTTACACAGTAGTCGGTTACAATGGTAGGAGATCTACATTCCAGATTGCCAAGCTTGCCTTCTACGCCAAGGAAAGTCCCATCCGGACACGGGACGTAAGTCTTCAATCTTGTATCTTCATAGTCTTGGAGTCCGGCCGACGATGATAGTCCGGTTATCCTGACACCCCTAGTCCAGACTCCTCAAGAATTTCGAACCAGCTTCAATGACGATAAGTCCAAGCGATTTAGTAGTCTTCGGCGCTGCAAGGCGGGTTCTCCTTGTTCCATGTACCGCCGAAAAAGTGTCCGGCTTCCTTATCAATGTTGCGCTTCTTGGCTTCCACGCCCAATAATGGCCATCTTCCACGCTACCGCATCTAATGCGTAAAAGCCGTGGTATCTTTTATGTTTTACCCCCTAGCTGGGCAAATAATCTGCCTATAAGAGAGGCAAGAATCCAGATCCAAATCACACCATCTTCCTTCCGCGAGTACTCATCGGAGCGCTTCCGACCAAAAAATCCATTCCATCATGGACCGCCGACGCGATTCTCCTCTCGCCCCCAGCCCTCCGCCAGAGATCAAGGAGATGTTCTGTCTCATGACATGCCGAAGCTGGTGATGCTCCAAGTAGAGGGATATCTCCTCCGCCTTCATGGCCCTTGCTCGAGCCGGATTGGCCACCTACCAAGGTGGGAAGCAAGCGGAGGCTACCCCAAATCCCAACAAAGGGGAGCGGGTATGCTTGGCCCCTATCCGATAAGGGGCCTCGATTTCCTATACATCCGCTCTCCGTGGCCTCTGGAGTTCTACTGGACTCTGTTCCACCACTCACGCCCGCCTATCCTCGCATATCGCGGGTTACGAGCTCTTTGTGAGCTGTTTTTGGCCGCCGAGTTCCCATTTTATGCTAGGAAGAGGTTGTTTCGCTTGTACCCCCCTCCTCACGAGGGGTCCATATATCAAGTGGGTGGTGCCGAATATGGCGTGATCGCCGACCGGATATCCATCCGAACCCCTAAGAAGGCGCCCAAGACTGGCCTTCTAATGGTTTTACATAGAAGACGCCCGCCGCCGACCCTCGCTCAGATCGGCTTCCCGTAGTTCAAGAATGCTCCTATGAAGAAACGCCTTTAGTTGGCGCGCCCACGGAGCCCCTAACCGGACGTAAGACAAGAGCTGCCCATTATTTGATGGGCCGGATATACATCGCCCATTCCGGTTAACCATGATTGGAGTCATGGCAACATGCATTATGCGGGGGTGCAGCCGCTGCACATAGGGGCCACCCTATGTGGGATTTCAATGGGGAGGACGATGCTACCCGTCATGGCTAGCTAGGGCAATGGGTTCGCCGAGGACTGGCTAAGATCCCAGACGGCCTGCATAAAGGGGAGAAGGAGGATTTCTCCGCACGAACCTGCTGAATGGGTTCTCCATGAATAATCCCCAAGCTGGGTAAGCGAACACTGTGCCCCACCCATGCTTTCAAGTTTAAGCTTTATATTATGTTTTCGACGCAGGAGCTGCGCCGGGTTGTGGAGGGCATGTTCACCCAGCCCGCAACCCGAGGATCCGTGAGAGATCCTGTGATAAGGCCTCCGAAGAGGATCCGGACATAAAGGTGGAGCTAATCAACGGGGTGTTCCACCAGCTCAACATGGATAATGCTTTAGTCGCCATTACGGCCGACTACCCCGGACTATATCCGGCTTCCCAGGTGATTTTGACCGAAGTCCCGACACCATTATACCTTCCTTGCTCATTTCGACCACCGTGATACGATGGCGCTTTGTAGGAGGTGCCTCAAGGCGGGAAGCCGAGCCTCATGTGGTCGACCAACAGGGTCATCCGCCCAAGAGGCGGAAGAGGAGCGCAGCTGGATTGAAATGTCGCCGCAAAGGTATAGCTCACAGCTTGTTATTTAGAGCAACGCTCCTAGGAAACGCTTGAATGCTCATGACTTTGTTGAGAAAAGCGCTCACCGGATCGGGCGAGAGGTTGCCAACCCAGCCTCTAGCCAGCCAAGCTCCAAAGACTGTCTCGAGGGGAGGCGAAGCGCAAGGCTAAAGCCTGATACTCCTCCAATGGAGGATGCCCACAAACTGTCCGCCACCAAGTCTCGAGGTGGAGAGCGCATGAACCACAAAGCGCCACGGACAGTTGTGACGTGACGCTGCTTTCTCCCTCGAGGCGCTGAATGCCTTTAACGCTGGGACGTGCACCTCGTGCTGCTCAAGATGGTTTCACCAGAGCCACGGAGCAAGATGTAAAGACACACGGTAAGAGAATTTAATAGTTGTATATGCCAAGAGTTCTTCGAGACTTAAAGTAGTTATATTAACTGATTTAAGGATCATTTGAAACGCAGGATCTTATGGAGAAGAATACCTAACTGCCTCAGAGCTGCAAGAGTGTAAGGCCCAACTCGAGGCCACACTTGTCAGCCGCAGGAGGAAACACGAGCCCCTCCCGGTAACACATTATTTTTAAAAGATAAGGGTAAAGTGCATGTGCGCAAGTCTAATAATAACATTGTAGTGTGCCACGGACAAGATCCGGATCGGCAAGAACTATCGCGCTTAGTCAAGGTCAAGTGAGAGGGTGCTGAATAAGGTGCAAGCAGAAAGGAACAAGCTCCTGGATGCCCACGCCCAGCTTGGAGAAGAGCTGAAGGCGTCGGGCCGAGCTGTCGGGCTCCGCTAAGGAGAATCATCGGCTTGCCGCGCATCTATAGTAAGTGCTTGAGCGAACTCCTTTGAAAAGAAGAGTTCGCGAGAAGTCAATTGACAAAATATGTCTCAGAGGTATACTCACAAAGTCGCCCTGGAGGAGATGCCCAGATCGGGCGGGTGATCAACTTCCCGAAATTGACAGCTGCTCGAACGAGTTCGGCAGTAATGAGTGGTGTCGCCCAGCGCATGGCTAGCCCCTCTCCCAGCCTCAAGGCCTTGGGAGCTTATGGAGAAGCTTGAGGGAATGCAGCAGCGCCTGCTTGTGGAAGATTTGCCTGCCGCCAAGGTGCTGTGGGAGGCCTCGGGCCATGGTGAAGACGCTGTACAAGAAGGCGGATCCCAACCACATGGCCGAGGTCGGACTCTGTGGGGTCCGGGAAGGAGATCCTCGTGAGTTTAGTATACGATCAAGTAGAGTTGGCCGCTAAATTTTCCCAATGGGACTCAGAATTAGACAGCCCGTTAGACGGGATTGAGGAGGAATACAATCAATAATTTGACAATGTATTTTAAAATGACATGTAAAATACCTTCTAGCCGGATTGTAGATCGCTTGCCTTTTTTGCCGACCTTTTTTCGCTTCAACCTCGGGACCCTAGAGTCCGGAGTGTGTCTCAATACCTTCTCTGCTAAGAAACAACCGGCATGCATGGAGACCAAATGAGGGGTCATTAGTGCTTTATCATACAAGTGCCCAACTAGTTATGTTATATTACATGGTTAGTAAGAAACATCTTCCAGAAGAATAGTTCCGTTAGGGTCCTTTCTCGGGAGGCATGCCCTAAAGTGCATGTCCCTCTGGCAAAAGAGCAGAAAACATCTCGGGGCAGATAAATAAGTGGGTAAAAATCATCTTTCAAGTCACCGATCAATATTCCCTTAAGAACGCTTAGCTTTCGCTTCACCTACCGAGGTACACATCCGGCCGACCCGGCAAGAATAATCGCAGAGGTGCTCCCTTTACCTCCTAGCCAAACAATCGGGAACGTAGGGTAAGACAGAGCCAGTAAACCCACCTTGGCCAAAACTTAAGTCACATCGATGCATATAATGGTGAATAAAAGGTACATGTGGAAGCTTGACATGTGCCGGCATAAAGCTCTGATAATTAAGCTTCGTAAAGAAGCCTGTGTATAATGAGTGCGGATGGCACATCAAGTGTGTGCGAACAATGCACAAGTAGGCCTTAAGAGCTTTTTAGGAAAAGGGTTGAGAGAAGAAAGAGAAACAAAAGACAGCTGAAGTGTAAAAATTTGATCGGGAAGGGGACGTAACTTAGTCCGCGCTAGGCATAGAATCTTCGGAGGCGGGCTAGTGCTCCATGGGTTCGCTCGAGTCGGTTGTCCGACACATTTCGTAGACGGTACGCCCGCCAACAGACTTGATCGATAATGAAGGGCCCTCCCATTTGGGCTTGAGCTTGTCCTTTTCTTGTCCAGTGTAGAACTAGTTCGCCAACGCTGTAAGTCTTGGCCCGCATCGCTTTGATATATTCGAGTCGCTGCTGATATAAATGCGGAATGAGCCTTGGCGACGCCGCGTCTTTTCCTCCAATGCGTCCAGCTGTCCCGCCGATCCAGCTCGGCTTCTTTCTTCGCATACGCGCACTGAGGTGAGTCATGAATGATGTCGCAGGCAAACTGGGTCCTTCGTGATACCATAAAAATGGTGTGAATCCGTAGTATGGTTGGGCCCGAGGCCCGTGAGTACGGAGTCGAAGCCTCTACCCAAAGGCTCTGGCCGATTGTAAGTGACCGCACTAGTCCGGGTTTGATGCCACTCATTATTAGACCATTTGCTCGCTCCACTTGACCGCTGGTTTGAGGGTGATAGATCGCGTAATCGAGCTTAATGCCCATATTTTGCACCATGATTTAACCTCGCCGCCGTGAAGTTCGCGCTGCTATCGTGATGATGCTATGGGGGCACCATAACGGTGTACTACCCCGATATGAAGTCTATCACCGGTCCGGACTCGCTGCTTTAACCGGCTTCACTCTCTATCCATTTGGTGAATTTATCCACCATGACCAATAGGTACCTTGCTTGTGGGTTCCCCTTTAAGGGGTCCAACCATGTCAAGCCCCCTGACCGCAAACGCCGTGTAATGGGTATAGTTTTGAGGGCTGGTGGTGGGCATATGGCTCTCATTAGCAAAGAGTTGACAACCAATGCATCTTTGGACTAAGTCCCGAGATCCGCCTGTGCCATTGGCCAATAAAATCCTGACGGAATGCCTTTCCTACAAGGGCCCGAGCTGTTAAGGCAGTCCGCCTAGTCCGCATGAATTTCAGCTGCACAAGGTTTCGCCTTCTTCTTCGAGATACACCTTGAAGGACTCCGTTGTGCTTTTTCATAGAGTTCTCCTCATGGACCTTGTAGGCTTTAGATCGCCGGACTATGCAAGGGCCTCATTTTGGTCTCGGAAGTTCCTGCCAAGCAAGTAGGCTAGGAATGGTTCTGTCCACTCGGGCGATTATCGCCATTATGTCGTGGGTCTGAAGGTGTTATTTCATCGGCTGAATCGCCGTTACGTCAGATTGCTCGTCGGTTCGTGGCTGCTTCCGGTTTGTTATTTCCGATTCCTCTTCCCATAGTACGGATGGCTTAAAGAGCCGCTCCAGAAGATGTTTGAGGGACAGCGTCATCGCTTATGCGCCGGCATGCGTGCCGGACATCGGTGCTTGGTTATTATCCCTGCCACGTGGTGGAATTCGAGTCCTTCGAACAACCGAATGACAGCTTTGAGGACAGCATTAAGATAGGCTGCCATTTTCGGATCCTTGGCATCAAAGTTCCATTTACTTGGGATATTGCAAGGTTTGAATCCTCACGCACCTCTAGGCGCTTGAATGCCCATGGAGATTGCCATCCGGAGGTCGTGGTAAAAGGGCCTCAGATTCAATAGCCGCTTGTTGGAGTCCGTACATTATCTAAAGTACGATGGACTGTGTCCTCGTTGGGGACGCTAATACGACGCCAGCCCCCAATCCGCCAACATCTTAGAGCCGTCGTGCGTATAATCCAATTGAGTATGCGCTGCATTTTTTAGGGAGTTCGCTTCGTCCATTCAATGGCCAAAGTCAGCCAAAACTTGTGACTTTATAGCTCGCCGAGGTTTGTAAGTTATATCTAATGGTAAGAGCTCAATGGCCCATTTTGCAATCCTGCCCGTCCTGCGTCGCGTTGTTTATAATGTCGTTGAGGGGTACTTCGAGGCCACTCGTTATCTAACACTCTCGAAAAGTAGTGCCTGAAAGCTTCCGGATGCTATGAACATCGCTGACGCTTTTGATAGTGCGGTAACGGACTTGTAGGGGTTAACACAAGGATAACGTAGTACAATCGTTTTTGAAGAGGGAATTTATGCCCTTCTCGCCTCTCGCTCGATTGACCAGCACCGCGCCACAACTTGATGTGTTCATGCGATGTATAACAACATTGGTTCGCCCAGGTTGGGCGCAGACAGGATCGGATTTGTTGCCAATATGGCTTTTATTTCTTCGAAGTCCCGCCGCGGCAGATCCGTCCACTCGGCGTCTGCGGTGCGCTTAAGGAGGCGATAGAGGGCAACGCCTTTTCTCCTAGCGGGAGATAAAGCTGCTTAGAGCCGCCACGCATCCAACATAATTTGTATTTGTTTGAGGTCCTTTGGGATATCCAATTGTGACATGAGCTCGGATCTTGGCTGGGTTCGCTTCGAT